>WKFP01015413.1:28012-47301 GCA_011057875.1 Pterocles orientalis
AGCCAGGCTCTTCTCTGTGACATCCAGTGATAGGACAAGGGGCAATGGGTTCAAGCTGGAACATAGGAGGTTCCACTTGAATATGAGAAAAAACTTCTTTACAGTGAGGGTGACAGAGCAGTGGAACAGGCTGCCCAGAGAGGTTGTGGAGTCTCCTTCTCTGGAGACATTCAATGCCCGCCTGGATGAGTTCCTGTGTGATCTGATCTAGGTGTTCCTGCTCCAGCAGGGGGATTGGACTAGATGATCTTTCGAGGTCCCTTCCCATCCCTAACATTCTGTGATTCTGTGATATAAACTGTGTCGTTTTCAATGCAGTCTGCCTGTCTGTCCTGTCCTGCTTTCTTTTGTTGATAGTTATTTTTTCCTGAAGTTTTGCCATATCCATAAACCTTCACTAAAAAAATGCTGCAGATAGAATTTTTGAATCATTTTGGATGACAGACTTGAATATCAGTCTTCTTAACAGAAAAGAGGAAGATCAACAGCTGTAGAATACCACCCCAAAACTTTTCTAACATAGGGCTTGTCTTGTGTTTGCTAGGCCCACAGCTATACAGTCAGAAATTCTCTCCCACACTTATTTCTGAGTGATCTGAGCATCTGACCATCTTGTCTTGTGAAAGCTGTCCATCCACTGGGCTGTACTTAGGAGGGAGTTGTTAGAACTGATGATTTGAATGTCTGTGTAAAAGAATAAAACCAGAACATAAACAGTGAAGTTTATATTGCAGAATATGAGGCACCATGTGTGACAGATGGCTTCATCAGTCACCCTGTTCAGTGGTTGACTGACAATGTGTTATCTCTCCTCTGCAGTATGGGTTAAAGAAGAAGGAAGAAAAGGAAGCAGAGGCCCAAGCTGCACTGGGAGCTAATGCTGAAGGGAGTCTGACACGGACAAAGAAGGCAATCCCTCCTGGCTGTGGGGATGAAGAGGAGGAAGAAGAGAGTATTCTAGACACAGTCATCAAATACCTACCGGGGCCCTTGCAGGACATTTTCAAGAAGTAATAGCTGCAGACTGTTAGATGGGCATAAACAGTGCTGCGAAGGATTTATCTTTTGCCCAGTGGGGATTTACAGTCTTGCCATCCATCACAGAGCCCTCCCCATCCCTGCTCTCTACTGCTCACTAGGAGTCCCTTCACTTCCCATTCCCTTCTGACTGCCTTTTTCCATTCCTTCCACCTCAAGACTCATCCATTCCGTTTCTGTACATAGTCACATCCAGTAGATGCCTCTAAATGGATGTAAAGATTAAAAAGCTGCAGACTACACAACTTTTATTATAAGCCATAGTACTATGTATGTTAAATGAGACAACTCAACATTAAGCATAGAAAAGGAATGACCTCACATGTATTTCCATCCAAAGCAGGAAGGAGTGTTCACTAAGTGTAAGCAGTGGCCTCTTTAATTGCCTTTAATTCTCTTGTTATTGATAATAATTATTAGTCATTATTGTTAATTTTTGATTGGCTTGCACTAGCCATTTGTTGTTAAGCACATCTACCCTTGGAAGGAATATCTCAGTTCTCGCATGGAAACAGAGCTTTTCTGTTTTAGTTCCATCACTGGCAAAAATAAGAGATCAGTTGGAAGGTAAATGATGCATGACATACACAGCTGACATCACTCAGAACTGTGGAAGAAGTGAGTCATCTGCCCTCGGATGCTGGTAGAAGCTAAATTCCTCAGAATCTAAGCAAGAGTCATGTTATTTTGGGAATTAGCCACACACTTAAATTGAAATAGTAGAGTTGGTCAGACAGTTGCCATACAGAGAGCTGAAACCACAGGAGAGTGCATGCTGCTCTGGTGAAGGACCTCCCCAACCTCTCTGGAGCCAATGACCAAGTATACAGGCCACTCTGATTAACTAACCTTCCTGTTTCTGCCAGGTGCCATATTCAGCTGTCCCATTCCCGGCAGTGCTTGCAGGATCATAGAATCACAGAATCGCAGAATGGTTTGGGTTGGAAGGGACCTTAAAGATCATTGAGTTCCAACCCCCCTGCTTTGGGCAGGGACATCTCCCACTAGAACAGGTTGCTCAAAGCCTCATCCAGCCTGGCCTTTGAACACTTACAGGGAGGTGGCATCCACAGCTTCTCTGGGCATCCTGTTTCAGTGTCTAACCACCTTCACAGTAAAGAATTTCTTCCTAATACTTAATCTAAATCTGCCCACTTCCAGTTTAAATCCATTACCCCTCATCCTGTCACTGCATGCCCTTGTGAAAAGTCTGTCCCCTTCTCTCCTGTAGGTCCCCTTTAGGTACTGGAAGGCTGCTATAAGGTCCCCCAGGAGCCTTCTCTTCTCCAGGCTGAACAGCCCCAACTCTCTCAGTCTGTCTTCATAGGGAAGGTGTTCCAGCCCTCTAATCCTCTTCGTGGCCTCCTCTGGAATAACTCCAACAGACCCATGTCCTTCTTGAGTTGGGGGGACCAGAGCTGGATGCAGTAATCCAGGTGGGGTCTCACAAGAGCAGAGTAGAGGGGAGAATCACCTCATTTGATCTGTTGGCCATGCTTCTTTTGATGCAGCTCAAGATACAGTTAGCCTTCTGGGCCTCAAGCTCACGTTTACTGGCTCATGTTCAGTTTTTCATCTACTGGCAACCCCAACTCCTTCTCCTCAGAGCCGAGTCCTTTTCCTCGAGGCTGGATGGACATTTAATTTCCAGTATATTGTTGGGTCTGTGTCCTGCCCACCCCATTCTGCAGTGTGTGGGAGAGTGTGGTGGCCTGAATGTTACCTATGGCCCTAGGGATCCAGAAATCCTGAGTATGCTTGCTGTGTATCATACTAAATTACTGTGTTGCCTTGGGGAGGTCCCTTGTTTTTCTGCCCCACCCAGCTTCTGCTGTTGTAAAATGTAGGTTTCAGGCTCTATCAACTATAAAGTCATGAAGTGAGGATCCTTGTCCAGTACTCTGCAGGAGCTAAGTAATATTATAGCAATGTGTGGCATCCCTTGATGCTAATAAGGTGGGAGGAAATACCTCTCACCATTATCTTTGTTGCCTTTCTCAGCCACAGATACAGGGGATTTCTTAATACAGCACTGAAGGCATTGAGCGACTGCATAAGATAAACCAAATTCTGCTGTAGATGTTGACTTGCTGTTATGTACACTGACTGGCAAACACAGGCAGACTTATTTTGAACATAGACCCTTGTGATCAGGTATCTGGCTAGTCATCTTAAGAGCTGATCCTGGATGTTTTGCATTTGGCTAGGTTTCTGTAGTCACTGCTGTGAGACCATCATTCCCATCTCAGTCTCACAATCTTGTAAGAGAATGAGGATTTGCCTAGCAGAACTAGCATTTCTTGTCAACAAAACAACAAAAGTTTCCTAAGTTCATGAAAGATTTAGAAGCAAATACGCACTTTCTACTGACAACAAAAAGGAAAGCAATCCGAGACACTTCATTATGTACCTAAATTAAGCATTTTACTTAGGTGGAACTCCTTTAATACACTTGTTCGGTGGACCTTATTTTAAGCAAATATCTCGGTACTTTCCTGAATAAGAAATTTTAAAAAGGTATTTATCATCTTTTCAGGTAAGCAGAAGAAATCTGAAACATAATTAAGGCAGTGAGCATGTGAACTCTGTGCCTTTTAGCAATATCTCGCGTAATAGGGAAAAATTATTATGAAAGAGAAGAAATAGATTCATTTTGCCCTCCTCACCCAATTCTTATTCAGGTATGCTAGCCCTTGCTTCTTCACAAATAATTTCAACCATAAAGTTTCTACTGAATCCAAGGGGGAAACAGAGGAACTTTGACTGTTCTAAAAGTCGGAACCAGCTGATAAAGATGCAACTTATTTCAGGCTCTATCAACAAACAAGACATATTCATTCAAGTACAAGCTACTAAGAGCTTCCATAGGAAGGAGAAGGCAGATTTTACTCTTTCAGTTAATGTCCATGGTCTTTTGCCCTGACTTTCACTTAAAACAGATGAGTGTCTCCCACCTAAGAGTTTAATGACTCAGAGCACTCTTTGTCTTTGAATCAATGCCTGGGTATAGCATAGTGGCGTTGAGCAATTTATAATTTTCTAGGGAGAGTGTCCTACTCACCCTATGCGACTTCAACCAGTAGTAATTTCAGCCTATTTAAGTAAACCTCAAAGAACTGAAAGTCTCCTTCTGTCACAAAGACAGCAGTTGGTTTTGATGTTCTGCCACAGAAGGAACTAAATCCATCACCCCTGAAATCTAAGAGGCAGAGGCTGGCTCTTTACCTCAGCCACTTGTTGTTAGTGAAATCTAGCCCTGATCACACTGACAGTCCAACATCAATGCTTTTGAAATGCTCTGGCTAATCTCAGTGACCTGCATCCTCTAATACATAAGTAGAACCAGGAGAAATGTGCCCATGCCAAAAGGAAGACATCCATTTCCCTTGGCCTTGTGCTGGAGAACTCTACAAACAAACAAATACAGAGGATGAGCTCATTCTGCTTTGCTTTGGCCTTTCTCTGCCACTTGCTCGTTGACCTGTCCCTAGCCCCTATCATGGACTCATTTCTTCATCCAGCCAAATACTGTTCCTGATGCGGGATCATAATTTTCTGCCTGGTGTCCTCCTTGCAGAATGGTACTGCTAATCGTTTGTTCACTTGTTTTTTTTTTCAGTCTCCTTTGCAACTTGGTGTGCATGTGTGTGCACATATGTGTGGAAGATGAGAAAAAGGTAGAAGAAATGGAAAAGACAGAGAAGGGAAAGTGTTTACTATTATTTTTTCTAACTGTGCCTCAGCACTTGTGCTATTGAATGACTGGTCTAAGTCAGAATCTTGTGTAGCCTGTGCTCAAATTTCATAAGCAGGTAGTGCTGTCCTTGAGCTCAGAGCATTAAAAGTACTCCTTTTGTGAGTATTTTTATACTCGCATATAAATACATGCGGATCCAAACCCTAAACAGGGCCATAAGAACTCTGTGCTGAGTTTGTTAGGCCTCTTTCTAGGCTCACAGAGCAGGGAGGGAAAGGGAAGGTGATTTATTAAATAATGTTTGCTGAATCTTTTTCATTGTGGGAGCTTCTCAGCCCAGCCATGTCATCGCTCTGTACCTCAGCTCTCCACACGCTCAGCAGCTCTTTCTCCCCGGACAGCAGTTCAAGCCAGGTGTGAACTGGTAATTCCTATTTTAATTTTCCTTTTCTTTCAAACAAGAAATATGACAGAAAATCTACCACACATACTGGACAGGACCTCTCCTCAAATCATTCCACTGAAGTGCCTAAGCCATGCTTGACAGACTTGAGAGCTGACACTCTCTCCTACCTTCTGCCCATCAATTTCCCTTCTCACTCTGAACTGGCAACATGGGGCACAGACATCTTTGGCTCACATCAAAGCATTGTCTCAGACATTTTCCCCTCAGCACTCAAGCAGGTATTGAAGCGTTTAAACAAGACCAAAGAGAAGCATGGTTCATTGTTTGGATCCTGGATAGCTCTTTGTCTTTCCAAGCCATTGGGGTTTTTTTTGCATCACTGGCCTGTTCAATCTCAGGTAAATGAGGCCTTTTTTTTTTTTTTAGCTAGTTTTATTTACACAGAAAGGTTGGTGGCTAGACACTACAGCCATTTTCCTTCACAGCTCCAAGACCTTACTGGTTAGTAAAAAAAGTCAAAGGGCCTCCACATTTGGAGGATAAGTGGTCTGATTACCATTGATGTTGTGAACTCACATTTATCTTTAGAGAAAGCCATATGAAATCAGACTGCAATATTAATTGTGAATGCTACTTTTGTGTTTAAAATAAATAAAACTAAATGGAAGAGCATGTGCTAAATCACTTTGGAGTTCCTCTATGTTTCTAATACAGTATGTTGGCTTAGGTCCCTCCCAGCCCTTCTTCATCAAGAAAGACCATACCAATGCTGCTGAGTGCATCTTTTTGGCAAGCTTACTGTGTTAGAATAAACATTGTTAGAAATCAGCTGTTGTGACCTCAATGTAATGTCTTATGTATCTGGAAATTGTCTGTATCTGTTCTGAATATATGTTATCACAATAACTGTTTCTTCATGCACTGAGTTAGTAAAATGTTTCAGTACTTTCACTGAAAAAATTGCTTGTTTTCTCTCTCTCTCACACACACAGGGCAAAATTCAACTTAGCTATGCATTTTCAAGTAGAAATACTTCCCATCTTTCTTTCAGATGCATGCAGTACTTTCCAAGCGGCTAGAAGATTATTTAAGAGACTTTGTGAATGTGAATTTCATTTGTTATTTGCCTGCTAGTTTTTCCTGCATGATGTGGGTAAATTATATGATGTTCTTTTAAAATGGAATCACAGCCAATAAAAAAACACAGTGATTTAATTTATTTTTTGCAATGCTTTCCTGTGAAATTCCTACCAGGCTACATTTGGAAATCAAAGTATGGATGCTGATATATACATGGAACAGTAGCAGAATCAAGGAGAATCATGGCTATTATTTGAATGGATATGTCAATTATTTAATTTGTCAAAAAAACTGATGAGGTTTGACATCTACACATGATTATCAAATTCTAAATAGGTTTTGCTATTAGGACTTAGTTTTCCTTAGGAAAAGCAGAACAACCTTCCTTTGAACACAGCCATCGAACTATGGTTTGTGAGAACTTCCTTTTCCTTAGGAAAAGCAGAACAACCTTCCTTTGAAAGAAACACAGGCATCTAACTATGGTTTAGTGAGAATATGTTTGGATCTTACCACCAAAAAAGTAAAAAATTGATTTGCAATGAGATCAAATATATTCCTGGATCCAGAATTTGTGATGTATACAAAACTTTTTGGGTGGCAAGTTGTACACAGCTTAACTTTGTTTTACTTGCTGAGGGACAAGTTAGTAATTGTTATGTTCAGCATAAAAACATTACATCATGTTATAAAAACACAGAGAAATACCCATACATCTCCTAGGAAATGCTGATACCTTTTCCCTAGGTTCGTTCTTCCATAGGGCCGTTGCATTTGAATGTGTTTGTTTTGGGTTTTTTTTTACTAACAGAAGCAGCCACAAGACTGTCACAGAGAACCAACCCATCTTATTTACATCCCATAACACATACTCAGAGCCCAACACTGGTAAGGCCAACACATGCTAATGCTACTGCAGTCTGTGAGTTCAAGGGCAGGCTCTCTAGGCGAGGTCTGTGTTTGAGGAAGCCGACAGGGCAAGAAAGCATTTTTCACTGTTTCCTGTAAGAAACAGACAGCTCAAGGGAACCAGAATAACCGTATCAGACCAGTGTGGTCAAGTGAGAGGGTTCATAGTAACAAAGAAAGAAAGCAGGTGATTTTGACAAGTTTCATTTTTCAACTGAGGTAAATTATACTTTGGAGCCAGCTTCTACCTTCTTATTGAAAGGATACAGAAGGATAATTCCAGTGGTTTAAGCTGATGCCATCTACATTTTCCCACTTTAAAAGTAAACTTTGTCAAGTAAAACATTCTCCAGAGGAGAACGAGACAAAAATAAATCACCAGGCACATCATGAGTGGTTCTGGTGAAAAATTACTCCAGTTGTGGAGGTGCATTAGTGATCTGCTTCTCAGACACTGGCCCTGGAATGAAAAGATTAGCCTTAGTGCAAGCTCTCAACTTTCACTGTCAACAACACCTGCTTGGGGCAGATGCTAAACTTCTAAATGAAAAGCTGGGTGCAACAATACTCAGCATTGTTTGTCCTGAGTGAGTCCATTTTAATGGCTTCATTTCATTTTCTTCCTGAACTGCCATGGATGACCTAGGTCTCAAAAAGCTCACTTTGAAAATGAGTCATGAATGAGGGATACTGGACAATGCTGGCACAATGCTGTTCTATGTATTGGCATCCCATGAAGTTTGTGGCAAGCATGAAGAGCCACAGTTGGAAAAAATCTCTATCAAGATGGAACAGGTACTCCTGGAAGCCATGCTGAGGCACCTGGAGGACAGGGAGGTAATTTGGGACAGCCAGCAAGAGCAAGTCCTGCCTCACCAACTTAGTGACTTTCTATGAGGGAGTCACCACAGCAGTGGACAAGGGAAGACCTATGGATGTGTGATGGGTTTACCTTTGGCTGGGAGCCAACCCAAACAACCCGAGGATGGGGGAGAGAATTAAAGGGGTAAAGGAAAAAAAAAGACTTGTGGGTTGAGATAAGAACAATTTAATGACTAAACTACAATAATATTGAAAATAATAGTATATACAAATATACAAATGAGTGATAGACAGTGATACTCTCGCCACCCAGTTACCAAGGCTCAGCCTGTTCCTGGCTAAGGATCCTGGAGCAGAGAGAGTCCCGAAACCACACTCACGGAATGGAGATAGTAGTCTGAGCTTCCCAGACCGAGAGCTGCCTGAGGGAGGTGGGGGAGAAGGCCTTGGGAGAGGGACCAGCTGGAGTGAGATGACACCGGAGCAAAAGAGATCTGGAACAAAAAGGGACAAACTTCTGGAGGGTCCTCACCTATATACTGGGCATGACATATATGTTATGGAATAGATTATTGTCCACTTTGGGTCTCAGTCCCAAACCTAAGGTCAAATCCTGTGTTGGTAACTGGGGCTGTGCTCCCTTTCAGCTTCTCCTGTTTGAGGACAGCCAGAGAAGCTGAAAGACCTTGGCAGCTGCATAAACATAGCTTTTTGTCAGCTTTCTTCTTAGCACAAATCCAAAACACAGCCTCTTGCTAGCTATTATGAACAAGGTTAATTCTGTCTCAGCTTAACCCGGGACAGAATGTAATCTATCTGGACTTTTCCAAGGCCTTTGACACAATCCCCCACAACATCCTTCTCTCTAAACTGGAGAAACATAGATTTGATGGGTGGACTGTTTGACAGAAAAGAAATTGGTTGGATGGTCATTTCCAGAGGGTAGTGGTCAACAGCTCAATGTCCAGATGGAGATCAGTAACAAGGAGTGTCCCTCAGGGGTCTTTTCTGGGACCAGTGTTGTTTAATATCTTCATCAATGACATAGATGATGGGATTGAGTGCACCCTCAGTAAGAAAGCCAACTGTATCTCGGGCTGCATCAAAAGAAGCATCAGCAGCAGGTCAAGGGAGGTGGTTCTGCCCCTCTGCTCTGTTGAGACCACACCTGGAATACTGTGTCCAGCTCTGGAATCCTTAGCACAGGAAGGACATGGACCTGTTGGAGTGGGTCCAGAAGAGGGCCACAAAAGTTATCAAAGGGCTGGAACACCTTTCCTGTGAGGAGAGGCTGAGAGAGTTGGGGTTGTTCAGCTTAGAGAAGAGAAGACTCTAAGGAGACCTGATTGTGGCCTTTCAGTACCTAAAGGGGGCTTATAAGAAAGATGAGGGTAAACATTTTGACAGGGCCTGTAGCAATAGGACAAGGGGTAATGGTTTTAAACTAAAAGAGGAGAGGTTTAGGCTAAATATAAGGAAAAAATATTTTATGCTTAGGGTGGTGACACGTTGAAACATGTTGCCCAGAGAGATGGTAGATGGACTGTCTCTGGAAACATTTAAGGTCAGGTTGGACGGGGCTCTGGGCAACCTGATCTAGTGGAAGATGTCCCTGCTTACTGCAGGGGGATCGGACTAGATGATCTCCATGGTCCCTTCCAACTGAGACTATTCTATGATTCTAAGATTTTTAATTCTCCTTCTCCAACTGTCCCTCTTCTGTTCAGGAAAGATAATGTTACAATTGCATTGAGATATTCCTTGTTGAAAATAGTTCTGCTACAGCTTGTCTCTGGTGATATTACAAATGGTTTGAGACGGATGCTGAAAGCACTACTGAGAAAAACAAATGACCGGCACATGTGAATGTCAAATACTTATGCTCTCTTGAAACTTCATTATTTAGAGTGAAGCAGAGTTCTGCTAGTGCTGTGGGATGAAAACAATTTTTTCTTCTGAGATTTCCCTTCCTCCAAAACCCTATTTGTGTACTACAGGGTCAGATATAGCAGTGTATTTGGCAAGCTCAAGCTGCAACATCTGAGGGTGCTTTGTGTCAGAAGAGGACTCTAAAACTTGTGTGGTGAGCATTTCAGCTGGGCTGTGAGAGGTTTAGAACAAGACAAGCAACAACTGCCTGACTGAAAATGTAGTTCAGTTCTAATTAACAAAAAAAAAAAATTTTAAATTTACACAAAATGGAACACCATCTTTCCAATTTGTCAGCTATTGATCAAAGAAGTCAAAATCAATCAACAGCCAGTCTGTATGAGAAGGGAGAATGTGTACTAGAATGGAATTAAGATATTAGGACTTCATATCCTGTTTCAATTTTCACTTTGTTGGTGCTGAAAATAGCCAAAGTATATGTACAATCACTTAAAATTTGGTTATGTGAGCCATCATCCTGAAACCCACATGTGGTTGAGACGGGACTCTTTACTGTTCCAGTTTCATAGCTTGATAAACTGTGAATTTGCTACATACATGAACCCAACATCTGGCAGCTGGCTTTTAAACTGCTAAAAATGAGACACCTTTCTAGGTTTCCCTATTTTGCCAACAGCTGTACAGATACTCATGAGATATTCACCCTTCAGCCACAAACAACCTCTTTTTTTGTGAAGACTGAGCACGGCAAATCTCTGACCAAATATGAACATTTTAAGGTGGATGCATTTACAAATAAATAGATTAACAGAGACTGACTCTCTGAAAAACTATCTTGGTACTGAAACTCTTATGAGAGACTTGGGGACAAAATCCACAACAATTATTTCTTTCTAAGCAATAATTCCTTACTTTCTAAGTAACAATTTGTAATTCCAGCACATCTACTGCCAACTGTTAGCAGACAATCAGGTTACAGATTGAAAACCCTTCTTATTTAGATGATTAAATAAGGAATCAGGTTTCACAGTGAGAAATGGGGATGACATGCAAGGCATTTGGAGGTTTTTCACATCATGTTACAATATAGCGTTTTGAAGTTCCTCATGATCTCTTGTTTTTACCTAAAAAAAAGATCCTTCATTCTCTGTGGGATTGCAGCCATTTGCAGTGTGGAGATGAACCAGACTAGCTTAATAGGCTATGACTAAGAGGAAAAATAAAATGTCCACTAGTTAAAATCCTGGGCTGGCAGATGGCAATTGCTCATGGGTTTTTTAGGTCAGCTCAACAGAGCTCTGCACCAGGGGCATAAAAATGAGAATAGAGCATTTCAGTGGAAATTTCCTAGGCAGTCTATACAAGTTCTCTTATTCACTGAAGTTGTGAGTGATAGCTCATCAGGAACAATATAGCCATGCACAAGAACAGGCTATGGAGAACCATTTCCATGCAAAGCACAAGGAAGTACACTGCCCAGTTATTGGAATCTAGTGCACTTGCCTAAGAAGAAGTTAGAGCAACAGAACTCCCCATTTTCCCCCACTGGTGAAGTGAGAATGATGATACTGACCCCTCTTTGAGATGTCCCAATGAGATGCACTGCTCTCTAAAATAAGCAGCTTTCTCTGAGGACTCTTGGAACTCATATGTCAACAACATACATTTATCTGAGAAAGACTCATAGGAATGAGGAGATTAAACAAATGAAAAAGATGTGACTTACCAAATGTTTCTGTAGGCTATGACACCAACTAAAATTAGTTAGAGCAGCCTACGTGGTAGTCAAGTATTTAAATGTATTTGTTTTTCAGATAGAAATTTATTTCTCTGCTGTAAAGTCTGCTACATACTTATATGAGTGGAGCACATGGAGTGCCCCCTTGCTGTGGTTTAACCCCAGCCAGCAACACAACCACTCACTCACTCCCTGCCCCTGGGTGAAATGAGGGAGAGAATCAGAAGGGTAAAAGTGAGAAAACTTGTAGGTTGGGATAAGGGCAGTTTAAAAAGAAATAATTCACTACTTCCCATTGTCAGGCAAGTGTTCATCCATCTCCAGGAAAGCAGGGGTACATCATGTGTAACAGTTACTTGGGAAGACAAGTGCCGTTCTGAGCATTCCCCCCTTCCTTCTTCTCCCCACAGCTCTGTATGCTGAGCATGACATCATATGGTATGGAATATCCCTTTGGTCAGTTGGGGTCAGCTGTCCCAGCTGTGTCCCTACCCAACTTCTTGTGCACTCTCAGCCTCCTCACTGGTGGGGTGGTGTGAGAAGCAGAAAAGGCCGTGATTCTGTGTAATTATTTCTCAGCAATAACAAAAACATCTTTGTATTATCAGCACTGTTCTCAGAACAAGTCCAAACCATAGCTTCATGCTAGCTACTATGAAGAAAATTAACTCTCTGTCTTAGCCAAAACCAGCACACCCCTTAAACAACTGACTGTGCTTCATAAGCAGCTTCGCAAATGGGAGAGACATAGTCTGTTTACTACAATTAAATGTTTTGTCGAGGAAAAAACTTACCTGCTGTTGATTTTTTTCCCTGCATGAACTGATTTAAACCTCCTTAAATCTGACCGTAGAGTGGCCATTCTTAACTCAATCTTTTCCTCCTCAGAGACTGAGTTTTCCACTCAAAATTTCTGCCGTTACTTCCTTTCTCAAATGCTGAGACAAGACAGTCCTGCCTCACTCAAGGCATTCAGCAGGTGTTGCACGAGTTTTAAATTAACCCTCAGCAGAAATGGAATGTCATAATGAGCTTTTCTTCCAAGTCAGGAGCTTCTCTGAATAAAGAGTATTTACTTGAGTATTTTATCCACTTGTGATTATCATAGTCTCCCCAGGCCAAGGATCTTCCAAGAAAAGATTTTATGTATTAAAGTAAGAGATTAATGAAGAGCAAAACCTCTTCCTGTCTCTCTCCCACTAGTATGTGTGAATGATGGCTCAGCATGGAAAGCAATGCTTAGGGATGAACAAATGCAGAGTTCATTGTGAGTGATGTCCCATAGTGCCATGGCTGGTAGCAGTCACTGTCTCTCAGGTGACTGGAAGTCTCCAGTTAATACTGAATTCCCCATTTAAGCAGGCTGGGCTACATTCTGGATTTCAGATATGGTACCAGCTGTCAGGGAAAAAGCACAGGCCTGCTAGTAGGACCCTTGATTCCTAGCAGATCTCCTGTGACAGAGAGATCAGAAAGGAGAGAGAAAGCATTGCACTGAGAAAGTGAATTACTGTGTTAAAGCACACTTCTCCACCGATGACTGTAAAAGGCTTCTTAAACCCTGTCTGTCCTGGCTCGTAAATCCCTGGCTTGGTTGTATCTAAAGAGACTACCCAGATTTTATGACTAAAATAAAACAAAACGTGAGAAAGGTCACAAACACACACTAGTAGTGTGGCATGTGATGAGACAGGGAATGGCTGCTCAGCAAGCCTGAGGAGCCCTTGAGGTGCTCTAGAGAGGCAAGGTTGGACTAAATATTCATCTCTCTTTCTACAGTTTATGAATCTCTCTACACAGTCACTCTTGACAGTGCTCCAGTTTGTTGAGCAGTGAAGGACTTGCAGTCACCAGAGGAGAATTTTCATAAGCCTGAGAATCTCAGGGCTTGACTGTGGGCATATTGGAGGTGCTGATGAACTACGTGTTCATTTCTCCTGTCAACGGAACTCCACCAGAAAACCCATTTTACCTTCCTTCCCAGCACAGAAGTTCCATTCCCAGGTCTGCCTGGTGACCGCAAAGAAACACATGAACTTCTCTAAAACACAGGCTCCTAGAGCCCACATATTTCCCCTTTTGAACCTCTCTCCTTTTTATCTAGAAAGTAATAGACATTTCTGGGTAAAAACATTTTTGACCAGCTCTACCCTTGCATTAAATGGCTCTTACATCTCCATTGCCACATTGTTTGCAGGGTTCATTCCTTCTTTGCTTCTCTGCTGATATAGAGCGGGGACCCCTACCCTCACTGTGGCCAGTTCATAAGATTAGTAGCTTCATTGTTCCCTTGTCCCTTATGCCAGCCATCTGAGGCATGTTGAGAACCTTTTCCCTGGCAGAGAAGAAGCTGGTGAGGAACAAGTTTCAGGCAGTGGAGCAAATGGCTCTGCTTGGCCTTCATTAGCAGCTTTGCAAGCTGTCCATATTTTATTTGAGACACCACCACAGAAAGTGCACACTGCACCAGCAGGTTCCCCAAATGTCACTGGAGCACAGAAAGTCAGTGACAGCGTGCAGGACTTTTACACTTTGCTCACTGCTTCCGTACCTCCTTCCCTACCTACGCTTCCACACCTCCTTCCCTACCTACGCTTCCACACCTCCTTCAGCAGTCTGGCTAACAGCGTCCTGACCCTTTGCTTACCAAAATATTTGTTGAGAACTTGGGACCTTCTCCAGCCTGTGGGAATCAGAGGGCCAGGAAGGGAGATTTGAAATTCTTGCTCACAGATATGATACCTGAGCTCTCACTGAGCTTCCATGCTGTTTGACAAAAATGCCAAGGCATTCCTTGTGCCTGCGGGCTTAGCACTTGCTTCTTCTGAGTAGCAGGCTTAAGAAATGGATTTCCCAGACAAGTTGTACCCAGTTCTTTCCCAAGAGTGAGTGCCTCACGTGGGCTTATGCAGCATTTTTACATGCAGACACCACAGAGTGTTCAGATAAGAAAAATAACAGCAACATCTGTCAGCTTGTGCTTGGAGAGAACACACAGCAACTTTTCCCCAGTGTGTTGCTGTTTGGCAGAGAATGTCTGGCTTTGATCCACCCTAGTTCTCTGCAGTCATTTAACACCACTCTGGTTCATTAATTGGTGGAGACTTAAGCTTACATCTTTCACAGAAGTCCTTGTTACTGCCAACAGATTTTGACAGGTGATAGTGAAGAAGCTGTATTGATGCTTCTCTGAGGAAGACCTCCAAGATCTACAGAGGGAAAAAACGTAACAACTCCTTTCTTCAAGAGAATTAATTATATCTAAGCATTCTATGCTGCCGGGACAGTGTTATAAAAATGTGATTAAAAATTACAGACCAACAAGAAATTTACCCATACTAATGAGTGTGAAGTTGGCTTGGCTGCTGGGAAATTAATTTTAGTTGATTCATCAAAGAATGTTCTCTCCCTACCATTTCCCAATGGGTTCAAAGAGATACTGATCTGACAAAACCCTCTAACGCCTAGACTTTGGTTTTTCTAAACAAAAAATGCACTACATCCAAAGCCAGATCTTTAAGTTCAAAGCAGCTCCGAGCAGCACCAGGGTTATGTGATCAGGCATCATCTCAACATAACTATGTCATTCTCTCACCCTCTCAGATGAGCCTTCCTCCAGTAAGGTTTAATTAAAACATGTCACATGTTCCCTTTAGGCCTCCCTACTACGGTTTCAGTGGAGGTCAGAATGATATCCTTATAGCTGACCATGGAAGAAAACTCTCCCTTTCATCATGACTTGCAATGGCAGCTGTTGGACTGCCCAGCCCAAATTCTGCAGGAGCACCTTTTGTTACTGTTGCAGGAACTGCTATGCCATCTCAGGAGTGCTATTAAGATCTAGCAGTACTATTAGGTGTGAATGCAATGTAAGATGTCATACCTTTGGCTGAAAAATAGCTTTTTTTGAGTTCTGGAAAATCTCCCTGTATCTTCTCTGTGACTGACAGTCTCTGCTGGGTGCTTAACATAACTCCAAACTGCATGCACAACAGTTCCTCTGCAAGTGGTAGCCATCACACCAGACGTCTACAGGAGCAGAACAGAGCTACTTGTGTGACGATTAGCCTGATTTTCAAAAGCTTCCCACCTTCACTGACACCTTGTGTCTACGGAGAAACCCATTCCTGCAGGACCACGGGTACTATGTGACTGTAGCCTACCCTTGTGCCAAATGGAAGTGGTAATCCTGCCATCCTGGGTGCATGGGGCAGAATGTGGTACAAATGACAGTGTGACTGCAGAAGAAAAAGGAGGACCAGACAGCACTGGGAGACTACTAGCCTTTGCAGGCTGACTGCTAAGGAGAAATTACTTTCCAAGGATATGTTGCCAGTGAAGGTGCTCCAGCTGTGCCATGTCAATGTGCAGCAGGATAAGCATGCGTGAAAGGTTAAGGCAGAAGATGAATGGCTATGGTACACCATTGAGACTTGACTCCACACAGTTGGGATTCCCTCCACAGCTCCATGCTCTTAATCTCTCCATGCTCTTAATCTCCCCTTGTGGTTGGGCTTGCTGTGTAAATGTCTTTTTAGGAAGACAATACACTTTTATAGGTCACCAGATGCAGTCTGGGTCTTCTTTGGCACAAAGAGCCTGAGGAAGCAGAGAAGCTAAACCTCTTCATTTGGAGTAGCAAATGTCTTCCAAGGGAATTTGAGATGATGTAGAGCAGAGGATGAGGACATCCAAGAGAACAAGGTTACTTCTGCCCTTAGAGTACTGCACAGTTTCTGTGGAAACATCCTCTAAAGCTAAGAAGTGACAAACTGAAGGCTCAGTCAGTAATGCTTCCCCTGCCATCTCCCCAAAGACCAGATCTTTAAATCTACTTGGCAATTACTCACAAACTTTGTCTTAAATTCAGGCTTAACTAAACACACAGGCTGCTTTCTAGTAACATTGCATGTGAAACTCTAAACATTTAATTAATAGGCTTTTTTTTTCTGCCTCTGCTTAGATCTCTTCCACATACAAACCCCACAGTAAAAAACCAATGTCTGCTGACCGTGAGACTGTTGGGTAATACATAATCAAGCCATGTCTGCTCTACTTTAACTTGCAAATGCAGTAGCCATTACCAAGCACTGTTATTTCAATAGCAATCACCACAGAAAAGAGTCCAATGGGGCTGCAACATTTTAGGCAGGCATTACTTTTAAGTGTAGCGTTACAGTTAATTGGGACTTTTAAAAAAAGCCAGTTACTTATGAGGCTGGTCAAAAGTTAAGCTGTTCAAGGAAAAAAAAAAAAGCAGCATAGACCAACAACCAGGTCTGGTGTTAATCATAATCACAGCTTCATAGATGAAAACCTGTAAGGCAAGCATGGATTTGTCACTATCAAATGACTGCATGAAGCTAACACAGCTGATGGGAGCAGCAGAGGAACTAATCCCACAGCAATAACCACAGCCTTCAAAACCTCACTTGCTTACTGAGAACAAGACTGTCTGAGTGCTGGAGGGCTAATAGAAAGCTGGAGATAACAGTAATTGTCAGGGCTGGCTATGAGTGAGTTTGACCTATTAAAATTGCCCAGAAACTCCACAAGGCATATGGAGTTCCCGGGAGAAAGGCTGCTCTAAGATGTGCAATCAGTTAAACACACACACACACACACGCACCCTGCACACACACAGACCCCCCACCCACACACACACCCCCCAGACACACAAAAACTCCATAAAATTACATCACAAACACTGTGTTCTTGGCTTGCGAAAGTCTCCTCAAGTAGCAAAGTTGAGATGAGTGCTTATTTTTCCAGTAACGTTTTCTTGTCTTTGAGACCTGTCCGGCAAAAGGTATGATTAGAATAAGGCGAAAATTCAGCATTTGCTGTCTCATTCAGCTCTCAGAATACTATATGGCTGAGACCAAAACAAACTGAACGAATGCAGGAGTGAAAGAGGAGCAACGCTCTTTTCTTCACAAGTGGACTGGGAGCTAGGTCACCAGACTAGGATTTAGGGTGGCTTTTCTCTGCCTCATGTTTTTTTTACGTTCCACCTGGAGACTAGAAATTTCACACTGATGTTTTACTGAAGTGCTGAGTGCCAGTATGACTTCAGATGCCCGAGAACCTGAGATGCTACAGAATATAGATCAGGATATAGATGTATATTTACATTGAAGAAGCAAACTGCCAAGACAGAGTTAAACTCGATTTAAAAATAAATCTTGTTAAAATCCATAGAAATAGTGTGTTTAAATCCTATTGCATGGATTAATTATTAGATGCCACTTGCAAGAAAAAGCCAATGATCTGAGACTCTAAGGAGTCTTCCTTCTGCACGAACTATCAGAAAAAGGCTGTTTATAGATTTCAGTCTTAAATATGAAATTTGCATTAATTATAAATGCAAAATAAATGAGGGTTTCAAACTTTCAGAGCTAGCAAAATGTTCAAAGGAATGCTTCCAGATCTAGTGAAATGTTGTTCTCTCATCTCTGTGTTACATGCTGGAAAATAGGATTCGTACAAAAGAGTAAAGGCATTAAATCTATGTCTTCAATCACTAAAAATATTTTAAAAAGAGAGATCCACAGTCAGTAAAAAACTTTGCTGATAAAACTTATACAATACTGAATTTTAACCACAGGCTTATGTTGTGATTTTAAGGCTACCTGGCAACACAACATACAGCGTCTCACTCCCTCCTCCCTTCCAGTGGTATGGGGAGGAAAACTGGAGGAACAAAAAGGTAAAAAACCTCTTGGGCTGAGGCAAGCTCAGTAAGGGTTCACTCACAATTTATGGTCATGGGCAAGAAACAGACTCAACTTGGGAAAAAGATACATCCGTGGGTCCTGAGGGAAGTGGCAAAATGAAGTTGCCAAACCACTATCCATCATATTTGAGAAGTTATGGCTTCCTGGTGAAGTTCCCACAGACTGGAAAAGGGGAAACATAACCTCAATTTTTAAAAAGGGAAATAAGAAAGACCTGGGGAATTACAGGCTGGTCAGTCTCATCTCTATGCCTGGCAAGATCATGGAGCAAATCCTCCTCGAAACTATGCTAAGGCACATGGAAAACAAGCAGGTGATTGGTGATGACCAACATGGTTTTACCAAGGGTTATTCATGCCTGACAAATTTGATGGACTTCTATGATGGGGCCACAGCACTGGTAGATAAGGGAAGGGCAACTGACATCATCTACCTGGATTTGTGCAAAGCCTTTGACACAGTCCCACATGACATCCTTGCCTCTAAGTTGGAGAGACATGGATTTGACAGAAGGACCACTTGCTGGATAAGGAATTGACTACATGGCTGTGGAGGGTTGGCCCTTGGCTGGAGGCCAAACCACACACACCCGCTCACACAATCCCTGCCCCCATCCAATGATAGGGGAGAGAATTAAAGAGGTAAATGGCAAAGAGGACTGGTGGGTTGAGATAAGGACAATTTAATTACTAAACTACAATAATATCGGAAATAATACTATATACAAAGATGCAATGTGATACACAGTGATACTGCCTCTCCCCACCTGATGACCAAAGGCCCAGCCCACTCCCAGCCAACGACCGTGGAGGAGGGAGGGAATGGGTGACACACAATGATACTGTCCCCCCGAAAAAGGCTCAGCTTGTTGCCAGCTAATGATCTCCAGAAACCGCACAGACGATTCCCCCAGAAAAGGGGGGGGGGAAGGGGGGTGGGGTGCGCCGCTCCCAGAGGCACTCACGGAACGGA
>WKFP01015413.1:57567-72714 GCA_011057875.1 Pterocles orientalis
TTGATGATGAGGGAAACGCTATAAATGAACTTGTAACAGAGATGAAGAAAATAGCACACGTTCCAGTTCAGACCTGGAATGGGATTGATCTAGGCGGATTTTGGGGAAACTTTATGGGTGGTAATTGGCTCACTAAAATTGCAATAGTTGCATTAGGAATATTTGGGGGGTTGTTAATAATTCCATGTCTGATACCTTGTTTTACTAGATTAATACATTCAGTTATACAAGGAATGCAGATATCTGCTATACCTATTGATCTGGAACCAGGCAAAGAAGAGCCCCATTCTCTAATGATAATAAAAACAAAGGAAGATCCAAAATTGATACCATTTCAGCAACTGTTAACACAATTGGAAAAAAAAAAACATGAATCAATACTATTAAAAAAGAAGATGGGGGATTGTGAAATATGTTCACATGATTCATGTCAATGAGGACATATAATGGGGCGCCACCCTCTTTGTGAGGGTGGCCTTTGAGTATTTAGATTTTCCTTGTATAATCTGGATAATGGAATGGTATGTATATAGTTCTTATCCTGTTGCCAATTTTATGTTAATCACACAGTATTAAGTGTGAAAAGCTTGGGTGGAGGGTCTGGACAGTTACTGGAAACCTAACTATCCAGTGTTAAGAAGGTGTGAAAGGCTTGTGGGGAGGGTCTGGAAAGTTACAGGAATATTAGTTGCACAATGTTACTGGAACCTATTTACATAGACCCACCTGCTGTTATGAATACGTAACGGGGGGGGGGCAGAACCACCGAGGGACCCCCAGAAATTTCTAGAAAGTAAAGAGAGCATGCGCTGAAGGTCATTCACATAGACCCACCTCTTCATGAATATGTATGGACATGAGGGATAAAAACTGGAAAAAGGAAATGTAGGGGGCTCTTGCTTTGGTAGAGCATATTCTCTATTCTCTGCCATATGAGCCCAGTGCGCTGTTTGCTTGCCTTTTATTCGCTAAATAAATTGGAAATTTATTTGGAATCCCGTTTGGGACTAAATCATTTATCACATAGTGGAAAACAGATAAAACCTGAAGGTCAGTAGAATGTAAAAGCAAAACTAAGGTTATGTAATCCTTGGTAATAAATTGGGAGCTTGCATACAGGACAGTAGCGTTTGCTCTCGGCAATGCTCCCCCTTCAGAAAACCGGATTGGGTTTGGTATGTTTCAATGTACTGTGCCAATCCTGGAGGTCCAGAGTTCGACAACTAGAACTAGGCAAAGCATAAGGAATAAACAGAGAATGTGATTAGAAAAAAAGGACAAAAAGCAAGTAAATTTTATCAAATGCTTTTGTTAAAATTAAAGATTTTTTTAAAAAAAACACCAGTGTATCAGATGAGCTTTGCTGCTATATTCCAAGTTATCCTTTGCTTTCAGTCAATAAAAATGTGCTTCTAGGTGTTTTTTGTGCAAATAAACGATAGCTTTCATTTGCAAATGGCATTTTTGACCTATCTTCAGGTAATAGGAGAAATAGTGGTCTAGACAAAGGCTTACATAATTCACTTATTTTATGAAACATCAAAAATCTGTACAAAACAGGCTAAAGTTAAAAAGATCAGGATTCCCATTTAGAAATGAAAACACCTGGTCAATTAGACTCACTCTGGATTGTTCCTCCTTTTTTCTGAATCAGCCACAGAATCATACATCTGTTATTTTTCCCCAGGTCAGCTGGCTAACATTTAAAGAAAAATGCTAAAAAGTATCCGAAAGCAATAAAAACAACTTCATCCCGTCAGGGAGAAATTGAGCACTAATAGCCAATTGAAGAAAAGATTGTCATTCACGTAAGGAAATTTCTAAGGACAATCTAAGTGCTCACAAATAACAGGTCCATTATTTTCATTAGTCCATTAAATGAAAGGCAGAACAATTGGAGTGTCTAGAAAAAACATAAGCCTTAAAACCAAAACTAAATGTCATTAAAAAGGTAGAAATCTAACATGAAGGGATGTTCTCGGTAAACTGGCAGAAGCTAGTCTGAAAACACCAACAACAGAGAGATTCCACACAAGGTTTCACATAGGCATGATTTGGGAATCTAAATACATTTGTCTGTATTAGCTACATTTTGACAAAAATCAGTTTAAAAGCTGATTGAATTGGCCTAGTACTGGTCAACTACTGGAGGCTGTAATGATGTCCAGATCAGATGGCACAATGATACCACACCATGGGTCAATGGCTGGAAGCAAAAATGCAGATGGATTTGGAAGCTTTAAAGCATGATTTGGACAAAAAAACACATGAAGAAAAACACTGTTATGTGTAAATGTGAGGGACAGAGAGAGAACAAGAGTGTCAGGTGTTCAGAGGGCCTGTTAGGTGTTGGGTTGACAGTCGGACTTGATGATTCTTGAGGTCTTTTCCAACCTTAATGATTCTATGATTCTATGCAGTGTGCTGTACAAAGATTCCCACCTATCTGCCTTATGGAAAGTGTAAATAATTTCTTCAGTGAAGAATTTCAGAAAGTTCATTAACATTTTGATTTGGGGCTTCGAGCAGCAGTGGAATTTTTCAGGAATTTTGTTGCTGTTTTCTTCAGGTTTCATTCTGCTACTCAGAAGATAAGAAAAATAAAAATTAAAAAAGAAAAGTAAAAGCTTAGAGAAGAAAAAGTATTTGGAGGAGGAAGAAGCCATTTTTTTGATAGGTGAAATGCTGTCCAGATCCATTCTGAAGGTCTGCACTGTTTTGGGATAAACAGAGAGACAAATGAGAATGCAGAGACAAGAAGAAGACAAATCAGGATAAAAGGACCATTCAAAATACAAATGCCTTGTGCTGAAGAAAAGTCTCTTTGACATTTATTTTCAAAATCTTTATTTTCTGCAAGCTAGTTCTATTAAACTGTGAAGGCTGGAAAGAAGTGGTCTGAGTCTACTGGGGGTGCAGACACCTAGTCCCCGAATGTTTAGAAGCTGACTTGTACCCTAAGACTGTGGTTGATTCAAAGTGTTTTGGCACAGAGTTCTTAGTATTTCTCAAACTAAAGCCTTGTCATTTGAGTCCTCATCACACTCTGTGGGTCCGCATCTCAATTGTGTGCAATAAATGACCACACCCTCACCCTTGCTTGCAGGAGAAGGCAGGTTTTATACTTACACCTCCATATAGGGATGGGATTGTCAGAGTGGTCACATAAGGCACTCTAAATATTGCCCCAAAATACCTTGAAGAAATGCAGTGTAGTCAGCCAGGTGCTATGTTCAAACCTTTCCACCTGGGTATCCCTGTCTCTCTAGTTCCATAGTAGTCAGTATGTTGTCCCTCCGTCTGGGGCCGAAGCCAATGAGTTATACAGATTTGCGATCCACTTTCTAACCTTCAATGCTGTTCTGTACAGAAAGGGGTGCTAGCTCATCACAAAAACTAGCACAGCTCTTTGGAGAAGTTGCAGGCTTTCATGCAGGTTACAACAAAAGGGTGGATTATTGATCAGTTTCTGGTGTACTCCCACCCGTGAATGACTCATCATACTGAGGTGGTCCACCTTAGTGCTTAGGCTCTCCTCCCTTATCTCTGTTTTCCCCCTTTCCTGGTCATCTTGGTTGCCATTTGCTCATACTTGTCATTCCTCGGTTATTTTTGTTACGATTTTCTACCCTGAGCAGCACAAGTACTCAAGGGCACAGGTAGCCCACTCTTCCATCTCTTCCAATCCTCGTGGTCTGTACCAGCAATTTAACTTTCGGATTTGCTCAATAATGGGGGTCTTTTTTCTTCTAATAATTCTGCTCAAACTCATTCCTGTTATAATTTCTTGTTCAAACACTCAATCTCTAGAGACTCTCTATTTTTTCACGGTCAGCTTGTAAAATTACAGTGCACGTGTATCAGGCAGGCACACATAATTCCTTTGATTTTAAATCTCAACTACTTCTGTTGCTTTGTTCCAGCCTTTCTACAACTTCCACCAGGTCAGACCACTTCTCCTTTGCGCATTGTGTTAATGGGAGAGAAGGGGCACAGCCAAGTCTCCGTAAAAATTCCTCAACTGACAATTTTGTGGATGGAGTCAATAATATACTTTTCCTTGATACAAAATACTGTGTGCTGTTGTGGGTGTTTAAATTTCCAGAAGTGGGAGGCAATGCTTCTGCAACAGGTTTTACTTCAGATTTGTGAGGTTTTGACTACATTTAATAAGTCTTATTATATTGTGCTGTATCATGTTGAAAAGTGCTTCAGGAACTATGAAAAATTGAATTTCACAATAAGAGTCAAACACACCAAAAACCAAATATGAATGCTAATATGGAATACTGCTGTTAAACATCTCCTAACTATGCCTTTCCTGTCTGCCACAGACTATTTGACATAAATTCAGGGGAGTTAGAAAGCTAATTCTGCAAAGAAACATCAGGAGAGTTGAAAAATTTAAGGGTAGGCTGTGAGAAAATAGCACAGACAGGAAATTTATGTCAAATTCAGAATTAATAGACATGAAATCTCTACTCTAATAAGCAAAGATTCACAGGAGGTCTCATGATCTGTAGTCTCTGCAAAACTTTGTTGCCATAAATCTTTCCTTAATAAACTCATCCTCTGTAGGATTTTTAACTATACTGACCTTAGTTAGTTTGAAGCTGGAATGATTGCCACCAGCTGCATGATCAGTATGATGGGGAAAATTCTCCACTTATATGTGATATTTAAGATATTCATGAGCCTGTGTGCCTAGAGAGCTAAATACAGGCTCAAGGCTGATAACAAAAATAAAAGATTGTTACAGAGAACTGTGTGCTTAAGGACAATTAATTAATAAATTATCTGCCTCAGAACAGGTCTGACATAAATGAAAATAACTCGCTAATCCATTTCTTAAGGAAGAACAACTAGGGATCACTATTTTGTAAGATATGTACTAGTAAATCTAAAAGCATCTCACAGAGGAACCTGACAGTTTTTTCTGTTTATAGAGCAGGAAACTGGGAGCCTGGGAGAGAAAGTGGCTTAACTGAGATCAGTACCAGATCAAGGAACACCTCCTATATGATTATTGCTCTCTGACTTCAAATTAATTTTTTGCAGCACTCTTGCATGCAGCAGAGAATGCTGGTTTGAGTTGTGTGACTCCTACAACAGTCACAGAGGAAGCTTATTCATGCACATACACATCTCCAGTAGAAGGTTGTTCCTTGTGAATCTTTTCTCCCTGAACATACTGTGCAGCCCTTTGACTTTTACTGGGCTGGGTCCTGCTGCTTCCCTGGAACTGCCAGAGACCAAACTTATCTGGGACCACTTCCAGAATCCCAGATACTTTCAGCTCCTTCCCCCTGCCACAACATCTTTGTGTTCGGCAGGCTGGTAATCTATAACAGGTTACAAATGCTTTTGTTTCTTAGTTGCAATAAGTGGAAGGTAGCTTGCATTCAAATGCAAAAGGATGTTGCATACAGCAAGCCATTTCCATTTTATGGCCCACCCTTAGTCAGGCTGCATATTCATAAGCACACTTGTTTACTTCCTAACTCATAATATAAGTTTACACAGAAGAACCCACTCCTACCTCCTCTGTGAAACAAACAAATAATATTAAGGATTGCAAGGATGAATAGTACATAAACTTAAGTTGTTCTCAAATGCTTCTTTTGGCTCCTGCTGTGCAAAGACCTGCCTGCTTACAGTTTCCATATTAACAAAAACTCAGGATCAACAGAAGCCAGAGGCAGGATGGCTGGGCTAAAGCTGGAGCTTCTTAGGTGTAAGGGAATGGTGCTAAAATGGTTCTTGTGGATGCTGCTATAAAAGCATGAATTAGAATGTGAACTGAGCAGAACAGCTGGGAGGAGAAGCTGATGTGAGAATATGGTGGCTTTTGGGCTGACTAATGTGTAAAGAGACCACCAAGCCATCTGAACACTGTGAGGGAAATAGACAACCTAAAAACAGCTGTGATAGAGCCTCCCTCTAATCTTTGGGAGCCCGGAATCTACTAAGATGTCCACAAGCCCTAGCTCCAGCTCAGTAAATGCTCAGAGGTTTCAACAGACATAGAGAAAGAGCTGAGACAGTGGACTTATACATATTTATGTAAGATAGGGAGAAACTGAGAGAAATTAATTAGCACAACTAAGTTATTTTAGTGGTTGTGTTGACATAGCTTCAAAAGTTACATTCCCAGGATTGAAAGTAGCCAACAGTGATTTTGTTAAGAATTTAAGACTATTGTATTCAGTCAGTAGCTGCTAAATCTGAAAGAGCTCTGTATAAAAGCATGTGCACAACACACAATAAATGGCTTACACTTTCATCATAATTGGCTCGTCTGGGTGGTGTCCAAGAGCTTCACGTGCTGACTGCAAAGAGACCCTCGCACTGACTACAAAGAACTCCATTGGTCAACTACAGCAGACCTTTTCTTCTTGCCTTCCACCCTTTCTCTTTAATATTGTCTATAGGATTGCCAGGCGTGCCTTTTCCATATAAAAGACTTAGAGTAGCTAAATAGAAAGGAACAAGGGATAACGTTGAATGAAAGCCAGATGCTATAATGCGCGTTGCAAACACTTTATCTTGTTCATTTTTTTCTGTCTTTGACAAAAGGTTAAAAGACTTAATGCTGTGATTTTCCCCCACACTCCATCTGGCAGAGGCTAGCAAAAATAATAGCACAGAACTGACTTGGCTGACATCCCAGCTCCGTATCTAACATTGAATAGGTAACCATGGCTTTCAGTAACACCCATATCCCCAGTCTACATAATGCAACATTTGGCAGCTGCTTTTCTTCAGTAGCTTTTCTTTTTGCCTGTACATGGCCTCCTGGTCTGTGTTCAGAGTTCCCTCACTGTAACGGTTGATAGATTCTCCTTTCTCCATTCCTACCATTCCCTGTAGAGACACAAATTTGTATAATCCCTTCATTCCCATCCAAGTGTTCAGGCACAGTGAGCCAAACCCAAGGGATCTTCTCCACTGTAGTCTTGGTTTGGGCCTAGTGAGGAGGTGAGGGCAAGTGGGAAGGAGGTGAGGTGAGAGAGGGCTCTTTCTGGGTCTCGGTAAGGAAGGTCACACAAAAAATGGCTTATTAAAATAACTGCTTTAATAAAAGTGAATTTTTAAAAAAGTATGTAGATAGCAAGTAAATCTATGTCACTTCAGGTGCTGGGAACCCTGTGGTTGCACAGGACCGTACAGACCCTGGATAGATTTTCCCATGTCATGCTGTGCTGATCCCATCTGTGGAGAGGGGTTCCTTCATTTGGGCCACAGGAAAACAGCTCTATCCATTATTTATACCATCAAACAGAAAGGATATTCTCATGAGAACTTCTTGCTGCTCTGTTAGATAAAGGCAAGGCCACGCAGGTGTAGTAATCACTGGTGCCAAGTGGGAGCTGCCTGCAGTTATAATAAACTGGCTGAGTTTATCCTGCAGCCAAGGGATTGTGCAACACAATGCAAGCATGAAGGCATGAAGGCTCTGCGTGTAGCACAGCACAAGCCTGTGTGTGCTCAGGTTAACTGTATTGTGGGGCACTAACTCCTTGACTTACAATGGCCTCCTGATCACAATCACGGCAGAGCCCCTCCAGAAGCAGAATTTCTCATTGCTGTGCTGGTAAGTATGGTATGTTTTTCTCCTTCCACCTTTTCCCCCCTATGCTTTGTATCTTATATTTGATTCACAAGCCTCTCCAGCAAGCAATATTGTCTTTGCAAGCTGATTATCTGTCCCTTCCCATAGCAGGGAGGTTGGAACTAGATGATCTTGAAGGTCCATGCCAGCCCAACCATTCTATGATTCTATGATTATGTGCCAAAATAGAATATTTGCCTGTGATATGGGGTCCTTTATCCCTGCTATAAGATTTCTACTAGTCATCAGCACTGTGAAAACTTAATTTCACAACTACCCATCACTAATTTGATGCCATTAAATCAGTCCTGAATCTTAGCTAATCACTAGAGCAGGCCTGTTTTTGTCGTCTGCATTTAAAATGCTTTTGACTAGTAGGAACTGCACTTGATGTGCCTGGCAAAACAAGAGCTGATGCATGTAGAAAAAGCCCTCTGTAAGTGCTCTTCACCTGGGGTGGGACATCCCATTGGTCTGAAGGTGTTTAATGCAATCACTGTAGTAAGTTTGGCCATGACCAGATCGTACCCTAGTTTCTTTGATTTTTACTTTGTTCTCCAGAAATTACCTCTAGCACACAAATTTCTTGGATTATTTTTTTTTTGTAAAAAAAAAAAGTCATTGCTTTTTGAAGCATCTTGTAAATATGAGAGCCCTTGGGGAGTTTAAATAAAATATAATTATCAGTTTTATTAGTTTTATTTTTATCATAATTTTCAGAAGAAGGCAATTTCTTCCCATGGAGGCCCTTGCTCTCAAAAGGGTTATTGTTGCACTGGGAATCATATTGACCATAATAAATTAAAAAAGAATCATGGACTAAAAACTAGAAAAAAAACAAAGTAGAACTTTTAACTCTGCTTTCTGCTGGCTGCACACCATGTGTGTGTTAGACTTGCATAGTTCTGCAGTTTCTCCACTCTGACCTTGCACACCCCGGGTACCTGATCCATGTACAGTTGGATCACTGCTGAGGGTCTCACAGAAAGTCTTTAAATGGTATTGGGTCTTGTTTCTTTGGTAAACTGCTTGATGTTGTGTTGGTGTGGAGCCACATTAGACATTCAGCAGACAAAGTAAAAGTTGCCACAAAAATTGTTCTGCTTTTGGAATATGAAATCAGTAGTACTGTGGAAGGCTTAAGAGCCAAGCTTGTCAGGGCTTGAAAAAACAGGGCCTAACCAACAAACCAGGTCCTGTTTGCTTTCTAGTATATATTTGCACCCAAAAAAAGGCCAGTGAATCCACAGAGCACAACTGAGATTTCACTGAAGCAGGCTAAAAAAAGATATAGGAAGGCTGCCTAAACTATTTTTTTTTTCCTGAGAAAAATATTTGCATGGAAAGAAAATATTTTCAGAGAGAAATCATAAATATCCTGAGATAACTAATGACTGAGGGAGAATGCAGGGAACAATAAATTAAGCCTATACAATGCAGCAAAGGGTGTGTGCCTACAACAAAGCAAGAAAATAGAAGAACCCACAGGTTCCATAAAAATATCAACATTTAGATGTCTAGACCAGTCAGGACCTATGCCAGAGGACAGAGCTTTAAATATGATGAGAAGGAATAAACAATTCATGGCACCAGAAGACAGAGGTGAGCACTACCCAGTAGGACAAATATAAAGAGATTTTTTGTTATGTATTTTGAGATAGGTGATGCCTCTCTGGACACTGCAAACTCCAAGTGTCTGTGAGTACAAATAGAAGAACAAGAGCTTTTTTTGTATGTTGCATACATTTCTTGAAAGAAAAGTAGTGATTAAAACAGATCATAGCTGTGTATACACAGCTGTTTCTCAAGTCCATCACAAACCAGGAAGGCAGGAACATTGCAATCTGCACTTACCATCTCACAACCCTTGGGAGGTCTTTACAGCCAGTCCATTCAGGTGGACAAAAATACATCATGTATTAAGAGATCAGAGTCCGCTGCTGTCAACACTCTGATTAGAAGTCAGTGCATCAACTCATTAATTTTTTGTTTCAGATTTGTTGAAAATACAATAGTGCAGAGGCTAAAATTCAAAGACAGAGCAGAAGTGAAATCCCGTGGTAGTACTGTCCAGGTCCCACACAGCATGAGATAAAAGTCAAATGTCTCTATTCCTTACAATGTATCAGAATTAATATTATATAATCTTGTGAAAATTAATTAGGACCAGAAGTCAAGCAGTTAAAAGCTTATATAAAAGAAGATGATTACACAGCCCCCTACATTTACCCTGACAGCAAATACAGACATCCAGTTGCTCCTGCGAGAACTGGAAAAAGCTTGTGGTCAGTGGGGTAATAAATTGGACAGTATCTCCTAAAACACAAGCGGAATTGTAATCCTCCAAACAGAATCAAAGTACTGTAAAGAAAGAAATGCTACAGGACGAACTTTACCACAAGCATTTACAGCAGCACTGGAGGTCTCAATTGTACCTTTACAATTGTGATTAAAGTGTAATTGTGAATTTGTAACTGTGCATTTACAGCAATGGTGGCAATCAGGACACTGAGGTCTAAACACAAAACATTTGGATGGAAAAGGAATATCTCGCCTTTTGTTAATAAACATTGAGCAAATGACCCATTTGTTGTTTTGAAGAGACCAACAAATAATTTTAAATCTAGCAGCTGCCCTGTGGTATCCTCCACTTCCACTCTGCTCCTTTCTCGGGCTCCTTTCTCAATAAAGAGAGAACATGAGTGAGCTACAGGCAGATATGAAGTGATGAGTGGAAAGGAGACACACCAGTCTTAAAAAGGGCAAGAAGGAGGACCTGGCTAACTATAGACCAGCCATCCTCACTTCCATCCCTGGAAAGGTGATGGAACAACTTATTCTTGATGCTGTCTCTAGGCATATCAGGGACAAGAAGGTCATTAGAGGCAGTCAGCATGGCTTCACCAAGGGGAAGTCATGATTCACCAACCTGCTAGCCTTTTATGAGGACATTACCAGGTGGACAGATGACAGTTGGAGGCCTGTATCTAGTGGAGTCCCCCAGGGTTCAGTATTGGGACCAGTGCTATTCGATATATTCATCAGTGACTTGGATGAGGGAATAGAGTGCACCCTCAGCAAGTTTGCTGATGATACGAAACTGGGAGGAGTGGCTGACACGCCAGAAGGCTGTGCTTCCATTCAGCAAGACCTAGACAGGCCGGAGATCTGGGCGGGGAAAAATTTCATGCAATTTAACAAGAGCAAGTGTAGAGTCTTGCATCTGGGCAAGAACAACTCCAGGTACCAGTATAAATTGGGTACTGACCTGTTGGAGAGTAGTGTAGGGGAGAGGGACCTGGGGGTCCTGGTGGACAGCAGGATGACCATGAGCCAGCACTGTGCCCTCGTGGCCAAGAAGGCCAATGGCTTCCTGGGGTGTATTGGAAGTGGTGTGGTTACTTGGTTGAGAGAGGTTCTCCTCCCCCTCTACTCTGCCCTGGTGAGACCTCATCTGGAATATTGTGTCCAGTTCTGGGCCCCTCAGGTCGAGAAGGAAAGGGAACTGCTGGAAAGAGTCCAGCGCGGAGCCACAAAGACAATTAAGGGAATGGAGCATCTCCCTTATGAGGAAAGGCTGAGGTAGTTGGGTCTCTTTAGCTTGGAAAAGAGGAGACTGAGGGGTGACCTAATTAATGTTTATGAATATGTGAAGGGTGAGTGTCAGGAGGATGGAGCCAGGCTCTTCTCTGTGACATCCAGTGATAGGACAAGGGGCAATGGGTTCAAGCTGGAACATAGGAGGTTCCACTTGAATATGAGAAAAAACTTCTTTACAGTGAGGGTGACAGAGCAGTGGAACAGGCTGCCCAGAGAGGTTGTGGAGTCTCCTTCTCTGGAGACATTCAAAGCCCGCCTGGATGAGTTCCTGTGTGATCTCATCTAGGTGTTCCTGCTCCAGCAGGGGGATTGGACTAGATGATCTTTCGAGGTCCCTTCCAGTCCCTGACATTCTGTGATTCTGTGAGTCTGTGAAGGAGAGGTAAGGGCCTGGCAAATAAGAAGGGAGTGGAGCTGCAGGCACTGTGAAGGTGAGAGAAAAATGAGATTCAGAGAAGCCAGGTGTTACCACTAGTCACCACGTTACAGCATTAGAGCCCAAATCATGCCCCCATTGCATTATGAAGTTTTTACCTTCCTCTCACAAAACCAAAATGTAAAAGCAGTCAAGACAGATGTGGTGGGAATAAGTGGCAAAGCACACTGTTTTGATTGGAAACTAGGTCCAAAGAGAGCTGGGGAAACATACACTGCCTGCCACACCCTCCTGAGTTCTTTAAATCAAACAGTGGTTATTGCTACAGACGTAATGAGAAAGAAGCACGGGTACTGCTAAACATCTTGCACTGTCTGGAAATGATGTCATCTTCATCACAGCTTCATTGTTTTAACTTCTTGTTGGGTTTTCTTGCACCTTAGGTGAAGCAATTTGCTCAACTCACTCCTGCTACATTTTCCACTCTGCTGGGATGGGCAAACCAAATGTGCCAAAGTGAGTGGCATTCATATGCAAACAAAATTCTGAAACTATTGCTTCAAAAGGCATCCTTAAATTTCACCTCCAAGCAGAAATTCCACTACACGGGCCCCTGTTTAGCTTGCCATTGTCTAGTAATGGGTACACATTAATCATGAAACAGAAGTCAGTAAAATCTTCATGACTGTAATATTTAGAAGAAAGGGACTCATCACCACAAACTAGAAAACAGTGGGGACACGCATTTTTGAAGAAATTCTGCTCCCAGTTTGGCTTCCAAAGCTGAATTTTAAGAGGAAAGTGGACAGCAGATAAGGCTAGCAAAAGCCAGCATCTCCCAGGAAGGGATCCAAATGCACAGTTATTGTCTCTCAATAAGGAAATAGGTTTGTGCCCAGTGTGCCGAAGCCAATAAACACACAGAGTAGACATTCACCTTCTTGAAGCGGAAAAATTCCACAACTCGTGAAAAGTTGTAAAGTAGGTATGTAGTTTATTCAGCGCTGAGGCGCATGGGGGATAGCTCCACCAAAGACATGTGCGCCTTTTCGCAAAACCTATCCCTCTATTTATTCCCCAAAGTGTTGAATATGCATTAAGATTCGTAATTCATTCATTCATATTAATTACCTAGAGCCGCCCAGCCCCGCTTCGTATTATAATGAGCTAAAGAGTCCTTCTGCGCCTGCGTAGTCCTCCCTGGTGGTCGCCTGGTAGTCGTCCGGTGGTAGACAGGATGAAGTAAATGAGTCTTCATTGGAGTTGAACTTCTCACCTCCTGGTCTCTTGGCCTCAGTCCAAAGAACCAGGATGCTGCCCAGCTTGTTTGGGGCCTGCTTGAGGCCCAAGCAGCCCTCCCTATCTCCGTGGCCTTGCAGGTGTTGCATTCTTTCCTCTTGTTTGGGTTAGCAGTTCCTCCCCTTATCATCACAGTTTTGATCCTCTCATCCTGTCTTCGCAAGCACGGCAAATGTTAATCATATATTGTCCCAACAGCTATTCTGAATAGAGTTATTCTCTGAGCCCTTGTTAAATTTAAAACCGCCTGTCTCATTCTAACCTTTAATGCCATTCTGTACAGAAAGGGGTGCAAGATAATTGCGATGGGTTTGCCTTGGCTGGGGGCCAACCCACACACCTGTTCACTCCCCCCCACATCTGAGGATGGGGAGAGAATTAAAGGGGTAAAGGGAAAAAAGAACTCATGGGTTGAGATAAGAACAAACTACGTATATACAAATATACAAATGAATGATGCACAGTGATACTGCCCTCCACACTTGATGACCAAAGCTCAGCCTGTTCCTGGCTAATTATCCCAGAGCAGGGGGAGTCCCGAAACTGCACTAACAGAACGGAGATAACAGTCTGAGAGTCCCAGACCGAGAGCTGACCACGAGGGAGAGAAGGCCTTGGGAAAGGGACTGCTGGGAGTGAGATGACCCAGAGCAAAAGAGATCCGGAATCAAAAAGGACGAGCTTCTGGAGTGTCCTCACCTATATACTGGGCATGACATGTATGTTATGGAATAGATTATTGTCCACTTCGGGTCTCAGTCCCAAACCTAAGGTCAAATCCTGGGTTAGTAACTGGGGCTGTGCTCCCTCCCAGATTCTCCTGTTTGAGGACAGCCAGAGAAGCTGAAAGACCTTGGCAGACACATAGACATGACTTTTTTATCACTTTCTTCTGAGCACAAATCTAGAACACAGCCTCTTGCTAGCTATTATGAAGAAAGTTAACCCTGTCTCAGCTTAACCCAGAACAGCAATGGTTCACAAAAACTAGCACACCTCCTTGGAAATGTTGCATGTTTTTTATTTATACAGATTACAACAAAGGGGTTGGATGTTGATTAGTGTCTGGTGTACTCCCGCCCATGAATGACTCATCATACAGAGGTGGTCCACTTTAGCACATAGGCTCTCCTCCCAGGGAGACAGCTTTATTATGTTAATTACCTTTGGGAAACCTTATTTCCAGTTACCCCCCTTTCCTGATCATCTTGATTGCCATTTGCTCATACTTGTCATTCCTGGGTTATGTTGTTCTGATTTTCCACCCTGAGGAGCACAATTTTCCTTTGAGTTTTTCATTTTCCTATTAAGTCTCATCTTCTTATAGACTTGTTTTCCCACTGTTGAGCAACATTTTACAGTACATTGCATGATTACATAAATACAAAAACCAATGATACTATTAAATCATTATTTTCTTAACCCATCAACTTAGATCAGGGAACCAGGAAGCTAACCATTTCCAAGTTTCTTCAAATCCCCAGGAAGTGTCATTCCTCTGAATTTAATGTAAAATTTTGCTTTATTTCCAGATTCCATTCAGATCTGTGAAAATTCATGCACTTTGATCCATATATACGCAGCAACTAATTTTTGAGACAGGGCATGTTCCCACTTTAGAGGCTAGAAGCATATCCAGTGCCATCCTGTCCTGAAGGGTGATTTCTGCTAGGTAGGAAACCTCCTTGTAGGCCTGATGTTGTGTCTCTAGTCTTGTTACCAATCTTTTTTATAACTGCTGATATATTTATATTACCCCCAGCCATGGTGGAAATCACTGGGCAAATGTGTTAAAGGCCACTGGTCTCTTAGAGGATTACTCTGCCTTTGTCTCCTCATATAAGACCTCACACAAAGTTTTGAGAGCGATACCAATTGTTATCTGTGATGGGTTAGCCCTTGGCTGGGGCCAAACCACACATACCTGCTCACACAGTTCCCTCCCCCATCCAATTATAGGGGAGAGAATTAAAGGGCTAAATGGAAAAGGTTCTGACTGGGCAGGACCAACCCAATTGGCAGATCCTCTAGTGTTGACTAGCCAAGTGGCTTTTGCTAAATGTGTGTCCCAGTTTTTGGGGTAAAGAAAAAAAAAAGGACTCATGGGTTGAGATAAGGACAATTTAATAATTATACTACAAAACTACAATAATATTGAAAATAATACTATATACAAATATACAACGTGATACACAGTGATACTGCCCCCCACCCACCCGATGACCAAAGGCCCAGCCCACTCCAGGCCAACGACCCCGGA
>WKFP01015413.1:93646-123676 GCA_011057875.1 Pterocles orientalis
GGTGCACTCTACTCCCTCATCCAAGTCATTGATGAATATATTGAATAGCACTGGTCCCAATACCGAACCCTGGGGGACTCCACTAGATACAGGCCTCCAGCTAGACTCCATCCCATTCACCACAGCCCAATGTCCTGAGGAAAATGAACTAATTTAGTAGATTCCTGATTTACTTCCTAGTTCTAAAGAGAGAAACTTACTCAGTGGCTTCTCCAGAGTTCAGTTCTTGATGGCCAGAAAGCAGACCAGGATTGGACTTCTTCCTTCAATTGAACCTCAAGCCCCCTTTCAGGCATGGGACAGAAATAATGATGCCCAATGTAACAAAACTTGTTCTTTGATTGAGGTTATCTTAGACATTTGTCTGAGTTGAAAGGTCACAATACAGATTTTTCATTGATCACTGCCTAGGAACACTACAACACTTACCAGGTATTAATAACAAGAAATGACAGGAGAGAAATGGCTCATGGTCACCCATCAATGATTTGTCTGTGTGGGTAAGAAAAGACACGAGAAATACCAGATTCATGAATTAGAAACAGCTAGAAAAAAATAAATTAATTCTCCCCAGAAGAATATTTTGGGGAAAAGAAGGAACTATCCCAAGATAGGTCAAATATTATGGGATCATCATGATGTTGCATTCTAATATGAATTGTGTTTGCTATGATAAAAAATTTCAAAACAAAGCAAGACCAATGATACATCACAGAATATTGAAAGCCTGCTCTGAAAAGGGCTGACCTTAGCAAAGGACTGTACTCCATCCTTTTATTTTCAAGGAAATTTCATTAGAACTGACATATTTTGGTAAAGTTTTTGTTCTGATGAAATTACCTTTTTGGAAGAAAAAATATTCAGCTAGTATATTTGCAAACAGCTGCATAAACAACCCATTCATGTACATCTGCTACTTTGTTTGAAAGATGAATTAATTTTTTAGGTAATAACTATACAAGCAGAAAAAGTTCCTTCTGGATTCATATCTTTTCAGACTGAGATTGCTTTACTAATTAAACAATAGAAGTATGCTGGATTTACACACACTGAACAATTACAAGTTTGTGGCTGTAGCAATTACAATAAGGGAACTATATTTTCAAGCCAAACTTCATTGTTGAAACTGAAACATCAAACTTTCAGCACTTATACTGTTCATAGCCATAATCTTAGCTTGCCAGTGATTCCCTTATCTGCCTGCTTATCATGGAATTTAATTTGATTTTTATTGTATTGAGCACAGATCACAGTGACATATTGTTTGACTGATATTCTGAAAATATGGGCTTTTGCTGTGCTCTGTTTATGACTGCCCATTTACAATTTATCCCACATGTCAAACACTTGCCCTTTGCAAAAGCAGAAAGTCCCTCTGAGAAACACAGTCTGCATGCAGCCACCCTGGGAAAGAAAGGACAAGGGGACACAGCATTCCCAGAGAAGCAGAGGTGCAGGCAACAGGGAAAAAGTATGACAAAGCTCCTAGTCAAGGGGAGAACATCATACATATGGAGACAAAAGACCTTTTTCATGATTGTTTCCCACCCTCTCAAACAGGAATGAATCCTGCATGTCGGTCATACAGGAGAGGCACCTCCAGGATTATTTCATGCAAGTCCCTCAATACAGAATTAAGAAATGTTGAACCGATTTATCTTTAACTCTTTCCTTTCTCACTACCTCTTTTCTCAGGGACAGGCCAGGAAGAGGGCTGGAACACAAAAGAGCCCATGGGATGTAATACTGTTCTCAAAATGTTGAGCAAATACCTTCAGAGTCCCAGCTCTGAGAAGGCTCACTCTTATCCATGATATTGTGTGGAATGATTCTTTAGAGGCTGTCCTGGGCATCCAGTTTAATTCCATAAGCACCAAGAATTATCCAGCCATCTATCCCCTCTCCCTCTCAGGAACACTCCTGATGGCTACGGATTTGCAGATAGAGTATCGATTTCTTTCCCCACTGTGCTGCCACAGAAAATTATGAGGATGTGCCTGAGGAGAAGGGGACTTGCCAGATTTAGGCACCAATTAATTCTTATCAGAACACTGCAGTTAATGAGAGATACTGGCTCATTGCCTATGAAACAGATGCTTTTTCATCGTGGTCTACAGAGCAAAGTTACATTGGGGATGGCCAGAGATGGGAGAGAAATTTACAGCGATTCTTGAAAAAGAGTGTTATAAACATTGGGTTTTCACTCTTCCAGTCACGATTTACAGAACTCTACGAATGTGCTACTGCATATAAAAGTGGGCCATCCAGGCAGTTCCATCACTTGTCAAAGCACACATTTTTAATATCTGAGCAACTGGAAATCGCATTGCCTTTTAGAATATCAGACTCTTCTCTCCTTTACTTAAGCCTTCAGAATTAACGTGGAAAATTTCAGTCATGTTTTTCCCACTTGTCAGTCAGTAATGGAACTGCTCCCTTCTGTTTGTTTGTTTGTTTTCACAGTTGACATGACCAAGTCATGCACATCCTCTGTGCAGCTTGCATTTCTTTAGACAGACCTTTTTAGACAGAATCTTTTCCCACAGCAATGCATCTTCAGGTCCAACAATGGCATTTGAAAAACTTACCTTGAAAAACTCAGTTAAAATAAAACTTAGCTTATCCCCATGCCAAATGAATCTGCATTTCTCTTTACACAGATTAATTAGTGTGAGTTAGGCAGACTGTTCTCATGAGAGAGGCTTTACTTGGACACGCCTGTAATTCTTCTGAGGTAAACCCCTGTCTTCAGCCATAGAAAGCGGAACTAGTAATGATTTAGTGCTGTACTGGCTTCTGGCTGAGACGAGGTTATGAAGTTAAATTTTTCATAGCAGCCCGTCTAGTGCTGTGCTTTGCATTTGTGACTAAATAATGTTGACAACACAGCAGTGTTTTGATTATTGCTGAACACTGCTTGCACAGCCTGAAGAACTTCTCTGTTTCTCACTTGCCCCTGCAGCAAGCAGGCTGGGGGTGGGCAAGAAGTTGGTAGGGGAAACAGCTGGGAGAGCTGATCCCAACAGACTGAAGGGGTACCCCACACTATATGACCCTGTGCTCAGCAATAAAAGGTGGGGGAAAGGAGGAGGAAGAAGGCTTGTTTGCTATTTTGACATCTGTTTTCGCAAGGCACTGGTATATGCTGAGGCTCTGCTGTTCTGGGAGAGGCTGGATGTTGCTAGGTAATACAATGATTTTGTTGGTGCAATGTGGAGAAGGGACAAGGGGTAGACTTTTATTGTGTGTGCAAACTGTCCATCTTTGTTGGTTTTGTAATGATGTTACTTTGATTTTCAGATGGAGAACTTTTTTTTTGTTGATGCAAGTACAATTTGTGAAGAGTGTGTAACGAATGTATAGTTTAACAACAACTCAGTTTCACAGAGGCAAGGGATGGAAAATATTGGATGCATGTGCACAGGTTTTGGTGGTAGGGGGACTGCAGGGGTGGCCTCTGTGAGAAGAGGCTGGGGCTACCCTGTACTGGACACTGGTTCCAGGCACGTCCAACTGAACACAGCACACAGCTGAGCACCTCAGCAAAGTTCATGGCATCTCTGGGAAAATGTACTTAAGAAAGGGCACAATGCTGTGAAGAGTGAGGAAAAAAAATGCAAAAAATGACTCTGCAAGACACAAATGTCACAGAAGGATGAGGGGAAGCAAGTACTCTAGGTGCCAGAGCAGAGATTCCCTGCAGCCCACAGAGAGGACCCCACTGGAGCAAATATCCACACGACAGCCCATGGAGGATCTCATGCCAAAGGAGGTGAATATTTTCAGACAGAAACTGTGCCTTGTGGAGAGTTCCTCTTCCCAAAAGTGATGCAGAACCTAGGTGGGCTATATCACACTTGGAAAAGCCTCTTTCTCCACCAACTATAGGGGGACCCTGAACTGTGACTGTAGCTACACCGGAACGCTGTAGTTGCAGGACAAAAAGGATTGCTTTTGTCCATTGAATTTGAACCTTGCCTTGTTCCGGAATAACTTTGCCTTGCAAACAGGAAATGATGGACTCAGTTATGGCACTTCTCTTTCTGTCCCTTGGGTGCTTGACTTCATCCTCCATCAGAGGCTCAGGGCCTACCAAGCCAATAGAAGAAGTTTGAAGGAGGAGAAGGTGTAACATTTTGCAAGATCCATAAAAAAATACAACACTTGTTTCTTTTTCTTTTGTTTTTCACTTTCTCTTCCTTTCTCTTTCTCCAAAATTTGCAACTACAGTTGTTTTAAATATAAGCCTAGAGCCTCAGGGTGAAAGCATAGTGAGGTGGAAGGAGAGTGGTGGATTACCTATTCTGCAGAAGTCTAAAAGAATGCATTTCTTCTTTACCAGTTTACTGACTTAATTCTTTGTAAACTTTTTTTTTCTACCTACCAAAAACACAGTAATTAATCCTGCAGTTAGAAAGCATAGAAATCAGTCATGGCGGTTTGCCTGAATGAATGGGGACAAGAAATAAGCAATATGTTCCTTTGCAATGCCACTATCAGATATGTCATTCAACGAGATAGTAGGGTACACTCTTTTACAGCAGAGGGTCTACCTGTGAGGCTGTACTGCTCTTAAGTATTTCATTGTTATTTAAGAGGAATTAATCCATGACCAGTCAACAAGGCAGGTGAAGTGAGGTGAGGAAAGTTCGTATCATTATTTTGATGAATGCATTGCATTGTCTTGGCAGAGATAAACCTGTAGCCTTCTCAGTTACAACAGAGAACTCAGTGTAGACGTTTCATACTATTTTTCTAGCCCAAGAATCTGTTCTAATTATCAATGAGCTGCAGAGCTTTGGGGAGTGAATATCACAAAGGGAGGTTTTTGAACTACAAGTTAAATTTTACCTGAAATACAGCAATGTGGAGCTCATGCTCCACCCATCCATGTCTGCAGCTGTATTTAAGGTGACCTTGGACTGGTAATTTCTGAGTCTGACCCCAAACTAAGGAGTGAGGATTTCACACAGAAACCCCTTTGTGGTAATATTTTCCTAAAATTCTTCAGTGCAATGCTTTATTTCCCACCTTAGGATTCCTTACGGAAAGAAAACGGGACTCAGGCATTGAAAGCTGTGTTCTAACTCTCCATCTCTACTTTACTCTTATCAGATGGAGCTTTTTTCAACAGCAGCCCATGGAAAGAGAATATTCCACAGAAGGAAAAAAGAAATCACAATTTCCTTCTCTCTTAATTGTAGTCCATTCCTAAAAGCACCTCCTGAAGATATAAGATCCCTTCTTAGTCTTACAAATAGCTGTGAACTCTTGTGCTGGCCTTCTCTTGGCAGGTCCAGGCTCCTGAATTGGCTACCTTTCTCCATGGATGAGATCCAGGAAGCTGTTTTCTGGCCAACTCACTTCACAGCCCTGTAAAAGCAGAATGGCACAGGTGTTTCTTGGCACTGACCCATTATTGAGAAGTTTTTGGATGATAATTCCATTGAATATACAAAGTGGCCTCTCCTTACATTCCTCTAAAACAATTTTCTTACTTGCACAAAATTGAAGTGAAGGTACAGAGAATTTGTTGGAAGAAGCCAGGGTAGTCTTTCAGAAGAATGCTCTGCTAACACCAGTGCAGGAGAGAAAGATAATGCATTAAATGAAGATTTTAAACAAATTTTTGGTCTGAGGAAGAATAAAAGAGGTACAAAATTTATATGCAGTATTACTTACACAGCAAATCACAACACATACAGATTAGAATAAGTGGAAGCTCATACTTCATCTGCTAAGAAATAACCATCACAGCAAACAATGGTAAATTACTCTATAGAAAATGTAGAAAAAAATACCTGTTGCAGAGAACATCCATTAATTTATTTGCATAATGTTTAACAGATTATGTTCTCCCTTCTGGAATCTACAGAGATCCCAACAGCTTTTCTTTTCTTTTCTTTTTTTTTCAGCAAAGAAGGCTGAGATTTTTTTTGTGCATTAATGTTTAACAGCAATTGCAATGCAGCAGCAAACAGAAGTGAGGACAAGCAGAGCAAGTGACTTGTCCTGTCCTGCCACAGGACTCCTAAAATTCCTTATGCAACTCATGTCAGACAAAATAAAAGAACAAGGCAGCAATAAGAGGCACAGAGGGAAATCTATGCACTCAGTTTTAGCAATTTGATAGTAAGGCAAGTTGAGGCCCCTTCTGTAGACAACAGTGAGAGCCTAGAACATCTTGGTTGAGATTCACTCCACAAGACTGTTCTCAGTTCCCAATCTGACCATCCCTCAGGACCTCACCGTTCTGTTGTCCAGAAACACTCGCTTCTTGAGGGGGTTGAGCAATTCATAGCTTAGCCTGACTGGAGGTCCTCAAAACAAGTCTTCCTGCTGTGTCTCTTGGGAAGTCCTAGGTGACCAGCACAGGTCACACTCATGAGATCCACATGAATGTGAGGAAAGTCTCAGTCAGAGCATATGGATGAGGTCTTGGGGATCCATTTTTTAAAACAGACTCTATTGTTGGTCTTCTGAGTAAGCACTGGTTATGTAGTTTGCAATGTGCTATACATGTCTATAAAACTGCAGTTGCAGCATCTTAGCATCACGGCATGAAGTGCCAGAGAGGGATACACCATACCAGCAGCCCATATGAACAAATATCTCTGCCTGTCTCATCTTTGAGACAGAGTGGATATCTCACTGCCAACAAACAGAGTGGTAAGAAAGGCAAGGAGGAGGGCACAGCATCCCTGCGGGCGGTAAAGCTTCCAACACATTCTGTCATGGGCTCACTGGAGCAACAGGCAATCAGGGCTAGTCTTAAGAAAAAGAGGTTGTGTGTTGGGTTCTTTTTGATGGCCCCTGTAAGTAACTGCTGCCCCAGCTCCAAGGTTTTCGTAGTGGGGGTGGGGGGACAACAGAGGTGGCCCCTGTGAGAAACTGCTGGATGTTTCCAAGTCTTATATGCCTCTGGCCAAGGTTGAGCCAGTCAGAACCTCTGCAAGTAACATACTGAAGTCAGGACACAACGTGTGGAGCAGCAGCACAGCCCTGGGCATAAACCAGCCTCACCGGTCCGTCCGTCCAGCTGCCTTGGCTGAAAGCTGATCCACTGCCACAGCCCAACCCTCCCCTGGCCCAGCCAACCCAGTGTACCTTCGTCCAACAGCCGAGAGTTTTTCAGGAATCAGCAAAAGCACCTGCAGCAGAGAGACGAGTGGGCTGTGAGAGACACAACCACACAGACATGAGGGTCACTGAAAAGAAAGGAGAAGGAAGAGGTGCCAAGGCAGAGGTTCCCCGGTAGCCCATGGAGGATCCCATGCTGGAGGAGATGGTTGTACACAAAGGAGAACAGTTAGTGGACAGCTGCAGCCCATGGGAAGGAATCATGTTGGAGTAGTTTCTGAAGGACTCTGCCATGAGAGGGACCCCATGCTGGGTCAGGGGAAGACTGTGAGGAGCCCTCTCCCTGAGGAGGAAGGAGCAGCAGAGACAACACGTGATGGACTGACTGCAACCCCCATTCCCTGGCCCCTGTGCCTCCAGGGGTGGAGAAGGTAGAGAAATCAGGAACAAAGAATTTGAGCCTGGGAAGAAAGGAGGGATCAGAGAGAGACGCCTTTTAAAGATGTAGTTCTCTTCCTGATTATCCTGCTCTGTTTTTGGTTGTTAACAATTGTTTCTGTGTATTTCCTTGTGTTTGTTTCTTGCCCATGACCATAAGTAGTGAGTGAACCCTCTCTGTCCTTGCCTCAACCCACGGCTTTTTTTGCCTTTTTTTCCCTTGATTCTTCTTCCTATCGCACCAGAGAAGAGGAGAGAGGAAGAGGCTGCGTAGAATTGCCGGGTGGCTTTAAACCAGGACAGAGGTATGCCCTGCCTGTGCTGTATAGTCACTATTGTGGACTTAGTGATACGGAACTGTGCAGAAACAAAGGCCCAGCAGCATGGATTTCTCCTGAGGATTGCTTATCCAAGGGAGCACTAAGGAAGGAGAGGAGAGAAAGAATCCCAAAATCCTAAGGGTTCTTAAGAAAACTAGCTTCTGTCATAGACTCAACTCCAGTTAAATGAAAGGTAGTGTAATTGTCATTTTTCTGGATGGAAAATATTCAGTAATTATGTCCTTCAGGTTTTAGTCAGCATCCTCATTAGAGAACTTATGAAGGAGCTGAACAGTGAAATCTCGCATTCTGCTGATGATAGTCTTTAATGTAGTCAAATGTCACAGTTAATGATGAAGCAGTCCAGAAGGACCCCTCCAAACTGATAGTGGGCAAAAGAATGGCTGATGACCTCCAGAGTAAACAAAAACAAGACAATGTGTCTACAGAAAAATAAATCTAAGCCATGTCAAAGTGGCACCAAGAGCAGAAGTGGCAATTATAATTCAGGACAGAGTTCTCAGAGTTACTGCAGGCAGGTCTCTGCAATCATCAGTTTGTCTCACAATAACACTGAGTTGAACAAAACCCAGAAGAATTCTGTGCACCACCAGGGAAAGATGGTGAACAAGATGGGGGAGATTCATTATTCTGCTCACAAAAACAGGGCACACAACTCACAACCAACAATTACAAATCTGTGCAATTATGTTCTCCACCTCTCTCAGCGGGTCATGGTGAGAATCAGGCAGATAAAGGCAATCAGGTGGAGGACTTCTAGAGAAAGAGGCTAAAAAGATCAGGACTTGTTAGTTTGGAAAGGAGAAATCTGAGGAGAATATGTGGGGTTTTACTAAATCGTAAAAGTGAAGGACAAGGTAAATGCAGAACTGTTCTGCAGTCCTAGAGCAAGGCAGGACTCAATGAAACAAGTATGAAATGGTTTAAAGCAGTAAAACAACGCTGGGGTAATAAACTTGTGGAATCTGCTGTCAGAGGAGAATGGGGAGACAGACCATGTCAAAAGTCATGGACAACAAGACTGTAAATGTAGTTTAACTGCAACCTCCCCAATCCTGTGCCAAGCCAAGTAGGATGTCTGCAGGAAGAAGCCAGGTTACCATGATGTCCCTAAATCCCTAAACAAGTTTTTTTTTTCCCTTAAGGTTCACCTCTGCCAGCTCTCACTGCTGTCCTCTCTGACACTCTCCAGCAGGACAGAGCAAACAGGGAACAACACTGAAATGAGACTGGAGAGGCTCTCCATGGTGGACGTTGGACTTCCTACAGATAAAAGGTAAAGCAGGATGATTTCTGTTCATACAGTTCTCTTGACACCCTAGGAATGTGCAGGTGGTCTGACCCGTCATACAGCAGGAGGCAGAGAACGTGGAACAGTCTACAGGTAAAACTAGCTGCAACAACGACTGGATCAATCTTCCTGGTGTTGGCTACATAAAAGAATAACAAATTAAAAAAAAAAAAAAGAGCTACTGGAAGACTGGAGGCAGAGGCGAGCTCAGACAACAATCTGGTTTGGAAAACAAGCAGAACAAGCAAACAGGAAATGTTCACAAGGAAATATCAGACAAATAGCAGAAAAAGACTTTCTAATTTTTTTCTTGCACCATTTGTCCCAAAGATTGAGATCTTCTGTCTTAGGAAGTATTTTGGCCAAGGAAAATCAGTTTAGATACTTATCAACAGGCACTTGCACAGGGCAGGGGAGAACAATAAGTGTGCCAAAGCAATCCAAAGAGAACAAACAGTGTTTTCCTGGTACTCCAGGTAGCTGCAATTGCTCAGCTTCAAAAGCAAGGAGATAATAGTGCTGGAGACATTATTTGCATTTTGCTGAAGACTGACAATACTTGAGGGGAGGAAGAAGGCAGTCATCAGTAAGAAGAGCTGCTGCCTGCAAGCAGCATCCCCTAGTGGGTAAAATACACTCTGGCCAGCTGGTGTAAATGGTCTTCTGCAGACTTTTGAGCTGTGCAGTGTGTAGGACTAGGTGGCAGTAGGTAGTAGCAGGTAGTAGCTTGGACATGTTCCAATTCCTAAATTCAGCCCCTGCACTCATATGTACAACAGATCCATGCTTGGCCAAAAGCTGGAAACCAAAGGTGGGATCATAATTTAAAGAGACGCAGAGTCTCAAAGAATAGCACTGTTCTCATAGGCCCAGCTCATAACTTCAAAAAAGATGTTGACACCGGCTGGAGAGTAGAGTGCTGGGTAGAGTATGGCCCTCCACTTCAGAAGTTCCTCAGCCCCTTTCTGATATCCATCTCTGAGGTAGAAAAATCACTCAGATATCCTTTTTCCTTAACTGACATTTCCATTTATTAGTTTAATTACAGTCAATTTCCATTATTCGGTGTCTGTTGCTTTTTCTCTCCCTGTGTACAGTTGTATCGCTGGAAGTTGTTAGATGTTTTTTTAATCTAGTTAATTGAGTCTACAGTGCATGGATTCTCTCCTGTGTTCAGCCTTATCCAGATTCATCCGAGTTGTTATTCTCTAGCTTCTCTACATGCCATCTGACATCAGTGACTGCTTCCTCCCTGTTCCATGAGGGACCACAATGAAGGTGAAAACTATGTGCAATCTGGATGAAACTTCTGAGGAAGGTGATAGATGTTACCAGCCATGTATTGATTGTCCACCCAAATACAAGACTCTGGAAACTCCATACAGAGAGTAGTATGTACCTAAGTAGCCTCTAAGACACATGCTAACTTACTGTTGCATAGTGTGGGTTGTATGTGCATTCGAACTGGCAATAGTCCTTTATGTGATTTGCTTGTAGAACTGATTAGTACAGAGTAATCTAATGCCCAGTTTGATCCTAAATATATTATGTGCAACTCATTGCCTCCAAAATATGTTACTGGATGGGGACTCATGCAGCCAGTGAGAACACCAGAAGAGTGTATTTCATCTTCAACAAGTGTGGAATTTAAAGCAGAAAAGCTGACTGCTTGAATGTCAGAAAAATAAAGATTACCTCAGGCCATTTCAGTCTGATCAAAGCATCTGCCTTTTATGAAAATTCTTTAAAGTCCAGAAATCAGATTTTGCCTTTCTTCGCCTTCATCTTTGAATAGAACTATCCTTCCAAAAAAACATAATGAGGAAAGTGTCTTGTTGATAAATACAGCATAATAGAACTTTACAGTTCCAAAAGGGAGGAAAAAATGCTGTCTTTATTATTATTATTGTTGTTGTTATTATTTTTAAGTGTACTTTTCCCTTTACAGACAACAGAAGCAGAACAGGCAAATGGGCAAAAGTTACAACCTGGAAGCTGTTACAGCAGCTGTACGGAGAACTTCTAGTCTGCCAGAGTTGTCATGATCCGTCACACTGATTGCTGTGTTACCTTGCATTTTGAGTGAGTTGTTCTTGGCAATAAAAGCTAAACTTTCCTCCTAGGCTTTGCCAACCCCTTTCCCTGCAACTGGGGTAGACAGCTGATGTCATTTATCTACTCTTTCAGCAAATTAGGAATGCTTTTACCTTTGTTTCACACTGGAGACTCAGAAAACACAGAGAATGTTTAGTTTAAAAGCAAAGACATAGGCTACAACTGAGGTTTTTTTCTCTCCGCCACATCATAAATTCATTTCTATGAGCCATTTGTAGAGTGGCACATATTGCTTCATGCCACGCTGTTACCTCTCCTTTCTCTAGGCGGTAGAGATCTGGCACATGGGGCTGGAGAGCCAGAGAAGAAGTGGGGTGATGGGCTAGATATGTTTGCTCTGCATAATACAGAACTGGGGACCAACAGGTAGAGAGGGAAGGCAATGCATAAGACTTATCATGGTCAAGGTGAGTAGGGGAGAACCAGTGAGGTTTTGGTTAATAATTTACCTTCACAACTAGCATGTTTTTCCCCACTAATGTGCTAACAAATAAGCCCCCCTTTACAATAGTCTTTAAAGGAGGAACAATAAATTATCCTTTTGCTCATGTGGTGAAATTAAAGCACTCTAGGAAAAGCGTTTCTGCCATTGCCCCATATACCAGTCAAATAAAACCCATCAGTATTTGGAGCAATCACACAGTACATGGATAGAACATGCAGGTGTGCGAGATCATATTTGTAATAAGACAAGAAGACTAACAGGGAACTGTGTTTTGGAGTTGAATAGCATGGAGCAAATTTAAAAAAAAATCAATGTTAATTGCTCATCCAAAGGCTAAAAGCCTTGTGTCAAGACACAGAGAAGTGACAGAGGATGGAAAATGACTTGCTTCAATTATTTTAAACAATAGAGGAAGATCATGAGGATTTCTGGATGATTCAAAAATGCAACACTTCCTGTAATTTAGTCATTAGAGAATTGAAAAATTAACTCAATAGGAATTTTCCTTTATGCTCTGAAATTAGTGAATTTTTATAGCTGTTTCAACTATTAAAGAAATCTCAGATATACTGTACTGGAAAAATTTTCTGCCTTTTTGGCAAACAATGTCTGAGGCTGATTACTGTTGCTGATACAGCTATTAGCTGACAGCAGAAAAGTTGGGAAGAGCAGGGAATCCTGGTAGCTAGAGCCAGTGGGCCCCAGTCATACATGTAGTTTCTCTCCAGTTTATCCAGTGGGCCTGGCCTTCAGAGGCACCACATGCATTTACATTTTCTCACCAGAAACTCCCTTCTCTTCACATCAGATGGCCTATTTCTTTCCAATACCAGGCAGGAATGTGCCAGTGAAGCTTTACCAGGTCTCATTCACAAAAACAGCTGAGCAGATTTAGCTAAAACTTTCTAAATAGCATTCATCCAGAGTCACACACTTGGCCTGAAAAGTATCAGCCCAGATGCTGAGTGTGTAGCACAATGTTAGTCATGTCAGGTAGGATGTCACGGAAAGCATCAACACACACCAGGCCAACAAAGTACAACATAGATTTCTCTGCTTTCTTGATTTGAAGCCTTCCAGATTTTATGCTGACCCTTAATCACTCTCTTTATTCAGGAGATCTTAGCTGCAGAACATACCTTGTTTCCCTGGGTTTGTTTTTAAAACTCTTCATCTACTCTGCTTGGTGTCAGTAACATAGCAAGAGACGTTTTCACATGACTCATTCTGTCTCCTGGATGATCTAACGGGCTGGCAATATAGAGAAGATTTATGGGAAAATACATCGGGGAGGTTGTGTCTGGATGTTTATGTCATTAAAAAATATCACCATCTTGTGTTGCTTCTGTCCAACAAAGCGGACATCTATATGTGAATCTTTCCCGAAGCATAAGACACGATAAAACTGCCTCTTTTTTTTTTTTTTTTTTGAGCAGAGAGACTCCACAGAGAATTCCCTGTTTCAGTAGGACTGCTGTAAGTTATGAGCACCCTGGAGAGTGTGCTAATGTATCCAAAGTGGCTTTCACCTCTATGGAGTACTCATCTCTCCCTTCCTTACTACATACTAGGCTCACTTTGAAGTCCTTCCCCATACAAGAACAGGCAGAAAGATTGAGGCACTTACACATTTTTGAGTTAAGAGTTCTTACTTAAAAAATGACATTTGTCTCTTTTACTGACTGAACCTTCCCAAAGGTCACAGACAGTCCAGTGGCAACAAGTTTGGCTCCTACTACGGGACATATCTTAAGAGGTCTGTGCAAAAAGGGATGACAGTTGATTACTGGGTGAGAAGGAACATACATTCAAGCGGGAGTTGGGATAAGTTAGCATACATCCCCAGTGCTCTTAGAGCAGCACAAAGGCTTAGTAGGCAGCAGTGAGTTCCTAACACAGAGGCAGGGACAATCTACCATAGGAGGATTTGGAGATGTGTACGTTTTGGTCTCTCATCTCATGACATTGTATGTAGGGCACACCAACTCCTCTTCAAAGAAAGGTTTTCCCAACACATGCTCTGAGGAGTACTTGCTGGAAGCACAGACACACTCAATCCTGACAGAGGAAAGGCTTTTTTTCTGTGAGGGGATGCCCAGGGAGCTAGACATCTCATCTTAATGCCTATCACCCCTACTAGATGCCAGTGCTGTTCAGCCTTGATGGGATCTCGCCATGGTGCTCTTGGAGCTCTGGACCACCATAATAATTTGCACAGATTGGTTTACCCTGTTTTAAGACTCTCTGTAAGGGCTGTGAACAGGTTCAAGCTCCTCTCATCAGAACACCAAACTAACCCAGCAGCAAGGTACTATGTGCATGTAGGGGTGAAGGCACTGGATGGGGGTGCAAGACTCACTTCTTAGCTCTGATGATATGACCTCACTGTGTGTGCGTCACTCCCCAGTCAAATTGTACTTGAATGGTTTGAGGAGGACATGAGTATTCAGCCCTGGCTTCTTCGACTCCAGAACTTGATATGCACACTACCAACCAGCATGCCCTCGTGGAGGTTAGGGCAGGTTGTCTCTTTAATGAACAGTCAACTAGAGACCAGCTACCTATGGCTTCCCACCTAACACAAGCCTTCCTCAGGCTATAAGATCTTCAGGACGTTGGACTGCACCCTGTTAAGTGCACGTAAAAAGCACAAGGCTCTCAGCTGGAGCAACCAAGGAAAGAAGTAAAAGACATAGGACAACCATCTTGTTCATGCATTGATAATGCTTCCTTAAACATCCTTTGACAAGAAGGCTAATCAGCATAAGTCAGAGAAACCAGGTACCTCACTGGTGCATCATACATCCAAAAGTGTACTGCATATCCTAGCCACCATCACCTGATTAAGAGGACTGATAAATGGAATTCTAAGAGCAAAGGAGACCCTTTCAAGTTGGAAAATAGGATGCTGGGTGAAAGGATAAAATACACAAAGAAAAATCCTGAATTAATTAGAAATAAAAAAGTAAATACAAGTTTTTACTCCTGGAGGCAGGTGTGGAACACTTGGAAAACTAAAACAGAAACATCAAAAAGCATGACAGGAGAAGAAAAGCAGAGTTTCACAAAGCAGAGATTTATTTAAACGCACATTAATTAACCAAGAAAAAACAAAATCAACCTGTCTTTCAAAGGAGGTCCATGAGCATGGGAAAGGACTTAAAATGTTTCAACTATAAGATTCTGGTGTAAGCACTTGAAGCAACAAAGCGCACATCAACTATTAATCTCCTGTGCCAAGCAGCTTCTCTGGCAGAACAGAGAATCACTACAGACTGCCTAAATAGTACAGATGCAGCCCTTCTCCCAGCTGCCCCCCAGTCATTAGTTATGTCAGTTTGTGCACATCTGGAAAGTGTTCAGGCAGCAGGATGAGAAGGACATCTCTCCACCTGAGCATAGTTTGAAATCGTTACGTTTTTATTAAGCAAACAACAATCACATAGTCACAATCAGTAGCATGGTGAGAGAGGAAAATATGACACCATAATCCTCTGACACAAATAATATCCAGCTTCTGGAATTTGAGGATAGCTGTAACACCATGGAAATCTTAAGGTTCAGTTTTTCCAACACTGTGCACACAATCTCTTTTTTAAACATAAAAAAGGCCATTTTTGTTCTAACCCAAAGGGCCATTTAGCCTAGTTTGTCTATAACACTAAACAACTGCAGACGTGTTAGAGAGAGCAGAATAAGTAAAGCATACAGTAATATTTTATCAAATACTTTCCTAACCACTGGCAATTTGCAGGACTTCCCCAGCCAAAGATGTTTTATATTTAAGAGACACCAATGAATTTCTTTTCTATGTATTTGTCAAGTTGCCTTCTGAATGTGTGGCAAGGAGTTATTCTGATTAAACCTGGATAAAGAACCAATCAGTCTGTTTTGAAACTTCCCATTTCACATGTTGCTCCTTAATATTTTATTTGGAACAGATGGTGAATAGTCAAACTCCGTTCATGTATTCCACACCACACAAGAATTTACAGACCCTTGTCATATCCCTTCTCAGTTTACTCTTTTCCACGATGAAGTCTATTATTTTTCATAGTAGTAGCAGCTGTCTGTTTATTCATTCCCAAAGCCGTCACAGATCTCTGATCATTCCCCTTCTCTAAACTACTTTGTACTAAATAGATATTATACTAAGCAGTTACAAATGGCTGTTGTTTTACACGGATTTAGGAAGGTGAAATACTAGGGCCTGAGCAGTGAGGCCCTGAAACAAAGTTAACCTCTAGATGAACCTCACAACCTAACAATATATCTGATATGTATAATATTGATCACATATGCAACTTATTACCTTATGAATATATGCCAGTTTATAAAGGCTTTTGTTGTAACACTTATAGAGCTTTTCTGTAATGCTTGCTCTAAGACAATAGTTGTGTAACAGTAGTCCCACTCACCAAAAAGAGATATACCTATCTCAAACCTTCAAACAGACCTCCAGGTAAAAGAATGTTACAAGGTGATGGCAGGCTTTGCTGAGAGATACATAATCAAAGATAACCAGACACCTTTACTTCTTCTTAGCTTTTTTTCGGGTTCTGGCCAAGCAAAAGAAAAAGTTAACATGAAAAAAAACCTATACCAGATGTTTTTACACAGCTTAAGATATAAAGTTGTTTATTTAACTGTGTAAAAGCGGGGGCCGTCTACAGGAAAATTTGGAAGCCTCATTTATACAGTGGACGCACAGTACAGAAATTTCCCATTTGCCAGGAAGGGTTCTCCAAATCCTTGCTGCAACTGGGCTCCACAGTGACTGCAGATCTGGATGACGGTAACATATTATTAGGGCAATTGGTGATGTACTTTTCTTAATCACTATCTGTGTGTAGTAATGATTAGGAGCATTACCTTATTTTATGCTTGTTATAATAGTTCACTTATTATTTTGCTGCTTTACCTTACCTTGCTTTAATTCATTTTCACTGTATTGTTTTCCTCACTGTTTTATCACTTTAAACATAAGGTTTTTTTTTTAATTTGTTGCTTGTGTCCTTTGTGCTAACCCTGTCGACTGGGAAAACAGGAGGTAGAAGTCAGTGACTAGTCATTCAGGAACTCTTCTCATTCCCCAGGACAGCTAAGAGTTTTCTGAACCTGGACTAAGTGAAAGGTTTCTAAGTAGCAACAAGAAGTGTATTTAGTGATTCACAGACAGGAGACAGACAGGCCCCTGGAAGGCAAACCAATATTTCAAAGGGACAATGTTGTCCCTTTGAGATCTTTGGCAGATATTTGGGTCTTCTTGCAGGTTGCTTTCATACTGATGGAGAAATGGGTGTACAGTAGGACCAGGTTTTATTAGGCAAATTCTCAAGTAAGCCTCAGACTCAGTGCCATCCCTGAGAACCCCGGAAAGGAAATTTGAACCCTGCTGATACTCTGTGAGAGTTGATGTTTTCTCTTAAGGTTGCTGGAGTTCTATTAATACACACAAAAAAATCCAGTTCTACACAAAGTACAATATTCTCTAGCCCTCAGGGTTATAACACGACTCAACAACATCACAAGAGTTTTAAAACCTTAAGGCAGATAAAATGAGCCCCACATCTGCTGAAGTCGTATATCATAAGCAAGTCTTGTGATTTCATGGAGAATGATGAAATTTTGTATGTTTCAGCTTAGCCCTACTTCCAGCCACTTTCAAAGCAGTGGATAAACACTTCCCAGAATCATAGCTGAGAACAACATAATTGCAGTGACTACTGTATGAATTAGAAAAAAAGTCAAGAAATGTAAAAAGGTTTTCTAGATGAGAACTGTCAGAGTCTGCAAATGATTGGGCAACTCCAAACTCAGCTCTTCTAGGACAAAATAAAGTCTACAAATTACTAAATTTTCCCACAGCTGAAATACTCAAAACAAGAAAAATCAAATGAGAAGCTTTGTCTGCTCTAAATGGATGTGGAAATGAAAAGCTTTGCAGGAATGTCTGTTTTAAAAGAGCAAGTGCCAGCTTATGACTGCTGTGAACAGAGCCGGATCATGCTTTCAGCCTCTCTGTGAAAAAGTCAGTTCCTTCCCTGGAACAAGCTGTTTTTAGAGAAGAACTGACAGCAGTGTACAGATACACGTTGGTTTCCTTAAGAAGGTTTCCATTGAGAAGTATTATTGTTCTTTGTCATGATAACTCAGGGTTCCAGTCTCACAGATACATGTGTACTAGTACCTGGACACCTGGCCACTGCTGAAGACAAACCAAGGGAAACTGGGTTACATACTGGGAGAGTCCCTCAGAGCCAGGCCGAGAATTGTGAAGCACACTGACCTTCAGGCAGATCATTCAAAACACGGTATTTTGTCAAATGCCTTAGTCCTGTTGGGATTTCAGAATAGTCCAGGTGGAATCCCAGAAGTCTGCTTCAGCACCTGAGGAGGAGATCTGAAGTTCAGATGGTTGGCCTCTAAGGGATTCAGTTGTATCCTGTTTTTGTCCTGTTTATGCTCCCTACAGCTTTTCAAAGCCTCCAGGATAGACAGGGAAGGATGTCCTGCAGGACCAAAGAAGGGGGTCTCACTGCTTAACCTTTGACAATTCTCACTGGGCCTGATGTTCCCTGATACATGTCCTGGCCTTTTCCTTTCGCCTGCACTGCTATTCTTCCCTCCTATCCCTTCAACTCGTGGGTTTTTTTCCCAGAAGATCTTCTGTATTTTTCTCATTTTTTGGTCTTGTTTTCCTGGTTCCTCCTCCAGCTTTTCTCCCATTAGTCAGGCTACCCCATGAAGACCACTCTTGCCCTTTCTTAGACTCCTGGGAAAAGGCTCTACTTCTCAGTCTGTGACCATCACCAGAGGGCTACTGGATGAATCAGAGAGTCAATTATAGCCAATGAGTCATCTACACTTATTTGAGGAGGAAATTTTTCTAAGATTGCAGTTATTGACAAAAGCAAGAATGCTGTAGTGTGAATATTGAGGAATAAATGGTAAGACAGTTGAGAGCAGGGGAAAGTGACATCAGTGGGTCAAACTAGACATTTCTAATTGAAATGTTTTTGTTGAGAAAGTATTTATTTTGGAGGGAAAACTTTTATATAAGTGACATTTTCCTCTTTCTTTTAAAATTTTATTTTCTTCAACTTCCAAAAACATCATTAAGCTTTTTAGAGGTAGTTGGCATGAACGGAAAAACTGTGTAATTAATTATTTTATTTAAAAGTCATATACAGGACTAAACAGAACTAAATTGCTTAGGTATTCATAAAAAAAAAGCTATACATAATGCCAATTAAAAACACCTTTAATGTTCAGTACACTCAGAAACATTTGGCTAAGTGCTAACCAAAAATGGAGATGAAGAAATTAAAGGGAGCAAGCATGTTTTGAAATGCTTTAATAATAAATATTCCTCTGTTCCTGGTGCAAATGAGCTTTCCTACAGAAACTTAGTCCAGGCTAAAATGGCCTCAGAGAAAAACACAAAACAGAAGAAAGAAATAAATCAGTGAATCTTTCCGACCTGCAGAAGGTGACTGCACTGATAAAGCTGTTTATTAAAAGGAAATTTAAATGATCAAAAGAGAACATAACTGACAGCAATTCACCATAAAAATTACCATATCCATTCATCTGCAGTTTCAAATAAATGCTTGTTCTTTATGTCTGTGTTCAGCAGGAAGGCGTCATAAGCGTCAGATAGTCCCAGCAGGTATTGTTCCCAACTGCCAGACTTTGGGAGAAGGTTGCACCTTATCACATGAAACAAAGTCAGTTCTTTGGGAGGTTTTTTAGAGCAAGGCACAGGCAAAATATTAAAGAAGAGAGAGATTCTAACAAAATTGCAGACTACCTCTTTTAACCCAGCCTAGCGCTTAAGGCTTTCAATAGAGCAACAAAAGCAATTTTGACCTTATCTTTGCCTGGCTCCTTGGAAGACAGCTAAAGAAATGAGTGTGAGTCAGCATAGAATAATGTATGTATTTTCAAAATTCCCAGTTGCATAAAAAACAGCAGAAAGCCAATGAAATCAAAGATAGGTGCTCAGTTATATCAGATGTACATTTATTGAGAGATGAGTCTGAAGTAAATGTAGATGTGAATAAATTAAAAAAAAAAAAGAAGAAAGTTTAAGACTATGAAATGCTGTTTACAACCTGTACAAGCAGCTTTCTGTGTGGAGACCTTAAGAAGCAGTTCTGAATAGACCCATGTCATGAATTGTAGCAATCTTTTGTAAGCAATGATTGTACACAGTAAAAGAAACTCCTTGAACTTCACCTTTTCTGCAGCATCATGGCATAAAGTTCCTGCACATTCCAGGTCACAAAAGCCAACAATGCTTTAAAGAAATCAATCCACCTCTACCTATTGAAGTGAAAATACTCCATGAATATATGAATCACTAAATAGTGAGAGGCTGAAATCAAACAGCAGTATCTCATTATTATCACCCAGTTTCCAGCAGAAAAAATACATAGAATAGGCCTAATGAGGACCTAGCTGACAGCAAAGTAGAACAATATGAAGCAGCTCAAATTAATGAGGAAACAGGATGGGAAGTGAAAAGGATAGAGTTACTCTTGGTCAGCATGGGTTGATCTGTGTCACTTCTCACTGACTGAGCTCATAATCCTCATTACCGTGTGGGTAGTAAATCTGTTTGCTGAAGACTGTGGACTTTGTGCTGAATAGCACAAACATTTTTTTCTGCCAGCTCCAAAGGCTCACCAAAGCCTATATTTGTATGCAATGTTGGGGTTTTAGTTTAGAGGTTGCTCTTCTCACTGCAAGCATCACAGATCTGCTGGGTCATGGAGTTGCTAGGGTCTGACTGCCCCAAAATTCACTTGTACATTTCTGGAGGAAATTGAAGCCATCTCAGCAAATTTGCAAGTAGCATACAAACAATTAAGCAAGCTGCTTGCGTGCATACTTTTCCATACTTTTCCATCTGATCACAGACTTGTATGCAGCTTTTGTCCTTGAAGAATATTCAGTTCCCTTAGAGGAAATTATGTTCTGCAGTTCTTTACCAGATTACTTTCCCTAAGTGAAAGCAATTACAGAGACATGGTGCTAGACCAATGAGCAGACTTCTGAGTCTCAATAGTTCTTTTCTCCCATTGTGGCATGGACTAAAGTCAACAGTTCAAGTTTCTCAGTTATGACTGAATTTTCTCCTGGGAACTGCATATGTTGCTTGTGTCTGTGTATATGTCACCTGCAAATAAATTGTTTAGTATAATTGCTCTGTCTGCCAGAAATTGTTATCACTGTCTTTCCCATGCTGACTTCATATTGTCTTTTCCATGAGATGCAGTCTATTTCTTCTTTCAGTCTAGGCTTTAGACTCTGCCAGTACCCTGCAGAACAGGAAAAGAAAAGAATAGGAAGCACATCCTAATCCAACTGCATTTCTCAAAATTATGTGGTACTCCCATAGGTCTAAGTGGAAGGGTATTATGCTTGAGATATGTCCCACAAATTTGAACGAAATCATTTGTTCTGTCTTGCACAACAGAGTAAACTGGAACCTAAGAGCATGTATCTGGTCCATAAGCCTCTAAACCTAAGTTTTGTCTAAGAAGATATTGACCAAGAAAATCTACAACACCTGTTTTGCCAGGCCTGGAGGCAAACTGTTCTGGAGGCCTAGCAACCACCATCCAGAAGAAACTGGAGGAAGCTGGTATAAGGGTATGGAACTATGTAGATGCACTGATATAGAAAGGACTTCCCTCATTATATCCAGTCTTGCATGGGTAGGGACAGTCTGGAAGCAAAAAATGGTCATCTAAAAGAAGCATATTATAAATGGTAGGTGGGCTGGATGATGTTCTACTGACAAATGCAGCAGGGCATGGGACTTACAAGGGCAAGCTGCAAGAAGGCATTTAATAAATGCAGCTGTAGAAGGTATGGGATATGAGGTATGGTTTGCACCTTTTTGAATGCACTGTCTGTCCCAATCTGGTCAATCAACCTTCTACATCTCAGCTTTCTGCTCTGGCTTTGCCTTTGGGTCAAAGTCTAACTTGGTTGAGGAGCAATGGCAGAGCTGCTGTCTCACTAGATTATGGTATTCATTTGGACAAGGTGCACTGTGATTACAGTGATGGAAGAAGTTTCATGTGCTTTCTGAATCCTCTGCCCTTGTATCTGAGCCACAGCCGAGTTGACACACACAGGACGTCTTGAATAACCTCTGCTTACCAACACATACTTCTAATCAAGATGTTCAGTCATCTTGGGACAAAATTATTCCACTGAAACAAAAATGACAGAGCACAGAGGGTGTAATGGAGATTTTAAACCAGGGGGGAAAGGAAGAAGGGACAGCATTACAAAGATTATGAGGTCTTCTTCAGCTTTACAGTGAAATGACTCAGTTCTAAGATGAGGATAATATTATTGAAGTCAAACAAAAGGGAAGAAAATGAACACTTCCAGCGCTGACTATGGGGTATGCAAAAACATCAAAGTGTTCAGGAAGCACTGGTCTCACTCAGTCCAACTGGCCAGAAGCTTCTGCAAGATACCCCACCTAGTATTGCTGAGAATTCGACTACATTTCAGGTCAAACACAAAGTGCCTTCTACTCTGTGGTGTGAGCACAGGCATGCAATTCCTTTCTACTAAGGATGTTGGGAGGTAAGAAGACAGCTTGATCTGTCTTCTCAGCACTACATTACCGTCTATATAGTGAGCAGACCATAATTGCATCATGAATTTGTGCAGGGAACAGCAGGGAGAGGACATTAAAATACAAATGAGTGTAGAAGAAGAGCCACACAGGCATTGTGGAGGTGATTTTGCAGCATATCTACCCTGATGCAACTCTTTACCTCTCTGTGCCAGAGTCCTCACTTACTAAAAAGCCACATAGCAGAGAGCAGACCTGATCAGTGCTGCTGGGAGAAAAACACCATTAAGGGCTTGCCTGTAACCAGGGAAGACATGAGTCACAGCTATTTGACACATCTGTATATGGCAAAGAAAGCTAGAAAATGGCCACTGTCCACATTTTTCCAGCAGCAAAAAATACAACTAATGGTGTTAGGACTTTCAGAGATCACAGGCCTGGGATGGCAGGAAGGAACAGGGGAGGCCCAGTAGCAAACTTTGCAGAGAGGAGAGGATTCAGGGCCCAGTTGGCTCTTAATAGGTTACTGTTATTGATCTTGAAGGCTATTTTTCTTTTCTTCAAGGTGAAGCAAATCAACACACAAAACAAAATAAGAGGACAAAGGACATGAATCACAGGTCAAGGATAAATCTTCTAACCATCAGAGAAAAATATCCTTTATCTGTTTGAAGTATGGTAGAAACCAAGGTGATGGACTTTCAAATCTTCTGACTCAAGCTTGAACCATTCAAAGTTAGGGGTTCAAGCAGATCAGCTGTGACTGTGGCACACATCACAGCTTTTGGGTTCTGAAAGTGACTGGTCCTGTGTAAGTGATGCTTCTTCAAAAACTATCACCTTCTGAGGTGCTGTGAACAGACCTCAGAGTGTAGGAGTCTAACAGTAATTAGTGTGAGAGAGATTTTTATTTTTTACATGAACAAAATCTTTGCTGCAGTAATACGCCTTTCTCCTGCAAAAGATCAGGCACAGAGGGACTTACCATACATCACTGAAGTGTGCTACAGCAGGGCAGAGGCCAGTACTTTGTGCTCCACCATGTGCCTCTCTTAGCGAAGTAGTGTAATGTACTCATCATAAGCAGACAATCATTAAAATTTCACACAGTGGCATACCAGGAGGATCATCAAGCCATTCTACATGTACAGTAAAGGGACAATCTTCCTCCCCAGCAGTCATATTGCTGGTCTTTGATACGTCCTTTTGCTACTTGTGGGTCTACTCTCACTTCTCTCTACTTAGTTCTTTCTTCTTACCTCTTATCAGGACTTCTTATATGAGGAATAGCTTGAGTCTCCATGATTTATGATCTTACATCTCAGTGGGCTCAACTGAAAAGTCTTACTCCAGTGTTCTAATTAAATTGAACTCTAATTCACATTCTCAGTACAAGACAGAAATTGTCATTTTAATTTATAGTTGCTTGTTTCCAGAGACGGCACTGTGCATAATAATTTTTTTTTTGGCTTCATATAACTCATTCCTGTCTAATTATCTTTGGTTTGTTTATGCAGGAAGAAACAAGAAACCACATTCTGTCAAAAACATTTAATAAATAAGACCATGAGATTGAAAGTGTACTTCCCCACATACTTTCATTTCACAAACATGTTTCTGCAATAACAGGCAGAAAAAATAAAAAACTTAATTTGGAAACATCCTGCCCTTTACAGAGCATATATTTCCTCTTCAAACCATGATTTGTCACCAAAAAGAGAGACTCAGTGCTGTCCCCTGCTGAAAGCGGAATCACAATCTGTTGGCAGACACTAGAAGCTTATGATTCAACACAAGTAAAATATTCCTCACCATTCTGCAGGAAAAAAAAAAAAAAAAAAAAAAAAAAGTCTCCTGGCAGGCATTCATCTGGTGCATGATTTTAAGAAATATCAAGAATTAGTTAAAAGGTAAGGACTATGCCATCAATTTCCTTAGAATACACAGCATATGATAAGGTGGGGGATCATTACAAAAATGAATAACTGCCTTCCCCTTTTCACTCTTAAAAATCTTGTGAAACTCCCTTAGCTGCGTGCTTGAGCTTCTACCTTAAGCTCTAGGTGCAAACTAATGAAGGTGAGAGATGGAACAAGAAAAATCAGTATTGGGCCCTACTTCAGCCAGACTCAAGCAAGGAATCCCAAGGAACTTCACTGGAGTCTGCCTTATAGGGTAAACATGGTCAGTTTGGCCTGAGTATTCTGCAATTGGCTTTGAATGAAAGGAGACACAGAAGGCAACCTGAAGAGCCCAAACTGAATATAGCTGCTTTTTGGGTCCTGTCCACCAAATCTACACAAGAACCAAGTTGTCTCAGGATTTGTTATTAGATTTGCATGGACAGACTCAACAGAAAAGTCCTTGAGAGCTTTCCTGAGATACAAACTCTGAAAGCTTAAAATCTTTTTTGAAATCATACCAACTTGGTATTCTACAGTTTTTTGTATCTCAGAGGTATTCTTGATTGTCTGGTAGAGTGCTACAACTCATTCATAGTTTTTCCTGCAGCAGAGGTGCCAATAATCTCTTATTCCTGGGTAGTTCCCTACAGGTAGGATGTTTCATATTACATAACTTTAAATATCTAGAGAGTAGGTGATTCTGTGCGAATTAGACTCACTTCACAATCAATCTAAAGTCACAGGCAGTAGCAAAGTAAGTTAGATGAGCTGTGTCCCAGAAGGAAATGCCAATTTCTCTCTCACAATCCTTTGGAATTCTGCTGGCAAAAATTATGTAGATATGTTAATTCCCTAAGAGGCAGTCTGAAAATCAGTTAGAATCAGAGGTTAACAGTCCAAATAAGGTAGGACAGTTGTATGGAAGTCCTGTAATAACAATTCTTACCCAAGAAACTCTACCCCCTGCAGACAGTCACATGTCCATGTGTCCCAAAAAGTTCCTCCCCTCTTCCAGTTAAGGAGTCTGTTTCACATCTTTTTGCCCTGAGTGTCACGATTGTGTAAAACATTGTACCCCTAGTGATCACAGGCTGCCCTGTGACTGGCTAGCAGCACCAGATGTCCCGTCCTATCTACCCCATAATGACTTCAGAGCAGGAAAGCCCCACCTACTAAAAATGCAATGGATCCATCTGTTTCAGACACAGTTTTATGGCAAGTAACCACTATTTTGTTAACTGTCATGCCCCATATGTTTTCACCCTGGTCTGTAATTGGCTGTTTCTTGACTCGATCATGCTTCTATATAGCACAAATACATAGGTATTTACATACATAAAGACATAGATGAAATATACCTCTATATATTCATAAGAGTGTAGGTATAAAAGCTAGAAAATGTTCTTTAACAAGAGCCAAGGAATTTAATGACTAAAATAGAAAGCAATCAAACAAAAGTAAAAGACAGGTTCAGCCCCCACCCTGCTTTACAAGGCAGCTGAATAAGCGTTATCAGGTCTGGGGTGGAGGGAAGGCAGGAGGGCAAGGAGCATTACAAGAGTGGAAGACAGAAACAAGGTGCAACATGACTGAGGTCTATGAACTAATCCTTAGAGGCCAGTCAAAGGGTCCCCTGTGCAACCCTTGCATAGAAGAAGCCAGTCCTATAAACTAAAGCAAGAGACCCCTGCACCTGGCTACAGCCCAGCTGGATGCCCATACAGCTTAACTTGGGCAGACTGTGGGTTTTGCATAGTGATGCAAGACGCAGGCAATGCTGTGAACGAAGATGGAAAACTAGAAAAAACTGCAAACCTTGGAAGAATGTGTGTGTGGGGACAACAACACGAAACCCTGAAAGTCTTGCTGACACAGGTAACACAGACTGGGACAACTGGCCAATGGGCCCAAGAACCAGAAAGTGAAATTTTCATTGTTTCACATAGACAGGGCAGGTGATTATGGTGACTTGCCTTTTCCCACAACTGGGGGGAAAGTCTTAAAGCTAGCTGTAAGTTCACTATGAGCTGCAGGCTTGTGTTAAATCTGTTTCCTTATCCTTAGGTTGGTGACCTTACAGAAAGTTTTCGAAAAGCACCAGCTGAGTGTCTGTGGAGGCAGAAGTCAGACACATGCCATGATCTGCCCACATTCCTGTTCAGGGCCTGGCACAATCACAGAAAGAAGGATGGACATAGGTGGGACAACAACATTATGGGGAAAAAATCTGGAGAAATCTGTCAACCAACTCCCTTCATACACTGTCAATAGAGTTTATCTGTACATGAGTTCAACTGTTTGTCAGGTGCTACATTTCTTACATGGTTGCAGTGGCAGCAGATCTCTAGACATGTCTGCATTACCACTTCTGCTAAAAGACATTTACTTTCTGTTCCTGGGAAGGTGGGAAACTTTGGAGATATAAATTTTCACTCTGAACAGAAGGCAAGTGGCAATCTGGATTTCAAAGCAGGACATTAAAGTTCACACAAGTGTGACGGGTTTACCCTTGTCTGGGAGCCAACCCCACACAACCCGTTCAATCACCCTCTCGCCTCCTGAGGTTGGGGGAGAGAATTAAAGGGGTAAAGGGAAAAAGAGGACTTGTGAGTCAAGATAAGAACAATTTAATAACTAAACTACAATAATATTGAAAATAATAATAATATATACAAATATTCAAATGAATGATAGACAGTGATACTCTCACCACCCAATGACCAAGGCTCAGCCTGTTCCTGGCTAAGGACCACAAAGCAGGTAGAATCCCCAAACTTGACTCACAGAACAGAGATAACAGCCCAAGCATCCCAGACCAAGAGCTGACTGAAGAGGGGAGGGAAGAAGGCCTTGGGAGAGCGACCATCTGGAGTGAGATGACCCGGAGCAAAAGAGATCTGGAACCAAAAGGGACGAGCTTCCAGAGGGTCCTCACCTATATACTGGGCATGACGTGTATGTTATGGAATAGATTAGTGGCCACTTTGGGTCTCAGTCCCAAACCTAAGATCAAATCTTGGGTTAGTAACTGGGGCTGTTCTCAGGACAGCCAGAGAAGCTGAAAGACCTTGTCAGCCATGTAGACATCACTTTTTATCAGCTTTCTTCCGAGCTCAAATCCAAAACACAGCCTATTGCTAGCTATTATGAAGAAAGCTAACTTGGTCTCTGCTTAACCAGAACAGCAAGGTGGCAAGAAAGCACTTTAAAAAAGCAGCTGATTGTGGCAGAAGTGGATGTGCAGTGGCAGGCAGACCTGACAGATATGCAGTGGTTTTCCACATATGACAATGTTGTTAAATACATCTTAACGGTGACAGACATATTAGTCAAGCATGACTGAATCATCAGTCCAAAAAGTAAAACAAGCTCTGAAACAGTCCAGGCTTTTAAAACAATTTTGAGCATGCAGTCAGACACCTCAGAAACCACAGACTGACTATAGAAAAAGATTTTTAAGTCAGGTTTTAAACAGTCTGTTAAAGCAGTACAATGTCCACCATATTCTTTCTAGTCATGAAGTAAATGCAGCAGTTGTAGAATATTTCAAAATGACACTCAGAACCAAGTTGCATGAATTATTTTACAGTGTACAACACTTCTTGCTACACTGATGCATTATAAGAGTTTCTGAAGAGTTATAACCATAATTTCCGCAAACTTCTCAGAGCCAAGACTGGAAATGAACGTTTTCGACTCATTGGAAAGAGTAGAAACAACATGGTGGACCATGTTACTGTTTTCTGGTGGGAGGTGGCTTCCTGTGGTAATATCATTATGGGGTAAAAATGGAGGGGCGGTGGCTGCTGCCAGTCAATCTCAGGGCAGCCTGTGAACACCTGGGGAATGACATTTCACAAAATTGCTTCCCCTGGGGGCAAAAAACGTGCAGTAAACAGAGCACATGACCAGGAAAGGGGCAGGACTTCCAGGTACCTGCAGGGGGCAGAGCTTGTTCCGGAAGCTGGGGCTGGGGCACCTCACAGGTCTCATCTAGGGTAAGAATTGTCCAGGTAATGCTTAGGGAGTTGTTAGAAAGTATGCAAGTATCAGGTAGGAGAATTTTTGACAAGTGAAAGGAGCACAGAAAAGAATATGACTTGCAGCTACTCAGGCAGCCCATTCGAGAAAGCCTTCTGCTGATGCATGCTGATGATTCATTAACATTGGGTCTGACTTCAAGCCGCATTGCATAGCCAGGATACCAGGTGGTTTGAAGGCAACACTGAGGAGGTGCCATGGAACATGATGCAGCCAGCCTGTCTGCAAGGTCCAGGATAGCAAAGCAATTCCTATTACCAGCACAATGCAAGAGCATTGACAAAGGTGTTGAATGCATGACCTTACTTCCTCTCTCAGTGCTGAGGCAGGCAACCCCATCAATCCAACAAATGCAGTTTTAGGAGTGGCTTTGAGCATTCAAACTGACTGCTAGCATGGATCAAGGTCAACTGCCTACCTTCAGCAAGTTATCAGCCAGTACCTGTATATCATAAGCCAACCTGTATCAATTTCAACAATTCTGAAAACAGTCTGTTTTCACCACACACACTGTATATCTGAATAATACTGCAAAGTTTATGACATGCTGAAGACTTGCTTCAAAAATGTGCAAAGAGGAGTAAGAGCTAATGCAGGCAATCACTAGAGGGACCCATACTATTTTGAAAGAAGCTGAAAATTATTTGAAAAAAGTCTATTCAAATGGGAAATGACGTCTGGGGTGGGGGGAAGAAAATGCTAGGTTGTAAGCTTGCACCCAGTCCTATCTGTGAATCATAGAATCATAGAATGGTTTGGGTTGGAAAGGACCTTAAAGATCATCAAGTTCCAAACCCCCTGCCATGGGCAAGGACACCTTCCACTAGACCAGGTTGCTCAAAGCCTCATCCAGCCTGGCCTTGAACACCTCCAGGGATGGGGCATCCACAACTTCCCTGGGCAACTTGTTCCAACATCTCGTCACCCTCATAGTGAAAAATTTCTTCCTAATGTCTAGTCTAAATTTACAAGTCATTAATAATGTGGGTATTTTTGGTCAGTACTTCATCTTATTTAATTTTCATGGCCAATTCCAGATAATTGAGAGTAAAAACCTATTCTGTTTTCCTAATGTGTGGGGTCAGCTTTCTCTTGCTTACCTACTTGTATCAAGAGACAAATAGATAAAATGGCTTGTGAGTGACCATGAATGAATCATATAATCATAAAATCATTTAGGCTGGAAAAGACTTTTGAGAGCATCGAGTCCAGCTGTAAAGAGCGATTAAGTGGTGAGTACCATTCTAAAAGTGGTGTGATACCAAGCCTTTTGCAGTGCACAAACAGCGCAGCTGTAGCTTCCAGTCATTTCCTGCCTTCTTATTTTGTCCCTTCAGCACTGTCATTGGAAATTATACATTTACAGAGGCTTGGTACAAAAAGCTCTTCTGTCACATTTGCTCAAGAGGTTTTTACAAATTGTCTGTGAGGTTTATTAATTTGCTTTCAGTGCCCTGTTTGCCCAGATTGTCTCTGGAATTTAGTGCCTGAGAAGCAATAAGACATACAATCAGATTGAAAATGCCATCAGCTCAAACTCTATACTGAATCCAGGTACCCACATTTAAGACTGTAATCTACCTCTGTGTGGTGGGTTGGCCCTTGGCTGGGGACCAAACCACACACACCCGCTCACACAGTCCCTGCCCCCACCCAATGATAGGGGAGAGAATTAAAGAGGTAAATGGCAAAGAGGACTCGTGGGTTGAGATAAGGACAATTTAATAACTAAACTACAATAATATTAGAAATAATACTATATACAAAGA
>WKFP01015413.1:124237-137207 GCA_011057875.1 Pterocles orientalis
CAGGCTAGAAGCCAGACTGTCTCTTCCCCCCCAAAAGGCTGAATGTATCTCCTTGAGAACAAATAGCAACATCCTAGCAATAACTATAAACGTTCTTCTCTTATCAATTCTCTCCTGAGCAGGAATGCAAAACATAGCTTCTTACTAGCTATTTATGAAGAGAAGGGAAAAGGAAAAAAAAAAATTAACTCTGCTCTGCTTAACCCACGACACTCTGCGTGACAAAACCTGGTTCCCTGGGCTATGCCCTAAGATTTAGCTTCATCCCTTGTAAAGTAGATAGAAACATTTTAGTGGCAGACACTCTTACCATGCACTTGAACAAATGCCAGCACTCTGAGCTGGTTGCAAATGAGCCATCATAAAGAGAAACACGGTTTATTTCATTCTCAAAAACCAAAGCAGTTCCAAGAAGAAGCAATATGCAAGTACTACAGCTGTAGCATGATGTTAAAACTCATATTCTGTTTAGTGGGAAAATGCCACACGACTTATTTTTCCTCATGATTTCAAATGACTTCTGATCATCTGAAAGCCAGATCTGATGTATTCCAGGAAGATCTTGGCTAGCCAGGTTTAAAACCATCTTTCTGGACACGTTCTGCCACACTGCAATGGAATTTACTGTCTATGTACTCCCAGGAGATCCAGAAACACCACCATGGACTAGCAGGTGAAGAGATAACCTCATGACCTTGGCTAGACAATCAATCAAATTAAAAACAGAACCTATATCTTCTGTATTTCTGCCTGCTGTTTTACCCATTAGGTAGTCTCTTAATGTGGTGCAGAAAGTAAATACTGAAGCCAGTGAACTTCCTAAGAAACATCAGCCTTTCTGTATCTGGCACACAAAGCATAGGCTTTGCTGCACTTAAAACCTTGCCACTGGCCTCCCCAACAGACTGCTCTCCATAAAATTCCTGTATTTAGCGACTGGAAGGGCCCTCATTTCCTAGGGACGTCCTCTGAGCACCATGTGCTAGCTGACCCTTAAAAATTTTCAGTACTCTGGAAACAGAATGTGACATGGTCACAGGGAGATGAATACAAGCGTATCTGCTAGGAACATTTTTAGGTCTCTCCTTTGCTCCCACTGACTGCTATGTGCTCTCCCACTGCATCTACAATTGCTATGAAGTCCTCTGGGTTACTCAGGTTTTCCACTTTCATCCCCCCAGATACTGCAGCAGACTGTTCAATGTAGCTAAAGAGATTTCAGAGATTTCATATCTCAACTGTCTTTGTTTGATCTACTGACAGGCTAGAAAACAGCACCATTGCTTCCAAGGAATAACTTCCATTCACTCAGCAGACAGCTGCCTCCCATCAGACTCTCAGGGCTGTCTTGGGACTGAGGACTGGTCAAAGCAGCAAGTGACATGCATCCCTCTTTACCTGAAGAAAAGTGCAGGAATGATACCCAGACTTCGGCTGTTACACATTACATTGTTTCCTCCGATTCCTGCTCTCTCAAGGTCTCTATTTTAGGACTCAATTTTTCTTCAGCTTGAATATGAATATGAACAGGCTAGCTGGCTGAGACTCTTTTAGCAGTCAGCTATCACTGACTGGTTTCCTGTAACGAGTCACTTCGTTTCCGTAGGTAACCTTCAGGTCTTAATTTCCTTCCAGTTTTATTACTTTAAATACATTACATTGTCTTGTCACAGATCTATCTTTTATGTGAGTGGGAATGTACCATGCCACCCTCTCAGGTTGGGCCAGAGTACTGCATTGGGCTCAAGGCTCCTTCCCACACAGGTGTCACAGCATTGTTTTACCTCTCCATGTCTTGCTTGCCTGTTCATCACATTGCAGAGAGCAACATAGGTGTGACAGAGCTCTGTCTTCCAGAAAGATGTGGGAAACAGCCATGGGGAACTCGGGTCCAGAGACACAACTTGGGTATAGTGGCTTCCTGCATTCCTCATGTGAGCTGTGTCACAGCAGCTTACCCTCTTAACTCACCCCAGTACGAGGTAAAACAACAATATGAACTTAAACTTCAGTAAAGAGGTTTTAAATAGCATTGTTTACTGTATCTGCATGATTCAAGAACATACACACACAAATGAAGTGTGCTGCCACCATTGAGCTAATATGTAATAACTCTGTAAACACCAAAATTCAGTGATGTCTGAGCCATTAGACAAAGCTTTCTCTTCCTGTATAGTTTGAACCACACTTTCACCATTTCAACAGCTATTGCAGCTACCTTCCGCATCTTCTGACCGTAGACCAGGCTCTCCTGGCCCTCACACCTCCAGATTCCCCACATAGGGAATCTTTCAGCTCACTAAAACAACCTAGTAACTATTACTAAGTCAGTGAAACAATGTGGATTTATGCTCAGTGATCTAACCAGTTCACCTCCTGCCAAAGATGATAAGTTTTCAGGTCAATCTTTTGATTGCTTTCTAGCATTCCACAGTCAGACAGAAAAAGTTTTTTATCTAATGTAGATGTTTTAGCAGTTAAGCAAGAGAGAGGAATGATTGCAGATTATAATACATCTTTGATGACTTGTTCCTCATTAGGACCATATATTCACAGCAATAATAAAGCACTGTACAAAAACACACTTCCATGTACAAAAACACACTTCCATGTCACCAATGGCCTCCCTAATTAGCACAATGTATAGGCTGGAGAGCCTTGTAATTTGCCAGTATCTGCCTTTAACTCTGTTTGCTAGTTGCTCCACCTCCAATGGCTTGATTGAAGCTTCAGCCCAGCCACTCAATGTCTCCCTTCTCAACGCAGCAAAGATGGTGCTGATGTTAACCACTGTTACTATTCTTTGCATTTCAGTCTCTCCAGAGGCTGAGATAGCAAGGGGAAAAGGTGAATCTCATCAGAAACTGTTCACATGAAATGTGGCAGAATCTTTCCCCCCCTCTCGCAGTAGGGCAAAATGAATCTCAAACAAGTGTTACATCTGGCTCCCAGTTACCCAAAGAATCCACAAAGAAAATATGGCTTTGAAATTATCTTTTTCTAGTTAGTGTTTTTTAGCAGATCTACAGACTTCCCACCTCCTTATGGCAGGGAGGTTGGAACTGGATGATATTTAAAGGTCTCTTACAACCCAAACCATTCTATGAGCTCAGCATGACCCAGCAATGTATGTTTGCAACCCAGAAAGCCAGCCTTATCCTGGGCTGCATCAAAGAATGACCAGCAGGTTGAGGGAGGTGGTTCTGCCCCTCTACTCCACTTTCATGAAATCCCACCTGGAGTACTGCATCCAGATCTGGGGCTCTCAATATACAAACGTCATGGACCTGTTGGAGTTATTTCAGAGAAGGACCACAAAGGTGGTCAGAGGGCTGGAGCACTTCACATATAAGGACAGGCTGAGAGACCTGGGGTTGTTCAGCCCGGATGAGAGAATGCTCTGTGGAGGCCTTATGGTACCTGAAGGGGGCCTACAATCAAGCTGGAGAGGGATGTTTCACGAAGGCATGTTGTGATAGGAGGAAGGGTAGCTGCTTTAAGCTGAAAGAGGGTAGATTTATATTAGATATGAGGAAGAAATTCTTCACTATTAGGGTAGTGAGACACTGGAACAAGTTGCCCAGAGAAGCTTTGGATGCCCCATCCCTGGAAGTTTTCAAGGCCAGGTTGGACAGGGCTTTGAGCAACTTGGTCCAGTGGAAGGTATCCCTTGCCCATGACATGGGGGTTGGAATGAGATGATCTTTAAGGTCCCTTCCAACGGGAACAATTCTATGATTCTGTGATTCTGTGATTCTGTGATTCTCTTCCATTCTGATTTATCCTGGGCTGGGATAGAATTGGTTTTCAGATATGAAACCTGGCCTACAATGCACACATTGCACAGTAACATATTTCACCCATCTTCCTATATTTGCATGGCGAGGGCGAAGCTAAAAATAAATGCTCCTTAGAAACTGAAACTGTTTGTAATACACAGAGCTCACGTCTTTCAATATGCAAATGTCACACAATTGCTGCAAGAGGCGTATCTCGTATCCTTGCAATGAAAGTAAGTATGATGTGCTTGTGCTTGTATTATAGTCAGCTCTGCTAGCAAAAATAATTTCTGCCTTGACACATACAAGAACTTGGACAAAAAAAAATGTAACTAAGAATGTGGGGAAAAGCTGCTCCTTCTTTATCATCAGGAATTTCTTCTTTCCTTTCTTTTTTAATGTGGAGGAGACATTACAGATCTTATTCCATGCCTTTTCTGCTGACAAAGCATGCAAAAAATGGAAGCTCATCTGTGTGTTGATCAGCTGTAATACAGCTTGAAACTTCTGTAATATGCAAAGAATAACCCAATACTTCAAACTTCTTGGTGGTTTGTGAGTAAAATCTATCAATTTGAGGCAAAAAGTCAAAAAGAAGTCAAACAATTGGTCAGAATGCTGGCTAGGAAGATAAAGTTTCCAATTTAATGTTTTGTTTTTTGGCTTCTTACATGAGTGAAATGGAACCCTCTTCTCTTGTATATTGTCAAATATATTCTCCAATGATAAGCTGTACTGGGGGTGACAGTACCCTGGAACCTGCAGTCTTGCTTCACTGAGTTTGTTCAGTATTTGAATGTCTCTATCACTTTCCAACCTCAAGGCCACGGTGAAACATTAATCTTTCCTGTTTCAAAATATGCTTTTCCTTGAGTGGTAGTTTCATTAATTGTTACTTCATAAATACTTAGTCACGTACCACACAGGTGTGAGGGTAACTTCTCTCTCTTCTTCTGTATTTTATAAAATGACAGCATATTTTACATCCTTTCCCAAAGACACAATCCTTCCGTTCTCTGCTGCTGTCTGTATCTGACCTTATGTACTGATTCTGAGTATGTCTCATGAGCTTCAGCTACAGTGCTACTCATAGGATAGCTCTTTAAAAGGACACCTTTCAGTCAATGTCAAGTTGGTGTTACACAGGCTTTGCAGCAGGGAGAGGCTTCCCTTGCATTTCATTTGGGGCTGGTTGCTGCTACTTTAACTTTTGGGGTCATTTCCCAGAGTCCATGGGGAAACAACCCTCTGAGCACATTATTTCAGTAACAAAAAGTATCAGAAATAGTCTTTGGTAGGCAGCCTCCTTCCTGGACAGGCTGCAGGAGAACTCACTCTGACATAAGGAGCTAAGTGATATCTTTCTGATGAGAGATTGAGGGACAGCACAAAGGGGGTCATTGGCAAGTCTTTAGATCCAGTAGGAAACATGCAGGGCAGATGAAGATTCTGCAGCAGAGACAAACACATGAGGGTTTTGTTTCGTTGTTGTTGTGGTTTTTTTCAAAGTCCATTAATCTAGTTACTGAGTTTAAATAGCTGTTTGTATTCATATCCCTAGGAGCTGTTGTGCTGCTTGGGATTTAGGCATATGCAGCTGTGGAATCAGTGTTAAAAAAAAAAAAAAGACGAAAGGCAGGGAGGGAAAGGCAGGAAGGAAAGCAGGAAGGCAGGGAGAGAGGAAGGCAGGAAGGCACGAAGGCAAACAGGAAGGAAGAAAGGAAGGAAAGAAGGAAGGAGGGAAAGAAGGAAGGAAGAAAAGTTAAAATCAAAGTATTAATAAATACAAATATATTATATCTAATGATCACAGGTTAGCTAACATCTCTGTAAAAAACAATATCTGATTCAGAATGGCTTGGCTAACATTCCGAGGCCCAGAGGGAGATTTATTCCTGTTTATTTTCCTTGCACCTCCCAGGAAGCCAGAGAACAAGACAAATTGCAAAAATTTGTGACAGTAAAGCAAACACGAAGACCTAATTATATTGTTTTTCACCAACAATCACTTTAAATACACTGCCCTGTCTTGTGTTTGCTTTTCTAAAGTCCATTAGTTCTGTCAGTAGTGTTTTTCTTGGAAGAAAGAGTTATTCTAGCTGAGTAGCCTTTGATTATTTTCATTATTATCTGAGACACTTGTATGACTTACAAAATTTTCACTATGCCCCTTGACCACTTCAAGTGTTGCTGTCTCTCTTCATCATTGCTTGATTTGGTCTGAGAGATTCATGTAATTCAACTGAAAGAAAAATTTTTAGTCAGGTCTTAAAGCTGGTTTCTTGCTTGACCTACAAATCTAATTGCCAATCAGCAATTGCTCTTTGGTTGTCTTAGAAATTTAGACATAGACAGACAGACAGACGTGTTCTATTCTGGTGCCCCTTTATCTGTTTTACCTTTCGAATATCATGGCATATTCTCACATTAAGCTTCCTTTCACACACTTTGTCTTTCACAATGACAGCTTTACGGTCACTCTGGGCTGGTTGACTGTTCATTGTGAATCTAGGTATTAAGAGGACAGCACCAAGCCTGCACCAAGGCTGTTGCTCTAAGGATGACTGACAAAGCAAAAAGGCAGATTAGACAATTTTAAGTTAGGTCTTGTGAGTCTGTGCTGATAGCTCTTACAAGTATTTTCCCCGACCTACAGAAACCACATAAAATGTGGGAGAGTATATTGTGTCATATACGAGTGTCCTGTTCTTCCAAATTTTTAAGCTGCTTCTATCTCCCTAAGGCTGGAAGGCACTACATCCTTGATCCCCAGGTGTAAGAATCAGAAAAGGAAGGCAAGAGACCCACATGGACGAGTTGAGAACTGCTGGTCAAACTAAAGGGCAAGATGGAAATGCACAGGCAGTGGAAGCAGAGACAGGTATCTCGGGAGGAGCATAGGGACACTGTCTGGCTGTGTAGGAGTGAGGTCAGGAAGGCTAAAATGCAGCTGGAGTTGAATTTGGCAAAAAAATGCAAAGAATAACAAAAAGGGCTTCTACAGGTATGTCAGCCAGAAAAGGAAGGTCAAAGAATGTGTATTCCCCTGACAAACACAATTGGCAAATGGGTAACAACGGACAAGGGGAAGGCTGAGGTACTCAACAGCTTTTTTTCCCTGGTCTTCACTAGCAACCTCTCTTCCCACACCTCTCAACTGGATGGACCATAGGGCAGGGACTGGGGATGCAAAGTCCCTCCGACTGTGAAAGAAGATGAGGTTTGAGAACACCTGAGGAACCTGAACATACATAAGTCTATGGGACCTGACAAGATGCACCACAGAGTCCTGAGGGAGCTGGCTGATGTAGTCATGAAGCCACTGTGAAAGAAGGCCAAAAGCATCCTGGCTTGTATCAGAAATTGCGTGGACAGCAGGAGTAAGGAAGTGATCGTCCCCCTGTACTCAGCACCGGTGAGGCCACACCTCAAATACTGTGTTTAGTTTTGGGCCTGTCACCACAAGAAAGACATTGAGGTGTCAGAGGGTGTCCAAAGGGCAACAAAGCTGATGAAGAGCCTAAAGAACAAGCTCTGTTGGGTCAGCTGAGGGAACTGGGGTTGTTTAATCTGGAGAAAAGGAGACTGACGGGAGACCTTATTGCTGTCTACAGCCACCTGAAAGGAGGTTGTAGGGAGGTGGGTGTTGGTCTCTTTTCCCAAGTAGCCAGTGATAGAACGAGAGGAAACAGCCTTAATTTGCACCAGGGGAGGTTTAGATTGGGTATTAGGAAAAATTTCTTCACCAAAGGGTTATCAAGCACAGGAACAAGCTGTTCAGGGAAGTGTTTGAGTCTCCATCCCTGGAGGTATTTAAAAGATGTGTAGAAGTAGAACATTGGGAAATGTAGAACTGGGAAAACCTCAGCAACAGGCTGTGATAGTAGGGTGTGGTGGTTAGGGATTCAGGAGACAGAACAACTTTGAAACTAATACATAGTTTTTTCCCCTGTACATAGTTTTGAAATAGGGTTTGATTGGTAGTTATGCCTTTGGAAAAAAAGAAAAAAAAATCATTGCTGCTTTTTTGAGGTTGTCCCTAGATTTCTATAGTAAGATGCTTTTGGTTGTATAAAGGTATGAAACAGCTCTGGGGTAAACAGCATAGTTAGAGCCAGGGTGGATTGTGGCACATTCCCTGGAACATGATGATGGTGCTTCGGTTTTGCAATTTCCTTAATCATTAGATTAATGTCTGTGTAAAGTCATTTCCTTTTGCTAATGCCAGACGAAACATCTCTCATCAGAATATTGTTAACTTAAAGAAATGGCAGTTGTAATTATGAACAGCTTTGCAATCAGAGGGGAGAGTGGTGTATTTAAAACCAGACGCCAGCAGAGTCTGAGTGCTGTCAGACTCTGCTGAACTCTGCCTGGCCCTCCTTGGCCTGAAAACTGCTTTCTAGCCTATTTTAGACTTCTGATGTTTGCCTTTGTGCCAGTGCCTGTCTGCATACAGCATAAACAATCAAATAAATAAATTATTTTCATCAGAATGGTCACATGGTATCACTTGGCTGTGCAGAGAGAGGGAAGAGGGAGCAGCAGGCAGGAGCAGCCATGGTTCTTCTGCCCTTCATGGAGCTATGCTCACCCTCTCACAATGGCCAGGGTAGGCAGGCAGTCATGTCCTTCTCCTGCAGCAGCTACAGGAAAACAGGCAAATTCAGGCCCTCTGCCTCTCTGAGTACACTGTTTTCAGCCCATCACAGCCCCACACTGACTGCATTTAATCCCATCCATGGACAGAGCTGAGGTCCTGATGAAAAAGTCATTGGGTAACCTCACCAAAATTCACTGAGCCACATCAGGAAGAGGTATTGGAACCACTTGCTTTGACTAACTGAGCAATTTCATAACAAACCTGCTTCATTTTAGGAAGCCTTCTCTGATCCTCTCTCTTTACAGCTTAGGATCTTTCGACTCTCCCGGCGCCCAGCTGATGGTAAGCCAATTACTAAAGAGAGTGGCAGTGGAGTGAAGTTACCAGAGCTATCAGGCTGTTACTTTTCAGGCAGAAACTTGGAGATATCTTCCCTATGTAGTTCACAGCTAACTACAGAGACTTCCTTATTTCACCTCAGACTCTCCTTGGGCTCCTTTGGAGGTACTGCACAGCCAAAAAGAGAACAGACTGCATATCTCCAGGAAAAGACAGACTCCTAAAGGATGTTAAGAGCATCTGCTGGAGACCAGCTCAGTACCCTGGAGACCTGGGCTTTTGCCCAGGCTGAGGGACATGGCTGCTGCTTTCCCATTTGTAGGTTCAACCAGTAGCAAAGCTGAGCATGTATCCCCGTGAAACACACAGAGGCACACAAAGGACATTGATTTGGCTGGTCCCACACACTGCCACAGACAAGGTGTTGCCTTCAACAACATCCACAGGACTCATATAAACATAAGAACAGACAAGTAAGTCCCCTCCTCCTCATGGTCTGGCTCATCCCACAGGCAACCTACACTTGCAGTTCCCCCCAAATACCAGTATGGACCCTTCCCCTGCCTGATACTCCAGCCTGGACCTATGGCCCCCCTACTTGCCAGATGGTCCAGCCTGAAGATTGTCAATGAATTACCGACACACACACAGACGCTCTCCTACACAGCAGTTTTAGGGAAAATGCGGACACTCACCCTGTCCAATGGCACCAGGCATACAGGTTGTGAGCTGTGGTCCTACTCCAGCCATTAACACTGAGATCCTCAATCACACTGGTCCCACACAGCAGCTGGTTTTCAGGATACAGGAGCATTCACCGCCCTGACTGAGTGGAGGGCCCTAGTCCTCCTAAGGCTCTTCTTGTTCCCTGTATGTGGGAACACAGGTGGCAAGAGGACTGCTGGGACCCTCATGATGGGCAACAGCTGTGCTGATGGGGAGCTCGTTGCTACTCAACCATTAAATCTCCCGGAGAGGGCTGGGCTAGGGGCAGGAGAGCCCCCTCAGGATGCAACGGAGCCAAGGGCAGCCGTGGGAGTGCCCACCCACCCTCCGGTAGCACAGGTGTCCTGCTGGCCCAGCACACAGTGGGTCTCCCCCCTGTATCACTACATGGGAACATCAATAAGTTGGTGCGTGAACACTTCTGTGTAGCTTCAGAGGGAGACCTGTAGCAGGTGGACACGTAGATTTTTGTCCAGCCCAAAGGGACACAGTGTGGATGTCACGGTGTGCTCCACAATAGCTATCTCTGAATGCTCTGCCCCAGAGAGTTAATTCAGCCTCCTGCACAGCCAGGGCAGCAACATGTGGAGGAGAATTGGGTATATAGGTAAAAGGGATGCCTAGATGTAGGAATGCAATCTGCCCATTGGATCCCCTGGCACCAGTCCTGCAGCAGGGCAGTCTGGGATGCTGCAGGGCAATGGCATCTGTGGGTAACTGGGCAGCCAGAAACTCCTCGTGCTTGGTGGAAGATGACTGATGACTCCACAGATGGTCTGAAGACATGCTTCTTGTGACAAATTATTTAGTCCCAAAGGGGATTCCAAATAAATTTCCAATTTATTTAGAGAATAAAAGGCAAGCAAACAGCGCTGGGCCCATGTGGCAAAAATATGCTCTATCAAGACATGAGCACATTACATTTCCTTTTTCCAGTTTTTATCCCTCATGGCCATACATATTCATGAAGAGCTGGGCCTATGCAAATGACCTTTAGCACATGCTCTCTTCACCTTTTAGGAGCTTCTGGGGGTCCCTCCGTGGTTCTGCCTCTCTGTGTTACATATTCATAATAACAGGAGGGTCTATGCAAATAAGTTCCAATAACACTGTGTAATCAACATTCCAGTAACTTTCCAGACCCTCCCCACAAGCTATTCACACTTTCTTAACACTGTGTAATTGACTTTCCAGTAACTTTCCAGACCCTCCACCCAAGTTTTCACACTTAACACTGTGTAATTAATATTAATTTGGCAACAGACATGAACTATATACACACCATTCCACTACCCACAATTATACAAGGACAATCAAAATACTGAAAGGCCACCCTCACAAAGAGGGCAAAGTCCCATTATATGGCCTCATTGTTTCATATTGACACGAATTATATGAACGTATTTCACAATCCCCCATCTCATTTTCTATAATATTGATTTGTGTGGTTTTTGTTGTTTCCAATCATGTTAACACTTGCCGAATCGGTATCAATTTTGGATCTTCCTTTGTTTTTATTATCACTAGAGAACGGGGCTTTTCTTTGCCTGGTTCCAGATCAATAGGTATAGCAGATATCTGCATTCCTTGTATAACTGAATGTATTAATCTAGTAAAACAAGGTATCAAACATGGAATTGATAACAACCCTCCAAATATTCCTAATGGAACTATCACAATTTTAGTGAGCCAATTACCACCCATAAAGTTTTCTCCAAAATCCACCTAGATCAATCCCATTCCAGGTCTGAACTGGAACGTGTGCAGTTTTCTTCATCTCTGTTCCAAGTTCATTTATAGCGTTTCCCTCATCATGAAATTTTGATACAAGATAATTCTCATCTTTGTCCAAATGCGTCTCTAGCTTCACTCAAAACCACAATCACTACAGCCTGCAATCCAATCACTCCATTCAGCATATATACTGGTCCATCTCCAGTTTTACTAACAACTCAGCCTACACACTTGAACTCTCAATAGCTCTCCATAGCCTCCCATGGCCAATGTTCACCTTGATTTACAAATAAGTTTTTAGCAACTGTGGGAATTTCATATTTCAGAGTTCTTTTGGGTCGTACCACACAGTTCTATTTTCTTCTTCACATAAAGTATTTTGGTTATGAGTGCAACTCCCTATTTTCTGATTTTTACACTCACAAACAGTATGGTAGATCAGAGTCTGAGAACTCATTCTTCCCCTCCTGGTAGCCACCGCACATTGACTATAGTTGTTAGGTTTACTAATAACACCCTCTGGCCTGTGGGGGTGCAACCCACAGCCAAGGTATGCATCTTCTTCATGATAAGTATAGAGGTCAATCCAGTCTTGCCCTCTACTTCCCTTTATAATTTCTATTTTAAATCAGAGAAGTTAAATTCCTTCAGAGTCTGTTCACACACTTGTCTTAAAATTTGAAGTTTTTTTACTTCTGTCAACCTAAGTATTCTGGCTTGTAATTTTTTTTTTTAATCCAATTAAATCTCGGTTTTCCACACAATCAAAAATTAGGTTCCAAACCACAGGATGAGGCTGTACTGGCAATTTCAAATATGGCCTTACTCTGTCTTCCCAATGCTTAGGTAATGTGAATTGGAGACTCTCAATACACTCACAGACCCAATCATTTCTCATTAAATGATATTTAAGTACTAATTTATAGGTATCACATCAACCACATAAAATTAGTAACCAAGGCCAACCATTACCACATTTTTTACAGATTGTATTTAATTTCACTTATGTTAATTTTGTAGGTTTCAGTTCCAGGAAGTCTTCAGGAGCATCCCTCAGAAGCCACTGAATTATTACAGTCTCAACATTTGTTACAGGTTCTTCTTGTAACTCAAAGATCTGCTGAAAGCATGGTTTTAAACTTCTTACCAACCACTGCCCACTTCTCTCCCGTGCCTCAGGGCACAATCCCTGGAACGCTTGCCAATCCATCCTTACTTCTTCTGGTTTTGATGCAATTGTCCACACTGAAGTGGTCCTTTAACTCTTGACACGTGGGTCCATCCCTTCTCTGCAGTTCGGATGGCAGTTATCTGTTGTCAGTAAAACAAGAAAAGGTTCTACCCATAAAGGGGTTAAGGCTTCTTCTTTCTATGTTTTTAATGTGGATTAGTTGTAAAAAAAAACCCTATGCATCCACGACATAGGAGTATAAACTTCTCCCACACCATTTTTCTCTAGTTAACCCAAAAAGTACACTAAGAATTAATAGACCAAATACAATAACAATTATTAATTCTATGGTAGATAATGTGATATATTGTGGGTATTTGTTCATTGAAATTGCTGTAAAGAACAATTTATGCTTTAAGAATCTAAAAATTAACAAATAGCCAGGGACGCTGAGACATCCTGTCGTAAGAAACAAGATGTCTCAAGACAGAACGATAAGGGAATGGCATGCGACCAGCAGTTTCAAGGCCGATGGAGCAATTATGTATTTTGCAAGAAGACCAAGAAGAGCAACATAGATGAAAAACTGCTGCCCTAATCTCTTAAAACGGGATGCCC
>WKFP01015413.1:138168-164597 GCA_011057875.1 Pterocles orientalis
CCGCTGAGCCTGAGAGATCACGTAACCCAGAAGAAACCAACAATAAAAAGGGGGACTCTGGAGAGTGTAAGCGCGCGCTGACAGCAGAGCACAGACTCCCGTGGCCGCCCAGCGCTGTTTTGCTTGTTGTGCTTGCTAATAAATTCCATGATTTGCTAGTTAATAAATTGATTCCTGTACAATTTATTACCGATAACAATCATTTCACCTATTAGAAATTATACTGCAATGGCAGAGATAAAAAAAATCTGAAGGAAATGTCAACTTATACTTCTGCAGAGGTGGCTATTTCTGGTGGCCATACCTGTTAAAAGAAACAGAAAGAGAATTCCGATTCCTTTGAATCAGCGGTTAGAAAGATGAAATAATCCACCTAGTATTTATTTTGTGTTCTTTCCCAGTGAAATTAATTTGTGTTTTCTCAAAAGCTTATAATTAGCTAAAGAGTTCTTTAGGGGTCTGAGGAGTCTCTTTTATCTTGCAGCCCTGCGGGTGTTGTATTTTTTCATCCTGTCTTTTTTGTTTCTTCCATCTGATTACTGGAATCATGGGGGGGAAGAGGGGATGCTTGAGAAATTTCAGCAGGAATTTACTTCTTCATCACTGTTTGGTACATGAATTCATACACTCTGGAGGGGGTGGGGGAAGCAAAGCTGTCTCAAAAACCCATTTGTGTTAATGTACGTACATCAAAGTTCATAGAGAAATAAGGAGAATGCACCTACGAAAACAACTACATTAATATTTTCATATCATTTGTTTAGCATAAGATTAAAGCCATAGTGAAACAATATACAATAACATCATTCAAAGACTTCTTTAAACAGAGGAGCCTTGTCCTGTAGCCTGAAGGGGAAATTCAGTTTCACAGTCTCTCAGCTGAAACACTCAGCTCTTTACCTCAAGCACCTCCACTGAATGAACTGCAAAGGGAGAAGCAAGGGATGATACACCCAGGTAATACTCCACAGATCAGCATCTAAACATGTCCTCAACCCAAGGCAGGCCCATGGCATCTGTCTTTGTGAGAGCAATCCTTTGTTTTAAGCAGCTTTTCACTCACAATGTCCTCAACCACACAAGGATTGTAAATACTAACGGGAAGCTCCCAATATGTGTGCTTCCCAATGCTAAAATTGGCCTCAGTGTATGATTCAGTTGTGGTGTTGTAAAATGCTGTGCAGTTATACAGCAATGCCATACTGCCTGAGGAGGTACTGCACTGTGCGCAAGAAAGGCGCTAGCTCAGCACAGGAATGTGATAAATGATTTAGTCCCAAAGGGGATTCAAAATAAATTTCCAGGTTATTTAGCAAATAAAAGGCAAGCAAACAGCGCTGGGCCCATGTGGCAAAAATATGCTCTACCAAGACATGAGCACATTACATTTCCTTTTCCAGTTTTTATCCCTCATGGCCACACATATTCATGAAGAGCTGGGCCTATGCAAATGACCTTTAGCACATGCTCTCTTCACCTTCTAGGAGTTTCTAGGGGTCCCTCGGTGGTTCTGTCCCTCTTTGTTACATATTCATAATAACATGAGGCTCTATGCAAATAAGTTCCAATAACACTGTGTAATCAACATTCCAGTAACTTTCCAGACCCTCCACCCAAGCTTTTCACTTTTATCACTGTGTAATTAACATTAATTTGGCAACAGGTCATGAACTATATACATACCATTCCACTACCCACAATTATACAATACTCAAAGGCCACCCTCACAAAGAGGGCAACATCCCATTGCATGTCCTCATAGTTTCATATTGACACTAATCGTAAGAACATATTTCACACTTCTCAAAGCTGTTATCCACCACACCAGATGCAGCATGGATGTCACCCTCCTCTTGCAGAAAGAGCATTTGGGCTTTCTCTCAATCCACCATGCTATCAAGGAAGGCACTTTCAGGGCTAGAAGAAAAGTAAAATTTTATTTTGTTCATAGGTGGAGAATAAGCAAGCAGCGCCGGGCGCAGGGGAGCACCTGCTCTACCAACAAGCACGCCTTTTCCACAAAACCTATCCCTCTATTTATTCCCCAAAATGTTGCATATCCATTAGGTTTCACAATACATTCATTCATACTAATTTCCCAGCCCTGCCTCACCCTGTTTCTTATTATAATTAGCTAAAGAGTCCTTTAGGGGTCGAGGAGTGTCCTTTTTCTTGTGGTCTTGCAGGTGTTGCATTCCCTTATCATGTTTTGATTAGCAGTTCTTTCTCTCATCATCACAGTTTTGATCCTCTCATCCTGTCTTTTCTGTTTCTTCCATCCGATTACTGGAATGACGGTGGGTAGAGGGGAAGCAAAGCTGTCTCAAAAACACATCAAAGTTCATAGAGAAATAAGGAAAATGCACCTACAAAAACAACTACATTAATATTTTCGCATCATTTGTTTAGTATGAGACTAAGTCCACAGTTAATAATATATTATTACATCATACAAAATTTCTTTAAACAGAGGAGCCTTGTCTTTGTGAAATATGTCAACATGATTCATGTCAATATGAAACAATGAGGACATATAATGGAATGTTGCCCTCTTTGTGAGGGTGGCCTTTGAGTATTTTGATTGTCCTTGTATAATTGTGGGTAGTGGAATTGTATGTATATAGTTCATGTCTGTTGCCAATTTAATGTTAATTACATGTGTTAAGTGTGAAAGCTTGGGTGGAGGGTCTGGAAAGTTACTGGAATGTTGATTACACAGTGTTACTGGAACTTATTTGCATAGACCCGCCTGTTGTTATGAATATGTAACAAAGAGGGGCAGAACCACCGAGGGACCCCCAGAAACTCCTAGAAGGTGAAGAGAGCATGTGCTAAAGGTCATTTGCATAGGCCCAGCTCTTCATGAATACGTATAGCCATGAGGGATAAAAACTGGAAAAAGGAAATGTAATGTGCTCATGTCTTGGTAGAGCATATTTTTGCCACATGGGCCCAGTGCTGTTTGCTTGCCTTTTATTCGCTAAATAAATTGGAAATTTATTTTGAATCCCCTTTGGGACTAAATCATTTATCACATCTTATAGCTTGAAGGGGAAATTCAGTTTCACAGTCTCTCAGCTCTTTACTTTAAGCCCCTTTACTGAGTAAACTGTAAGGGAGAAGTAAGGGAGGATACATTTAGGTAATACTCTACGCGTTAGCATTTAAACCTGTCGTCAACCCAAGGCAGGCCCATGGCATTTCTGTCATTGTGAGAGCAATCCTTTGTTCTAAGCATCTTTTCACTCACAGTGTTCTCAACCATACAAGGATTGCAAATACTAAGGGGAAACTCCTAATGTGTGTTTTCCAATGCTAAAATTGGCCTTGGTGTATGATTCAGTTGTAAAATGCTGTGCAGTTATACAGAAATGCCATGCTGCCTGAGGGGGTGCTTCACTGTGCACAAAAGAAGGTGCTAGCTCAGCACAGGAACATCATCATGCCCTTTCCTACTTTGCATTTCAACTGTGTTTGCTGGAAAGAGGTTGTGTTGTCACATCTTTCCTGGAAGTTACATCATTACATACTTTCAGACATTTTTTAAAAAAACTTGCAACACAGATTACAATTCAATCAGTACTATTTCATGAACATTAAAAATGCCAAATCTCCACTTCTTTTAACACAAATCATAACCTAATTTACCACAACCACAAGATGCAAGTGTAGCAGTATTGTCGGAGGCATGACATCATGTAGTTAGCCTCCACCCAGCAATCCAGGCATACAGGACAGAGGTTGTCAAGTGCCAAGGCCATGCTTTCTACATGCTGCAGTGGACTGGGGAGAGCTGGAGATGTTGAGCTTCCTGTCTCTCCCAAGTGCTGCAGCAGTGCTAGAAAGTATCAGGCCTTGTAGCACTCAGATCAGGGAAAGGCATCTAGCACATCCACAGTGCCAGGCTACGCTGCACTTTAATCAAGGCACCTGGTTACACAGAGCTTGGCCTACTGCATTAGGCCCTTGTCTTGCCCTGCTATGGAGGCTGTGGTTATGCAGCAAAAGAAAACACCAGCAGGCCTTCAATTGTCTTTTTTTTTCTAAGATTTTCTGCCCTACTCTACATTGCTTTGCCCAGCACTGGTCACGGATGGAGGTCCGTTCTGCGGAGAGAGGGTTAAGCAAACTTCACCAAGTTTAGATTAAAAAAAATCTTAGTCTTAAACTTTTTTCACATCCAAAATGCAAAAGAATTCAAAATCATGAAGCAAAACTAGAATATGGCTGCCATAAATGCCACTGAAGTGTATTTTGTCTCTTTAGAGTGGTGGCTTTCACTTGGAAACCCTTCTCTGTTCTTTTCAGCAATAAAAAACAATAAACAAAGGTACTCAGGTAAATTGCACAGTACAAGAATGATAATCCGAATATATCCTCCTAAAGTCTTAACTTTTTACAGTTAACAAAAAGCTGGACAACCTGAATGGCCCAGAACACCAGTAGCTGTGTCCTGTCTATTCTGAGCCCTGTTTCTGCTTAGTGTTAAACAACACATACTGCCAAATGATCTGGCAGGCTGTCATTGATGACTGCAACTTCACCTGATAAAATTTCATGAGCACAGGTCAGGTGCAGGTGCATTTATTTTGTATCTATTTGTTGCCTTCACAACACTCATCATTGGTTAGCAGCTTTTTTAAGCTAGTACTGTCCTTTTTGGTGTTTTTCATTTGTACCATTTTTCATGTTTTTGTCTTGTTAATGTAAGTCAATGTTGGCTACCTGCATGTGCAGATATGTTGGTATGCCACATACACAGACCTTTCAGCACCTTATACTTCCACTCTTCTCGTCAAACCTTCCTCTTCAGTGCAACAATATCCTTCATGTTGCTCCATCACTGAGTTATCCTGTGCAGAGGTCCATGGATGTGGCTACTGTCTTCTGCAGGGCTCTACACAGCCTATTCATAGGGTGTTACACTGGGGAAAGGAGAAGAAAGAGGAGATAGCACAAACAACTCTGTAGTTTTCGGGCTGCAGTAGCTCCTAACTCCCTGCAGGACTGTAAATTTTTTAGAGCCACAGATAGGTTCCTTTACTGCAGCCTGCAGAGAAGCACGGTGTGAGTCATAGCTGTGAAAGAAGCGGTAGGGTCCAGCTCTCCAAGTACAGTGCTACATGCCAGAAACAGACTCTTTACTACTTACACATCCTACGCTCTTCATCCAGTGATGAAGAGCATGACCAGGCTGGCACTGATTAGCAGAGGTACTTCAAACAAGCCATATTAAATCCATATATATGTGCATGGTGTATGTATAAATATACAAATTTGTATTCCAGAAGAATGGATTGAAACTGCAATAAAAAGCAATTATGTACCCTTGCACATTCTTCTCTGAATTATGTGCCAAGATTAATTTTCAATCTTTCCAGGCTTCGTTGGACGGTTTTTGCTCTATCATTGCAAAAAAAAGTGGTGAAAGGGACACAACAAACACCCCGTAGAGCAAATAAAAACAATACGTTACAACATGTGCAGCAGGACTCTCATGTTATTCTGGGGCATAAGCAAGAGGTTTACTGATCTTGGTAGTACCATTTTGTAGAACGTAGCATGAGAAAGAAACATGAAAGCACTCACCAGAACAAGATGTTCCTGCCACTTGGTATTATTCAAGCTGAAATGCCGTCTTGCGTCAGTCCAAAAATACCTGTGTGTCTCAGGCAATACCTGTACCAGAGTATCAGTTATGTCTGTAGGAGAGGATCAGGATAGAGGAATTTAAAAAATGTAGGGGGAAAGAGATTAGCTGGAAGAATTGTTACCACCTTCAAAATTTTGACCTGCTATCATCACAAAGGTATTTTCAGCACAAAAAAGGAAAGGGAGAAATTTTCACTGTAGAGGTGCCTCATCTCACAGGTGTCCCCTTGTGTCCTTCAAGACAAGTGATTTTAAAAGCCACAGACAAAAATCACAGCCACACTTGTGCCTTTCCAAGACTTTTCTTTATACGCTCCACACACAGGTGGCAAGCTGGTCTGGAAAGTCTGTTTGGAAAACTTGACAGGGATTATCTCAAAGTTTATTCTTGGTGATTTGGTCATCTGTTCATTTAAGAAGCTTCCAACACATGCAGCCTGCTCACAATTACAGTGTCAGCTTTCACTGTTGTTTCTGTTTCTCTACACAGACATTTCGATGTGTCCCCTCTCTACACCAATACTCTGGTGGAAAACAGTAGCTATGGATAGAAGATGAAGCAATCCTTGGAATAGTAGCAGGAAATGCATAGCAGGCAAGAACAACCAATGTCCTACTGGTATAAGGCAGTAAAAGGAGAGAGCTGAGAGTAAGAGAGCACTTTTGAGAGCACTTGGGCAGTCAAGCCACATGAATGAAAGGGAAAAGGACAGGATAGATCCTGACACTCTGGCCAGAGATCAGTGCTTGCGAAACCAGCAGGAAAGGATGGGACTGTGCTAACACCAGAAGGTTGTCATAGCATACCATGTTGCTTGATATTGACTGTCCTTGCTGATCTCTGGTAAAAAAATTGCAGCAGATCCCTTTTTTTAACCTAGTGTTAGCACTCAGCCTGATAACCCCTCTCCGTTGCCTCTGTATCTCTTCTTCACCATACTTCTGCTTCTGTGGGAGAGCTACAGCTATGTGCCCACAGTCCAAGGACACCTACAATTTTATTCCTGACCTGGAATACATACATAAGCAGTAACATGAAGTATTCAAGCACTGACATTCCTGTATGTGTGTATATTACAGCTCACTTCCTCTTTTATTAAAGAATATTACCATGCAGTGTTGCTTGCTCCAAGGATCTAAAACACCCCTTTATCTTGGCAGTCTGTTTCCAAATATGGGACTCTTCAAACTTTCCTGATTACTTTGCTCCATAGTCTTCAAGCTGGGCTCTAATCCTGCACCAATGGTACTTTCCAAAATTACACTTACCAGGAAAAAGTTAAGGCAGAGGTGTAACAGAGCAGAGAAGACATACAGTCAGTCCACAGCAATGCACACAAAAAGGAGAACTGCCGTTGGCTGGAGGTGCAGAAGTCAGAGCACACACCATCTCTCTATGCAGCCAAAGCAATACATATCACTTCCCAGAAGAAATGGATCAGATCAAACTGTAAGTGAATAACTGTTGAACTGTTAACATGCAGAAAAACACCAAGAGGCAAGAGAATAAATTGGAAATACCGTTGTAATTCTATTTTTATCAGCAAGACCTGCCTCATCTGTATCAGATCAGCCTAACCCAGATTTCAAGCCTTCTTCAGAACTCCTTCCACAAGCCTTCTTCAGAACTCCTTCCACAAGTCAATCACATCCTAGTCAAGCAATGATGATTTCAGGCCTCTCCTGGCTGTTGTTGCACTGAAGAGAATAAATTTTGGTGTCCTGGGTTAAGCTGAGACAGAGTTAACTTTCTTCATAATAGCTAGCAAGAGGCTGTATTTTGGATTTGAGCTGATAAAAAAAAAAAAAAGCTGATAAAAAGTGATGTTTACGTGACTGCCAAGGTCTTTCAGCTTCTCTGTCTGTCTCCAAATAGGAGAAGCTGGGAGGGAGCACAGCCCCAGTTACTAGCCCAGGATTTGATCTTAGGTTCAGGACTGAGACCCAAAGTGGCCAATAGTTCATTCTATAACATACACGTCATACCCAGTATATAGGTGAAGATCGTCCCTTTTGGTTCCGGATCTCTTTTGCTCCGGGTCATCTCGCTCCAGGTGGTCACTCTCTCAAGGCCTTTCCCCCCACACCCCAGACAGCTCTCAGTCTGGGATGCTCAGATTGTTATCTCCATTCTGTGAGTGTGGTTTCAGGACTCTCCCTGCTCCAGGATCACTAGCCAGGAACAGGCTGAGACTCGGTCATGGAGTCAGGGGGGACAGTATCACTGTGTATCACTCATTTGTATATTTGTATAAACCATTATTTTCAATATTATTGTGGTTTAGTTATTAAATTGTTCTTATCTCAACCCATGAGTCCTTTTCTCCCTTCACCCCTTTAATTCTCTCCCCTATCCTTGGGTGGGGGGAGAACTGCATGAGTGGGTGTGTGGTTTGGCCCCCAGCCAAGGGCAAACTCATCACATTTGGTTTACAGATGTAGTTTCTGCAAGTACAAACTAATAGATGGTTAATATATTATGTTTTACAAAGGTTACATATTAACCATTCATTATAACATGTATCAATATTTTTAAATGCCTGAGAAAAAAAAATGAATGCAACTTAAATAGACTGTCCTTCCAGAAGACCCAAAAAATGCTCACCTATTTAAATATAGTACACCCTAATTTTTGTAGAGAGATGCCTGGGAGCTGAACTACTGGCATTTACTGAGCTTATTTATCATGGAGAACAGAGTTTGAGAAACTGTCTCAAAAACCAAACCAACAACATAAAATTATAGAATCATAGAATCATTTAGGTTGGAAAAGACCCTTAAGGTCATTGAATCCAACCTTTAACCTCACATCATGTGATCTTCATTCAGGTTTCCTGCAGTACTGTCAGTACTACAGTATTTTGAAATGCTTTACTAAAGATACAAATATCCAAGTTTCTGTGGGAAATCTGAGAAGAGCCATTTCTCTGACAGGTCAATGTGCCACAGAAGAGAAGACTGTGACTGAGAGAAATAACATAAATGAAGGTAGGAACACTGGCTGGCTAAAATAAACCATCTTGAAAAGGAGACTGTTCACTTGTTAGCATCAACAAGCACGAGGTTGTCACTACAGCTGGTGTTGCACTGTCTTCATGCCAGAGAGCCTGCACTCTGGAGCAGGGAGACGAAACAGGGGCAGGTGGCACAAGTTCAGTTGTAGCTGGAGTTACACAAAAGTCTTGGCAGAACCAAAACATCTGAAACCCTGTTCCAGTGTTCTCATCATCTGTGGTGCTGTTTGAGACTGACATATTTTTTGTATTCTTTGTATTCTGTGTATTCTTTGTCTCCAGGGGTTCTCTGGTTCCTATCAGCTCACACCCTCAGGAACTAGTAGGGACAAAATACAAAGGCTGTGATGCAAGATTGCAAATATAGGACCAACATCCTAGTCTTCCATACATGGATGAAGCACCAGAACAGATGCAGAAACTGATTCGACCCACATGAGTTTAATTACAGTTAGGTTCATCTGACCTAACCCACATCCTAATTCAGACATAGTCATTCAGAGTTCCTCTCATGGAGAGAATTGATTACCTTTAGAGACCAAATCATGTGGTCAGTTTTCAGACATCCACCTTAGGATGATAATAGGTCCATCCTTATAGTGCCTGTTCCTCACTGCCCACTACGAGTCTGGGTGGAGAAACATACACCCAGCCAAACAAGGTCCAGCCAGAATATCTCACACTGCCAGGTACGTGGGAATTAGTAGTTTGATTCACCCACTATAGCACAGGAAGGTGCCTGCTTTAACAGTTGACACAAAAGAGGTCTCTGAGAATTGTTCTTATCTCAACCCACGAGTGTTATCAAGAGCTGGCCGGAATCAAGACAACACTCAATATGAGTTAAGCTTCTATTTCACTTTATTCAGGGTTCAGGGGTAATATATAGCATTCCAAGCCTTGCATGCGTTTACTTTTCTAACGTGATTGGTCTGCTACCTGCATGCATGCAGTGTGCACGCGGCAGCAGAGCATAGACATTGGCTCTTGCCCTCTTGGCAGGTCCACCTCCCACTGGGCTTCTCCCCCCCTTCTGCTGTTTACCAGTTCTTCTACTTCTTTTCCCTTGCTGTTTTTTCCCAGGAGAGCTCAAGGACTCTCAGGCCTCTTTATCGAAGTTTGGATTGTGCACATACTTATATCCCTGCTCACTGAGCCATTCTTCTACACACGAGTCCTTTTTTCCCTTTACCCCTTTAATTCTCTCCCCTATCCTTGGGTGGCAGGGGAACTGTGTGAGTGGGTGTGCGGTTTGGTCCCCAGCCAAGGGCAAACCCATCACACAAAGCAACAGGCACTTATAAATTTTGCAGCATGGGAAGCTACCCTCTCAAGGGCAGCTCCCAGGGAATGCAGTATTGCAGGCCATAGCACAATCGCAAAAGAGCAAAAAAACTGAACATAAGCAGCATCTCTCTTCTTACTAGTGAGCACCCTAAGATGCCAAGTTCCACTGCTGTGCTACCAGAAAATAAAATCAACTGTCATCTTCTAAATGAAGACAATTCTGCCAGCAGAGGTAGTCTAAAAAAAAAGTGTTTGCAAACACTGTTTTTCTAGTAGAGGGACATGTATTTCAGTAGCCATGTTCCCAACCACTTTCAGTGGCTTCCTGAGCTGAAAGAGTCCCAGAGGGTCCCCAGAAAAGCCTCTCTCTTTGTCCCTCACCCAGTTTCCCCCATCAGCTGCACACTGAAACTCTCAGCATGGTCAAGTGGAGCCTTTACTGCCCACCTGAAGGAAAAGCACTGTTTTAGGCAATAACAACCTTGATGAATTCTGCAAGTACTTTTTTCTCCACACATATAATCAAACAAGCTGAGCATATGAACAAGGTACTTCAAGAGAGCTGCAATAAGGGTGAGGAGACAGCATTTTCTTCTGTTCTGTGTGAAGTTCTGTCAACAGAGAGCCAGAAGATTTTGTTACTAAAAAACACCATGCCTGTGGGTTGTTTCTCCCGTAGCATAAACTGACAACTCCTGATTCACAGTTTTCAGACACATTAGGAGAGACTCCAGCTCCTGGTGTGTAGACACAATGAAGCTTCTGAAGAAGTATTTCCCAGTGTTTTCCTGAAACTTGTGGCAGATCATCCATCAGCATCTGTTTTTTCCTCTACAGCAGTAGTAAGCTCAAAGCCCCTTTTATCAGTTCTTTCAGATGGTTTATATGAATATCAGAAAGCTTTGGGAAGTGCATACATTTTTCCCATTGATACACATAGAGATGAAAAGATTTGTTTTCCTGAACAACCCTCCAGCTAATTTTTCCGAGTGGAATAAGACATGGGATGGCCCGAAAGAGCAGAATCTTTCTCCATTGATGAACTCCTATTACATAACACTCTTATGCAGATACAGGTTTTGCACTTTGGTTGCCTTTCCTCCTGTGGTTTCAGAGGTTCTCTGTTTCTATTTGATTGAAGCATGGAAGAGGCCAGAAACATTTTTTTCCCAGGTATTACATGGTGCATCTTTGAAAGGACTTCATAATCCTCTTCTCCCAATTTACAGACTCCACTTGCTGCTGCATTCACATATGACTACGAATTCATCATAGCAGCACCACTACCAACATCTTCAGAGAAAGCCAACTCCGTGGAGAAAGATCAATCTGGTACCTATTCATATGTTGAGCCCTAAGTATGACTTTTGGGGGAGGTGGGTAAATCTTAATATACCTGTACATGTACACTTGTTATTTAATGAATATGCAGAGGAAAGATTTATGGTGCTGGTACAGTTCTTTTTCAGTCACCTAAAAGAAAATGCCTTTGTTACTAAGAGACAAACGGTGCTCAAAACCGAGCAGAAAATTATGGAATCAGCGATAATAGCTTTGGAGATGGGGAATTCACAGCATTACATTTTAGAACTTTAGAAGTCTTTATGATCTGGAGACAAGGTTACGATTTTTATATTCTATCAACAGAGAAATGATCTCAAGTTCTGGATCTATCAAATACCCTCACAACTGGGGATAAATATCCTTACCACTGTAAGTCTATCACCAATTCTTCTCTGTCAAACTGACTTTGACTTTAGACTTGATAAACACAACCTGGCTCCTTGCTTTTATGCTGATGCTTCTCCTATTTGTGATCATTAACAAAGAGGTGGAAATTCTCCTAACTTCTCCACTTTCTGCATTAGTTTAGCCAAATGTCAGACTATGGATACCTGTGTGCCATTCCCAAAAGGCAGCACCCTGTCACTAGTCCTCCCACTATCCCTAAACATCTTTTCGGTCCTCACCTAATTCCATTCATGCAACCTTTGTCTTCACTCTTCTGCCACTCACAGCAGCGAGATGAAAGCTCCTCTGTTCCTTTCTGCCTAAAGCTCTAAAGGACAATGAAGATGTGCTGTGGCTGCTTCTCCTTCTGTTTGGTTTTTTGTTTGTTTGTTTGTTTTTTTCCCAGCATATGCCTATATTTATCTGACTTAGTTAACATGTCCAGACTCTGCTGCTGGCTGGGAACCTCTCTAGAGACCAACAGGTCACCAACAGGCAGAGCCATGAGATCTGGGGATCCACAGACCTGCAAGTGTGCTGTCCATATCAGGCAAATTAGTAGAAAGCCTTCTAATGAACTGAACCAAATAAACTAACTCAACAGTCTGAGTTTGTAACTGTTAAGCAGGTATTCCTTTATTTGCAGCACTGAGCATCACTGGGGATAGCTCTGCCTCAAGTGCTTGCCCTATTGGCTAGCTACACAACGTTCCAGAATTAACTTAACGTTTTTACAATAATTCTGCAGCTTTGCTTCAGAACAGAGCTTGAACAGAGCTGGTAGGCACATGTATAAATCACAGAACTTGAGGATGGGTTATAGCAGTGTTTGGGAAGGAGAACTGTACCTTACAAACCTATTGGTGTTCCTGGGGTTGTTTGGCAAATGGCCAGCTTTAAAGGGTTTTGATGACTTTCAACATAGCCCTCAAGAGACATGAATCTACCATGGGATAACCATTTAAAGTCCTCATACAGACTTATACAAATTTTTAAAAGAGAAGAGACAAAGAGTACAAGAAAACAGTAATTTTTTCTAACAGAAGAAAATCTCCAGAGAAATGTGCTCTAGTGACGTTAGCTGTTCAACACTATCTCAAATAAGCTGGAAAAGGTCAGGAGAGAAGTAGGGAGGCCAGAGACTTCACTAGCCTAGTCAGAGTCACCCAGACAAGAGCCAGCTTTGCATAAGTATCTGGTAATGCTGAGAGACTAGGCAATAAAACAGCACATGGAGTTCCATGTAGGTAAGCATAAAGTCATGCACGTTGGTGCAAAAAAACCATCATTGATTTAATGTATAAAATGATGGTGTCTGACCTAAACATAACCACATGGGAATGGGATCTTAGGTGACGATTCATCAAAAACACCATCTCTGTGCTCAGCAGTAGTCAAAAATATCACATATTCAGAATTATTACAACAGGGGTATAAGACACTGGAGAGAATATAGAATCATAGAATCATGGAATCATAGAATGGTTTGGGTTGGAAGGGACATTAAAGATCATCCAGTTCCCACCCCCCTGCCACAGGCAGAGGTACCTTCCACTAGCCCAGGTTGCTCAAAGCCTCATCCAACCTGGCCTTGAACACCTCCAAGGATGGGCCATCCACAGCTTCTTCATTCATACAACATCACAATTATCTTCCTGTTTAAGTGAATAAAACTTGAATGCTCTCTACAAGTATTTTTCAGGCACTCAAGAAAACATAATGGATTTACAAAAGGTGCCAAGACAGCAGGAAGGATGATCAGATGTTTGAGAGAGCTTCTGCCTAAGAAATATTACCCAAAAATGATGGGAACAGAGGTAGAGGCTTATGATATTGGCTGCAGAATGTTATGATACAGAACCAAGGAAGGGGGAGCCACATAAAATGACAAGAAGCTCAGAGAAAGTGACCAGGAAATACTTGTTCAACTGTCTCTTCTGGTAAAAAGTTGGGGACATCAGCAGACTCTATCTGTCATAAGTTCAAAACAAATGGAAGGAAGTGACTTTTGAAAAAACATGTTGTTCATATGTGTGACTCTCTGATATAGGATGCTAGAGGTTTTCACAAGTTCAAAAAGAAACCTGGAGAAATTCACCAATAAAAGTCAGTCCAGGGAAGCTAACTTAGATCTGCCATCTGCAAGAGTGCAGGAGAGAGTTGCCGGGGGGGTTTAGGCTAGATATTAGAAAAAATTTCTTCACCAAGTGATCAGGCATTGGAACAGGCTGCCCAGGGAAGTGGTGGAGTCACCATCCCTGGAGGTGTTCAAGAAATGTGTAGCTGGGGTGCTTAGGGACATGGTTTAGTGAGTTAGGTGGTGTTGGGTTTACGGTTGGAATTGATGATCCTTGAGGTCTTTTCCAACCTTAATGATTCAATGATTCTATGAAAGAACCATGTGTGACTCACTCTCACATATCTCTTTGGCATCAGCTGCTGACCAGGATACTGGGCCAGCGCCAGATCTTTAGTCTAATTTAGGCCAGTTGAACTTACTTTCTTAGGCTTCTGTGTTGACAAAAACTGTAAAGCTTCTATGAGGAGCAAAGCACTACCATCCTAAGCAACAGGAGGAAAGTTTCGGATCTTCCAGAGCCTGTTAGCAAATTCTAAAGGTTCTCCCTGTTCTGATGTCCCACCTGAAGCTGAAGTTGAAATTGTTATAGCTGGTGGATAAGCACAAGTTGCAATGATAACTCACTACAAATACAGACCTATAGTTAAATAAGTATATAACCGTATAACTATAGTCAAACTATAGGCTATAACTTTCTTCCCTCACCTGTTAGAGAAGGGTGTACAGAAGATGAAGGAAGCAGCACTAATAGACGGACGAAGGAGGAGTTTACAGTGTTAAATAACTTCAGCAATCCTGATATCATTCTTTGCAGCAGGTTCTCTAGGCCATTGGCAAATCCATCTAATTATACATTATAATTATAAAGCCTAGCATGCTGGAATACTAGCACCTGCCAAAATCAATACTGTCAAAAGGTGGACATAATTAAAAACAATATAATAGTAATCCTGCCAAGAATCGGCTCTGGCACACTGCACTATACAACTCAGAACAGACTGTTTCAGCGGGTTCATCAACATCCTAAGTAAGCTACACCCATTTTCTATGGTTTGTAATTACTGCAATCAACTAATGCTGTTTTCCTCTTATTCACTCTTTCCTCTAAAGAAAAGAGCATTCAACTACATTTAACCTCAAAATGCACAGGTTTCATGTCTTACAAGTGATTTCTATCTGTAGTCTGAAGACTCAATATATTACTCAGAAATGCTTACATCACTTGCTTTGTCTTAGTTTAAAAAAACAGCTATAGGCTGCCAAAAGAAATACATGTTTCTTCTACAGCTCAGCTAGGAAATTCTCAGTAGCAGCTAATATTGGCAGAGCAGGCAATGCAGAAGAAATAGTAACAGTGAAACTGTTTAGCTGGTGAGCTATCAGATTCAGCTGCCTTTCTCAAATTTTTTGTTCAAATAACCCAAGACATTGGGTTATTGACCTAAGTATCTTTCCTGATCTTGGTTTCTAGGCCATTTCATTCATTCAAATCTGCTGTAGTCTGGTCACAAATCTCCTGTAGTCTGATCACAAATAAAACTGTCTTCCCCCTTGCTATGCACCTGATTTCCACTAGAAGTTTCAAAGTCTTCCACTTGGATTGTTTCAGCTGTTCCAGAGACAGGCTTAAAGCAGAAGTGGATGCTGTGAGCAGCTGAGGTCTTTAGCAGTCTCTCCATGCCTTTTATTTCCAAGTGCCCTTTATGCTGCGTTGTGTTAGTAGTGATGGACAAATTATATCATATGTTAGCATGATACTTCTTCTAGCTGAACCAGGAAAATTTGCTTTTCTACCTCTCAGTGTTTCCACCTTTCAGAGGTGGGAGGGAAGCACCTTCAAGCATATCTCATCAGGATGATGACGAATGAAATTCACCTACCAGGCAGAATAATCACATTTGTTTTTCACATTTTGCACAGGCCAAATAATGAGATATCTTCAAAAGCCTACCTGAAGAGTTATCACTGAAATGTGTAGCTATTTGCCCTGATCTATAACACTGCCCTGAACACACACATAGTGCAATGGATCTGAGGGATCAGACTGCCAAATTAGGGTCCTCATCAGGGCAGGGAAAATGTTTGCTCGGTTTTGTTTATTAAAGTTCTTCCCTGTTGATATGGATAGCATGATTTGCAAGCAGCCTTCTGTTCACCTCCCCTTGCTCAGTTCCAGGAGAGCCATCCCAGGCAGCTCTCTCCAACTTCTTGGTCTCAGGAGCCTTACGCATGCGTAACAGAGCTGCTGGTGACTAAGCAAAATGTTTGCAAGAGGGAAAATACAGCTTGTGGCTCCAACTGTTAGGTTGCATACCAAGCATCATTCCAGGCTACAGTACTATGAACTCTTCTTTTGGCCTGTTACCCATTGAGGCAAAGAAGCAGGCAAGTGGGACCTTGAGACAGCTTCCTCAGAAACCTCTCCCCAGCCTCTGGCTCCAAGGCCGGTCCTGCAGACCTGAAAAACGCCAATGGCAGTCTCCATAAGGTAGAAAGGACTGCTTCTGTATAAGATGTTATTTAACATCTTACAACATTAGCAGTATGACAGGGACATGGACAGAAGGTGAAATTTAAAGCCTGTCAGAGCTTGGTGCAGAGTTAGTGTCCAGCCCTTTATCCCCCAGACTGCAGACCTTGGAAGGATTTCATTCTGTACCAGCCCAAAGGGACACAGTTTGCTTACCGTGTGTGACAAGGTTTCTGTGGATTCAAAAGAAGCAAAGAAGGAATTAATGTTTTAGCACAGCTGGACCCAAAAGATGTTCTTCCCCAGATCTTCCCAAGTCTTTTCCATCCCCACTGGGGTCAATTTCCCTAGCCAGAGCTCTTGACCTTCCCAGCCATTCCTGCAGAAAGGCTTCTCTGTAATGTGAAAACAAGCTTGCTGTCTCTCTGGAGATGGAACAGGAGGGTGCTGACACACCCCGATACAGAGTGCTGCAGGTTTGGCCACACCACTCAGCCAAGGCTGACATCACTGAATTGTTCTCTTAGCCAAAAGCCATGTTGGGATTTCAGGTGCTTCAAGTAAAGGATCCATCTAGCAATAGCCAAAGAAGTGTGAAATATAGTATTCCTCAGAGCCACCCCACACAATTAGACCCATCTGTAAAATTCATGCTAGTTCAAGGGAATTTGTATGCAGAGGTGTGACAGGGATATAATTTCCCCATAACTTAAATTTAGTCTGTCACAATGATTGTCTCTCTTCCCCCAGGAGAGAGTTGTCAACAGCTCAAACACTTGTCCCCCATTAATCCTCAGTGTGACTAATCTTTTTACTCATTCTGGTGAGGAAACAGAGCTTCAAACAAAAGCACTCAAAACTCTTCACCAGTACTTACCAAGTTTGCAAACTTAATAAATAGTAGTTGTTTCATCCTCAAGCCAGTCTGAAGGTCAAATGCAGAAAAGATGTGTCCTATCCATCTCTGAGCTTCTTCCTTTGTTTCTTGTCCAGGATGAGATACAGACAAGCTTCACAAACAATGTGAGGATCCCATGCACTCTATGGCAAATTCCATACAAGAACATAGAACAGAAGACAAACACTATTTCTAGCCAGAGAAAAACATTTTATCTGTAAGTCTATGAACAGTATGTTTTATTTCAAAGTCTAGTGTAAGTTTTCATTAAAAAAAAATTTCGTTTTCTAGAGCTTGGTAGTACATTAAAAATTATTTATTCTGATACTCAGGTTTTCCAAGGGGTATAGTAGTAACAAATCATAGAGAAATGAGAAAAAAAATCAAAATATATAGCAGTACTAAAATTATCTGCATGATTTCCTTGGTCTTGATAGGCTAAAAAGTTTTAATTAAAAAGAACACACTTATCAGACCACTTGCTGAAAACTCATTTTAGCATGAATTTCAAGGTGGAATCTGGCTCTTCTGAGGCAACTGTAATTCACTTTTTTGACCTGACTTCTGGAAGCAGACTAAGCAAAGCAAAGGTAAAAAGGCCTTACACTAAAGAAGATAGCTGGGAAATGTGCACTGCCATTCTGTGTATTAATAAAGCAGTGAAACAAGGACTTTCACTCTCAAAAAAGGTAAACACACAACAAGCTTGCAGGAAAATAAACAAAATCTGCATTAATAAACCTTATTCTGCATTGAATTAACAGGTATTTCAGTATACTTTGTAGCATTAAGTGGAATGGACATTTTCTGAATATTTACAAGGGTAGGGTTTTTAAATTATTATTATTATCTATCCAAATTACATTCCTGCAGTTTGACTCGAAAGCTGAGGTCTACAGAATTAAGTAATTGAATTTACATGAAAAATTAAATCATTGATCAATGCTGAAATCGTTTCACTAATGTATTTTGGGTAATTTTGCCTGCTGGACTGGCTCTTAGTATAAACTAAAGGCAACCGAAGGCACCCCCCTGCCTTCACAGAAGTCGGGCGAATAAAGTCCTCCGAGAGCAGAATTAAAGGCTCACAGCGTAACCACACAGCCCGCGAGCGGGGCCGCTGACTTCGGGCGGCAACGCGCGGCCGCCGGCGGCGCGTGGTGCCGTCATCCCCGGCAGGGAGGTGGCGGGCCGCGTGTGAGCGCCACCGGGGGGCGCGAGAGGCCGGAGGCGCCGCCGACGCCGCGGCCGCCCCGGTTCCCGCGGGCACGGTTGGGGGGTGGAGTTGGGCTCGGCCGCGACAAAGTCGGGGAAGGAGCCACCCGGAACAGGGCGTTTCGATTTTCACTTTCAAAAGGCGTTCGCTTCCAATTTCTTGGTCAGAAGGGACTGGTCTGGGATGTTAAAATCCAAAGAAAGCACTGCGATGTTGTCGGTGAGTTGTATAGTGACCCAGTGTAGTTAGAGAATCATCAAAACGTTTAGGTTGGATCTAAAGACCAAGACCTTTAAGATCATCGAGTCCAACTGTAAACTTAGCATGCCAACTCCACCGCTAAACCATGTCCCCAAGAGCCACATCTACACATATTTTAAATACCTTCATGGGTGGTGACTCGACCACTTGCCTGGGCAGCCTGTTCAAGTGCTTGACAACCCTGTTGATTGCTTGGGACTGGAGGCATAATGCCTGTGGAGGAGGAGTCTGGTGAGAAAGTAGTCTTATTACAACTCTGAGGGAAAAGCCCAAGACTGCAGGATTTCCCCAGAAGTGGATAAAGTAATTCCTGCAAAACAACATTGCCAGGATCTGGAGTCTTAAATGCCTTGTGTGCTGAAAATGCACCATCCAAAGTAGGTTTTACACAAGTGAAAAGTCACTACACTACCATTATATGTGTATTTCATTAAGTACTCTACTCTTCCAAAAGGAAGTATGAAGATTCTCATGATAACTGTAAGGGATGTATATGTAGCAAGAAGGAATGAAGATTTTGAAATAGCAAAAAGCTGAGATAATAATTAAAAGCTAAATTACTAACTTTCTCTTTTGGATCACCTTTTTGCTTAACAAAAGTTGTTCTGTTTAATAAAAAGATGATCCAAAGGAGAAGAATCATTTTTTGAAGACTCAATATATTACTCAGAAATGCTTATATCATTTTCTTTTTCTTAGTTTAAAAAAAAACAGCTATAGGCTGCCAAAAGAAATACATGTTTACTCCTACAGCTCAGCTAGGAAATTCTCAGTAGCAGCTAATATTGGCAGGTTGGGGAATGCAGAAGAAATAGTAACGAACTATTTGGGTGCAACTGTTTGGGTGATGAGCCATTAGTTTCAGCTGCCTTTCTAAAAGAAATCCAACACGAATTTTTTGTTCAAATAACCCATGACAATACTACAGCAGATTTGAATGAATGAAATGGCCTAGAAACCAAGATCAGAAAAAATGCTCATGCCAGTGATACATCAGAGTTATTAGGACTGATTTATCTATCTACCTCTACACATTCAGAGAGCAATGCTAACCAGCGTGCACAGGGACAGGGGAAAAATCTATCACCAATTCCAGTGCACGTACAAACCTCCTGGTTTACTTCTGTTAGAGATTCTGACTGAGGCACCTTAATTCTCCGCAGTCACAGTCTGAAATTCAGACACAGTCTACATGGAATGAAGTAGATGTAAATCTGTAACAACAGAGGAGGCCTTACACCAGCCCACACCTGCTTGCTTGCCAGGCCCTGGACCTCTCTGCACAGTGACATTCACTGCTGATGGCACCAAGCTGTGGGGCAACTGCACAGACACCGGCCCATTTTCTTCTGAAAATGTAAAGTAGCCACACATCAGTTGGCTTATCAAAGCACAGCATTCCTTAGGGCTTAGTTGTCTCAAAGACAAGGCAAAGGGAAGAAAGAAAAAATGGACAATTCCTCTGCAACTGAGCAAACTTTGGTGACTTCTGAAAAGTGTTGCTCTAAGCGGTGTCAGTCACTAAGAAATACAGCAAGTGGCTCCACAGTTCAAAAGCTGTGCTATAGCCAACATAATGGTGCCTTCCCTCTAGCAGGCATGCACTGGCTGTTTATGATCCAGCTACAGGGAGAGAAGAAACAGACAGTGGACAGAGATGACCATGGAGATTGCTGTTTGGTGTTTGATCAGCTTGACGAATGCTAAGACTCATCTCAGTGGCCCACAAAAGCAGAAACTCTGAAATAAACGTGCCCTGGGGCTGAAGGAGTATCTGTCTCTGTCTCAGAGACAATCTAAATTAGCGTCTGATGCCTTGCAGACTTTGCAGTGCCGTGTTGCATCTCACATGTCATAGTATTGGACAGCACCACCAGATCACCATGCAAAACATGAGACACATCTTTAATTTTGCAGGTGTCAGTCCCTCATGAGCATTCCTGACAATTTTGAATTTTTTGCAAAGATGGAAAGGCTTTCCAGAAGATCTGAGGCCTTAAAAGAAAAACCTGGGCTGTTCATATGCCATATCTGTTTTGTAGCTTCTGAAACAGGAAAAGCCTTTCAAAGGCACTGCAGGAAGGATCATTCTGAATTATCTGTGCTCTGGGAGAGGTTCAAGAAGTGGAAGAAACCAATGATTCTTTCTGCCATTACATGCCTTTTGCTAAAGCTTTAACAGAAGTGACACCCCCAGAGCATTCTGGTTCAGAGTTCATGTAGTGATACATAAAGGTAACTCGCAGCCTTGGTGATTAGGATGTACATGCCATCCCATTGTCCCATCAGATTATCTGTCTGTGAACTTGCCTTTACAAGGGCTGCACAGCAGATTTGACTTTCTCATTGCTTTCAAACAGTGCCACTTCCCGGTTTAACTGAACTACTGCAATTTCTCAACCACTAATTTGTAAGAAAAGCTGGAATGTGGAATAGACATGTGTCCTAGGCAGGAATCAATCTAGGGACTCAGCTTGCACTACTGTAAGGTGCTGAAGTCCTAGGACTGAAAGTGAGGATGCTTGAACCAGGAGAAAGTCTGATATTTTCATTTCAAAGTTTGTTCCTATCCTGAGGTAAGTTTCAGTAACTGTTTTCGGAGCACTCCAGCCAGTCCCAAATCCTCCATTTATTCTCCTGACTAAATCTGCTTAACAGCCACAAAGCTACAGAATGCTTCAAATATCTCCAGCTAGCTCCCCAGGACAGATGGGAAAATCTCTACTCACTACAAAGCTAATGTATTACCAGATTAGCCTCCTGATTTTTACACCTTTTTACTTCAAATATTCCTCCAAAAAGTTAAATAAAATTCACAACTATGAAACACTCAGGAACTGCTGCTGACTTCCCATAGTTCAGTCCATTGCAGACATGGAAGCTGAATGTTTCTTATTGACAACAGTCAATTTACTTCAAACACTAGCTGTGAAATCTCGTAAAATTCTGAAGTCCTTCTATGTCTCTCTAAGGCAGGCAATGGTCTGGTGCAGGCTTAAAAAATAAATATTTGCATGTGAAGGGGCACTGTGATTATTTAATCACTTGCATGCATCAGTTCTTAGGGTACTACAAACATTTGGAGAACATAATCTCTGCCTTTCTCCAAATGTGAGATGGTCATAATGAAATTGTAGTGGGTGGGTATTATAAATGCCCCCCTGCAGAGATTTTTAGGAGCAGATTATCTGAGTTTCACACAATGTTTATAGCCATCTGAGGTGCCCTTGAAATATTCAATTATGTCTGCATGTATCATTCTGCATACACTGCTGGTTCCCTCAGGAGCAAAGCAGTTAAAAGATGTCCTCCTGAAAGACTGCATATTTTTCAGCTTTAGGTTACATTCCAGAAAGCCCATGAATGCCTGGAAGGAATTTCAAATAATACAGAGCTCTAGGACTAACCTGACTCAGACCCACAATCGGTTTCTATTGCAGAATTGGAAAAGCACAGCTTTGGTTAACTACGTCCAAGCTTACTGCCAAGCAGCAGATCATGGGAGCTCTGCTTGTTCTGTCCTCAGCCCCATTCAGCCTGTCCAATACTGTAATCAGTGAGCCAAGCCCTCTGAAGTACCTTCATGCCCACAGGCTGCACAAAAGAGCATGGCTGGATGAGGGAACTTTTACAAAATCGTAAAAATAGTAAAAATAATGCAAGGCTGACCGGGCTGAAGGGAAGACATCAAACATCACATTAAACTGAGTTCAGCTTTTGTTGCACTCCCTGGACTAGGATGTGTTCCACTGAACCCACAATTAGCTCAAGAAAATCGGCTTTTGAGAGTATTAGTAGGGACAGTCCCAGAATGGAAACCAGGACAAGGTACAGCATAAGAACAGCCATTAATTTGCATGCTGTATAAATAACAAATTTCTCTCCTGACACACAACACAAACAGTCTACCCTGACTCTTATCCCACTTCCAGGCTGTCTAAAAAGCTTGTCGCTTTGAAAAGCCATCATGTAGCTGCTGCACTGCTGTTAGTGCACTCAAAGCCTGCTGCACTGCTGTTAGTGCACTCAAAGCCTATGGGCAGCTGAGCATGTACTTACTTTGCACATTGTAACCTATTATTCTTGCCCTAGAGAAACAGACTCCATCCCCAGTAAAACTGAACACAGGAGGAGAGGAATCTGTGCAAAGCATTTCTCAAACCCCAGGACTATTATCTATAGAGGCTTTCCAGAAAGCATTCCTCTTCCTGCAGAGGTGAGCCCTACCATCACATTATAGAGAATTAATCCAGCACAGTATATGATGCCGGTGCACCTGTATCTATCACCCTACTTCACCACATATCCTCCCGGTAAGGGGCTTGCCACCACCTCAGGAGCATTCAGGATTTTTCTTTTTGCCCAAGAATCAAAGCACACTATTTTGTTTCTATTTTGACAACTGCTCTGCCTGCTGGAGACCTGCAAGGTACAGATCTGGGGAGCACAGAAACCCTGACCTCAGATACTTGTAAGTGAGGAGGAAGGTGTAAGAAAGCTAATGGAGTCTCAGACAGCATCACTGGTGTTCAGTGATACGAACAGATACCCAAAGTAATTTGATAGAAAACAGAGACAAAAGGCCAGTCAGCCTACCCAAGCCCTCAGCTCTGCTTGAGCCATTCAGTTCAGATTGTGCCAGTTCTGGTCTTCTGGTGAGGATCTCCACTGGGGGATATCCCCATTGGAGTGTATGACTTCAGCCATAGGAAAGACACCTCTTGCAGCAAGCCAGCAAGCTTCAATTCATCTTGATTGGTATGCAACATTTGTTTGTAACTCCTCAGGAGTCTGTGGATTAAACTTATTTCCACCTATGACAGACTAGTCAGGGTTAAAGATTCTTTCCACCAGTTTTCTAAATAGCTGTGTAAGGACAAAATCAATGCTAGTTTGCCCAAAGAAATAAAAAAACTTTGGGTTTTGGGTTGTTTATTTTTTTCCTTTTCCCTGGAAAAAGAGTCGTAGGATGAATCAGAAAGCTCTTAACAATGTGTCTCCATCAGTGTTTCCCTCAGTCTCACTGATGGAACATGCTGTTGCAGCTGAGCTCTACTAGGAAAACAAACACACAGTAAATACCACTTTTGCTGCCAGGACTGTAAACTCCACCAGATCTGCATCTCTACAGGAACACTGTCTGCAAAGAGGAAACCCTGCTGGCCAGAGCTAGAATGTAGGTAACATTTTACTGGCAGTGGCTTGAGACAGGGTGGGTAGCAAATATAAAGTTTTTATGATCTGAATAAAAACCTGATAGGGAAGCCAGTCTGGAAAACACTCTCCTCCAGTCAGTCTGGGTGTCTGAAGAGAGTTTTGCTTTACTCATTGTGGGAATACCTTTTTAGAAGAGGAATAAGTAGACAAACTGCCAGGAGGAACAACATGTATGGTTTTATTCATGAGGGTTTAACACTGCTCCAGTGAACTGTGACAGATACTACAGCAGAAACAACATTAAAGGTTGCAAAAAAGCATCAAGTTCACAGGTATGTAGCTCTGACTTAAACCTGCTAAAACACAGCTGGGATCCAGGCACCTTGGCCAAACCACTCCTGTCTGTTGTGGTTTTGTGTGTGGGGTTTTGTGAGATAGCAGGGAGGGGCCACAGTAATGGCTCCTGTAAGTAGCTGCTAAAGGTTTCCCTAGCTCCAAGACTGCTCTGGCAGTAAGGCAGGGGCTGCCGTGGTGGCTCTAAGTGACTGTTAAGGGTTCACCCCAGCTCCAAGGGTTTAGTAAGCAGGGGGGGGGGGGGGGAGGGGAAGGAGTACCATGGCTCTAGCCCCTGTGAGAAACCACTGGAAGTTTCCCCAGATTCAGACTGGACCCACCCCAGGACAGGGCTGAGCCAATCGGCGCCTCTGCGAATAACATATTTAAGAGGGGGCATGGAACAACGGGGTGGCGCAGCCACGGGTAGGGCCCAGCTCGGGCGAGCTGGTCTGGGCGTCCAGCTGCCTGCCTGGCTTCTGTGAACTGACCTGCCACAGCTTAAGCCTCCACCATGGCTCGCCTGAGAGCCAGTTTGCTCGGGAGCCAATGAAAACCTGTAGCGGAGAGAAAAGCAAGATTTTGAGATGAAAGGACACACGACACTCTGGTTAGAGAGGGAAAGAGAGCAAGAAGGAGAGAGAGTGCTTCTGGCATTTCCCCTGGAGCATGGTGAAAATTCATGGTGAAGCCCATTTTGTTCCTTCGTGCAGCCCATGAGAAGATGCAGCTGTGGAGCACCCCACGTAGGAAGCTCACGCCAGAGCCAGGCAGTTGTTGGGGGACTGTGGCCCTGTTTGGAAAAGAACTCATGCTGAAGCAGGTTTTATTTTTGAGATGGACTTTCCCATGAGAAGGGAGCCCTCCTCTGAGGAGGGAAGAGCAGCAGACTGACTGCAGCCCCCGGGCAGGGAGGGGGGGGGAGCAGCAGGTACAGAACAAAGCCTTTGGGCTGTACTAAGAAGGGAGGGGTGGGTGAGAAGTGCCTTTCTAAGATGTGGTTTCCTTTCTCTCAGTATCTTGCTTCTTGTTGTAAATAGTTAATAAATTCTATTGTTTTCTTGTTCTTCACAAGTCATGTCGGTTTCTTGCCCATGCCCCTAAGTGGTGACTGAGACCCTCCCTGTCCCTGCCTCAGCCCACCAGGTGTTTACTAAAACTGCCCCTGTGGCTTTATAAACCACAACACTGTCTTTTGATGTGGTGCAGCCTGGAAAAAGGGTATTTTCCTCATCTTTCTCTCTCTCTAATATGTTGTCTTTTCTGTGTCAATGTAATAGCATCTTGGAAATTGTTCAATAAAATATTGCTCTGAATTGTGAACTCTAAATTCAAGAATCTTAGGTGTCAACCATCCATACTCCCCTGCTCTCCTAGAGCTGTTGCCTCAAGCCCTTTAAATACTGCTTTGTATGCAATGGCATACAAAAAACCCTCAAAACCTTCCTGTGTATTTAAACAAATAAATGACAAGGCCTCTGAAAACTGCCCCAGCTGAGCCAAAGGACAGCCCAGAACTTGGCAGTGGGTCAGTCAACAGGCCACTGTATGGCAGATGCCACAAAGCTCTTAACCTTTGAAAGAAATACGGCTTTTGAAGTCTTTTCACTTTCTGAAATTTTCCTTAAGACTGAAGTAAAACGGAATTATGTAGTTGATCAGAGCAGTCCTCTCCAGAACCGCAGCTAAAGGAAACTACAGGCCGGTCAGTCTCACCTCTGTGCCTGGCAAGATCATGGAGCAAATCCTCCTAGAATCTATGCTAAGGCACATGGAAAACAAGCAGGTGATTGATGACAACCAACATGGCTTTACCAAAGGGAAATCGTGCCTTACGAATTTGGTGGCCTTCTACGACAGAGCCACGGCGCTGGTGGATAGAGGAAGGGCAATTGACATCATCTACCTGGACTTGTGCAAAGCCTTTGACACAGTCCCACAGGACATCCTTGTCTCTAAGTTGGTGGGACATGGATTTGAGGGAAGGACCACTCGCTGGATAAGGAATTGGCTGGACGGCCGCACTCAAAGAGTTGTGGTCAACGGCTCTATGTCCAAGTGGAGACCGGTGACCAGTGGTGTTCCGCAGGGGTCAGTACTGAGACCAGTGTTGTTTAACATCTTTGTTAGAGACATGGACAGTGGGATCGAGTGCACCCTCAGCAAGTTTGCCGATGACACCAAACTGTGTGGTGTGGTGGACACGCTGGAGGGAAGGGATGCCATCCAGAGGGACCTTGACAGGCTGGAGAGGTGGGCCAATGCAAACCTCATGAAATTTAACAAGGCCAAGTGCAAGGTCCTGCACGTGGGTCGAGGCAATCCCAAGC
>WKFP01015413.1:164617-233533 GCA_011057875.1 Pterocles orientalis
ACAAGGGGTAATGGGTATAAGCTAAAAGAGGGTAAATTTAGGTTAGACATTAGGAAGAAATTTTTCACTATGAGGGTGGTGAGACACTGGAACAGGTTGCCCAGGGAAGTTGTGGATGCCCCATCCTTGGAAGTGTTCAAGGCCAGGCTGGATGTGGCTTTGGGCAACCTGGTCTAGTGGGAGGTGTCCCTGCCCATGGCAGGGGGGTTGGAACTTGATGATCTTTAAGGTCCCTTCCAACCCTAATCATTCTGTGATTCTATGATTCTATGAAGAGAGCTTTTTTCCAGTATCGACTGACAGAGGAAGCTGACCGTATTAAACAAGCTTCACTGAGCCTGAAATCTGGCTGTGCTACGTGGAAGCAATGCTGAAGACAAATAGACTTTTGCAAGCAGAGTGCTGTTCAGCATCTGGTTCTTTTGCTATATGGCATGGACATCTTGCTCTTCTAAAGCAAGCTGCAAATGGATCACCAGCTGGCAAGGAACACAGTTTTGAATAGAAGCCCTTTGCACAGTAAGACAAAAACAAGATGAATGAGCCTCAAGGAAAGCCAGTAGCTCATGTAGTTCAGCTTTTATGCCCGTTAGGCAAGAAGCTGAGCTTAAGCAGGGTGGAGGACAAAACAAAGTGGCTTCTTGAGTTATGAGTCTTATGCTAAAAAAGATGTATTAGCACACAACCAGTGTACACGTGACAAAATTAGCTTTCACTAGTGTGCATCAGGTTATCTGCAGCCACCATCTACCCCATCCATTTCTCTGCAGATGTCTAGACCCTTTAGTTACAAGGGAATTTCTAACTGCTTCTGTGCTGCAGTTCAGAGTGCAGATCCATATACCTTGGCCCAACTGCTTGCACCCAGGTTGTGGGGTTTTTTTGGTCAGCTGAGCAGTACAATACTGTCCTGTTAGCATTAATAATCCCTGAAGAAACCAGACAAAAAAAAAAAAAACCTTGGAAATGAGCTGTCATTGTGTGATACAGGATTCCCTAAAGCAAAACAGAAGGAGATAAAGAAAAAAAAAATGCAGATAAGGCAGGAAAATCCAGTTTTAAAATAAGCAGAGCCATTTCTGGAGTGCAAGACCAAGAAGACTTACGAAAGGTGAAAGGAACAAGGAACCTGAATGTGATGCAAACCTTTGAGCCCTTTGAGTGCAGGAGCTGAGCCTGCTTTCATGTTGAGATCTGGCAGCCCTGTGCATCCAAGACTCCCATGAGTCCCCACCAGCAGATGGGTGGGATCTAGCTGACAGTGGCTCTGGATCAGTGGTAAGCTTAGAATAGTTGCATGCATCTCTGATAAAACTGATCTATCAGAGGGCAGATGGATAGATGGACCATTGAGTTCTCAGTTACTGACTGCACCCTAACTGTCACTTTGATGGTATGGCATGCCCATTCTCTGAAACTACAGCTTCTCTACCCTGATGCTGTCTGATTAGTAGCCATCCATCCAGCTACATGTTGCCCCCATCTCTGGATGCCCTTCTTGTTACTTCCAGGGCTTGCCTCTCCCACTGGTTGTTTCATCACTGCAGAGGTGCTCCAACAACCTTGGAACACCTCAGGACACACCTTCTTTCCCCACCAGCTGCAATCCGCCACCTCAGAGTTTCTAACCAAGGATCTGACTCCCTCACAGCCACATTACTCAATACTGGACTTCTTGCACTAGCTTCTTCATTAGAGCAGTTGAGTCACCATGACATTTGCAGTGACACGTGCTGAGCACCCAACAACATGCAAGGGAAAATTAAGAGGTATTCAACACAAAATCCAAAGCATCCTCATGTACTGCAACAGGCACTTTGCTACTAGTCTCTCTCCCATTGTGCTCTTTTACAACTAGCTAATTACTTTATACACATACAACATACAGACTTCCCAGTCATCCCAAGTACCCCCTGTGAACCCTGTGCTTTTTATGTTGTCCAGCTTTCAATGTTCCCTAGTCAGCTCACCCTTCCTGATGGCCTTCACAATCTCCTGTAGAATTCTGGGTTTTCTTTGATACATAACAGCCTTCAAATTAAGTCTATTACTAGTTATGTAACAGTGGCTGTCCTTTCAGATCCACAGCCACAATGACATTTTGTATTTTCCAGGCACTTTGTGTTAGTCTACACACAGTTCCTACCAATTTCCATGAATTGTGGATAATAATTCATTAGTAGCATCTGCTACTAATTCCACTCAAAAAACCAGACAACTCTACATAATTTGTACCATTATTGGTACCTATGTATGCAATTTGTACAAATAAAACTGATTATGACTAACTTTCCTGTACCTCACTTCCTCTTCTTCCCAAATACCCCACCACTTATAACAGGCAGTTGCACGGGCCATGCTCTGTCACACAGCTATTGAGAATCCCAAAGGACATTTGCATTCAGCATTTGTTTAGCAGTAAGAAGATTATTCCCCACTGCCCTTGGAGAAACTGAGTGGGGCTGGTGCTTGGCTGCAACAGCCTGACAGTTGCCCTCCAGTATGATTAGGGAGCTCTTTGCCTTGAAGCCAGGCGGTGATTGAAACAAATACACGTACTTGGATGCCTGACCCTGCTCTCACCAAGCACTGTATGGCAGCTGACACTTGTGCTAGAAAGGTCTCTGGTTTCTCTGGGACAGTCATAGAAGCATATTAAACTGTATTACAGGAACATGCTAGTGCTCTGGCCAGCAGACAGACACACCTCGGAGATCAGAGCCATGCACGGGTCTCTCTGCACTATGCCAGAAACACAGGGCTGCACCTAAATCTCACCTCCGAATCTCACATTCCCTCTGCAGGATTTGGCTTCCCTGTCACAGCAGGGCACTAGCACTTCCTCCGCTGAGAGCCACTGCACCAAACACCTCCTTCTCCTAGTATGAAGCAGAAAGCTGAAGTGTCATCTGCACCATTTAGCTATGTTTCTGTCGTGGTTCATGAAACCACAGGTACAGTTTCCTAAACACCTGGTGGGCTGAGGCAGGGAACCGGGAGGGTTTCACTCACCACTTAGGATCATGGGCAAAAGACCGACACGACTCGTGGAGAACAGTAGAACGGCTGAATTTATTAACTATTTACAACAAGAAGCAGGATATTGAAAGAGAGAAACTGCATCTTACACAAAAGCACTTCTCCCCCACCCCTCCCTTCATCCCAAGGCCCAAAGGCTTTGTTCCGTACCTTCTCCTCCCCCCTCCAGCGGCACATGGCATGGGGGGGAGGAGGGGCAAAAAAATGGGGATGCAGTCAATTCAAAGGTGACATCTCTCTCCTGGTGATGATGTTCCAACGGGGCTTCAGTCCCCCAGCAACTCCCTCACTCCTGTGAGGCTTATAGCTTCGGTCCAAGGCTGTTTCTTCACTCATAGGGGGAAATGGTGGGGCTTTCGCTGACTGAAAATGCCGTACAGTTCCACTATCTCTCAAATCCCGCTCCTCTTCTCCGCAATTGGAGGTCTTCATTGGCTCCCAGGGAGAAGGGCTCCGGGATAAGCCATGGCAGGGGCTGGGCTACAGCCCAGCAGGTGTGTGTGTGGGGGGAAATGGCTGCGCTGGCTGCCTGCCATGCTCGGGTCCCGGAGCCGCAGCCGCACCGCGTGGTTCCCCTCCCCCAATCGCGCCAGAAGAAGGGCTCCTTCCTCAATATGTTATTCGCAGAGGTGCCGATTGGCTGATCTTGGCTTGGGGCCTGGCTTGGGACGGGTCTGTCCTGAGCAGGACCCTGCGGTCCAAGCAGTTAGCCAACACCTTAACCCTTTCCACACTGCCAGACAACCCATAACAGTTTCATATGCAAGTCCTGTCATTTCCCTATTTTTCTTTCTAAGCACATCCATGTGAATGTCCAGCTTATGCAACTCTGGTTTAACTTAACCAAGGCACTGTAACACTGAGCAGTCATACTCAGATTTTCCAGCAGCTGAGGTTGCTTCTTTGGCTTTGCCATTTTGCCTAGCATGACAACGTTTAAAAGAGCCTGCCCTGCTCCCAGGTAATGCTCCAGTATGTGCTCAAGTTCAATGGTAAACCAGGAACACACAGCACCTTTGCTAACAGTTCCAACTTGTTTTCATGACCACATAATGACTCTGTTTACAGCTGTGCCTGTCTTCCGACCATGCCAGTTCCAGGGCAAAGCACAGCTCTTACTGCTCCAAAAACAATACAGAGAGCACACCAGCCAGTGATTTCCAGATACAAAGTCACCAACTGTAAGAAACATCAAGCACATGTGCAAAACATGCTGCAGGACCCATGTTCACCTAGTCTGTTAGCCTTATTAGTAATTTCAGCTTCTTTCATTCAAACAGGTAACTAGCTCCTTTTTTCTCACCGTTTCCTCCCTTTGCCTCTTTTTATTTCACGGTTGTGTCATCACAACAGACCTCCAGAGACGCCTGCTTTGCAGCCACCTCTCACGTACTCTCTCCCCAGTGCTGTACTGTGAATAACGACCAAGAGGGCAGACCTCTATTTCCAAAACTACATCACTATGCCCAGTGGGAGAAGCACTGGACTAGCAATTTGTACAGCTTTTGTCAGTCCAAAGCAGCATCAAGAGCTCTGGCACATATTTGGTTTGGTCTGCAAAGGAGTTTGCTGGTCTTAACCTCTAACCCTACCATTCCTTTGTCAAAGAGGAGGACAAATTCAGGTATGGTTAGCTCCTTCTAAGCCTCACCAGGATGCACAGGTCAGATGCTCCTACAAGCACAAGCAGGTTATGAGATGCTGTGTGTACACCTAGCGCTGGACTTTTTCCAGAAGCAGGAAACTGCTTTGTGGAACAGATAGCATACGAACTATTTCCTTTTCCCCTCCTCTAGATGAAGTAAGCGAAGCAGCAGGAAAGTCAGGCATAGGAGCAGTTACAACTCACTAGACTTTCTTGCACAAGGCGGCCTTGAAGGAAAAAATCCAGTGAGAGGGAAGACCCTGCAAGAAGCAGGAATTGGGTCATGCTCTTCTGTCTCTGTGGCTGCAGCTTGGGCCCAGGACACTGCCAAGGTGATGAGCTGAAGCTCAGCAGGTACCTCGGCTGGCACTAGGAAGTGGAGGGGCAGGTGGAACCAGCACAGAAAGAGGTTTCCCTACAGTTGTAAATTTTTCACACTTAGAGCCTGAATAAGCAGCTGCCTGAGGAAAAGAGCAGAATGGTACATTGCTGTCACACCCCACAATGAGGGAGAGAGGCTCCAGTCCCAAGACCCGAAGCCAAACTGGCTGCTTATAATAGTTTCTTACGTGCTGTGACATTCAAGAAGCCTGGAAAAGACAGATTAATTCACTTGGCAGAAATGCTGGTCACTCTGCCACTGGAGCCCAAACAGCTCCACCACAAGAGTGTCACCCCCTATAAACGCGCATGTACCAAGACTGCAACATCCAGAGATCAGACGGATGATACTTAGTTGCCAGTCAGCTATGGAAAATGCTGAAGAAGGGAGCTATCTAGTATCTCAGAACTGTGAACTTCCAGCAGGGTAATGTGAGATAATACAATTGCCTGTCACAGAACCCAACCCCCCCTGCTAGCAACTCTTTTCATGTGCTTAGCCTCCAGTCATTCTGATTAAAACTAGCAAAGTTTCTGTAAGAATTTGTAGACCAGAGTAGAACTATGTAAACCTCATCTGAACACAAGGATACTCTAATCACCAAGATCTTCTAATCCCAGAAGGTCTTGAAGAGACAAGGCAAGGAACTGGCAAGGCAGTTCCTGTCATATCAAAATGCACACAGTCTTGGGACTTTTTTCCTAGGGAGAGGAAAGAGACTGTTTCTCCAGAATGTGAAGCCAGTTGTATCTCAAGTCAGCACACACAAGATCTGCTGAGGTGCCAATAGCAGAGGGTCCAGAAAAAACTACTCAGTATCTCTGTTTCAAACCAGTGTTATAATAATTTTCAAGCCGTGCCCACTGCTGCAATAAAATCCAGAGATGGTCTCAAAGCTGGGCAGAGGAAACAGTTGCAATCACCACGTATCAGATGTTGCAGCTGTACACTGTGAGGCTGAAATGAGGAAGAGAAAGGAATCTTTTCCAGAGGATGTGAAACAGGACCAGAAGGATACACTCTACTTGACATGCAGGTTCACCACTATACTACCAGTCTCTTTCCAGTAACGGAGACCTTCACCTGGTGCAGCCTTAGAGCATCCAGAATCAAAGGCTTTATGTTCTGTTGAATGAAGGAATCAAAATTCAGGGAAAGGACAGTGAGCTTTGCACTGAACGAGAAAATAAATAAATAATTAAAATAAATAAATAATAACCTTAAAGACTTTCATGAAAATGAATCTTTTCTTCCCTCAGGTGTGCGAAGCAACACATACATACTACATACTACAAGGCAGAAGCAGAAAACAAGAGGCAAGGCTGTAGGGGCAGCAGTCCACCATGGAAAGCACGCAGTCTACCTATTAAAGCCAGTTGCTTGGATTTTTGTTCCCTTCTTACTTTCGTGGATATGGTATATGTTGGGATACATCAACACACAATCATTACACACAACATATGAGGCACAGACTAATTCAAACTCATCAGTACAATATCACTAAAAAGTGACAGTACAAGTCTAATATCATGTGAAAGACTAGATGTGCTTAGATAGATGTGGCCTGCATCTTACTCTTTGTACAGGAATGTCTCAGACTCTTGTAAACTTCTTCTTCTGTAAGGCCAGGCCACTGCTTGAATTTCTCACAGAACAGCTAATCATAAGGAAGCCTGAAAAACAAAAATTCAAGAAAAGACAAAGCTAAATGAGGTCTATGGTAGAAGTTAAAAGACATGAAAGGACTTTTTACATAAAGGTGTCTAGCAAGTTGCATTATACCTTATTCGGACACTTGCTCTGATGTTGTACTGGATTAAGCTTAACTGACTTGAGATAATTTAATCCTGAGTGACTATGTCTACAGCAGGGTTTAAACAGCTGATCTATTTTAATACGGATTTTTTTTTTTTTTCTGACTGCTCCAATCTCAGGGAAACCCTGAGGAAGTTATTTCACAAAAAGAGATACACCACTTATAAGTACTGTTTTTTACAGGAGAATATTCCATCAGTGGAATAAGAAAACACCAGTTGCATATAAAATAAGAAATACCAGTTAGAGCTTTCTCAAGTTGAACCACCTCTGGGGAAAAAAATGCAGTTGTCTGCCACTACCTTCAGGGCAGGTTTTTGCTTTCAGGGCTAGTTAACACGACTATTGGCACAATTTCTTGTTGTGAGGCTTGTGATTTCAAACTGTAATTGTTTTTACTCTTATTTATTAGATCAGTACCATGTTCAGGTAACGAGGGGAGTTAGTTTGGTTCCATCATGTATTACTGTTGTTTAGGTTTTCCACAATGTTTTGCAGTCTAGTTTTATATGAATCATTTCAAACTAACACAAAGTAATGGTAATAAAAAACAAAATGTTGAAGAAGTTATTTCTTCTGTCCAAATCAAGGCAAGAGAACAGTCCAAATTTCTACAAGCATATTTTACCTGGGACAATACAAAACATTGACTTACAAAACTTTTTTACTACAACCGTTTCAAAAGTCACATTTCACAACAGATGCTGATGGCGGTGCTTTAATCATCCCTTAAGTGAGGTATACAGGTAAGTCACTACTCCTGCAAACCTGAGCAGTTTCTTTGTGATTTATGTTCCAATCAAAGAGACCACAACTTGTGTACAGCTCTAAGTGACTACATACTCCTGCTTGCACAGGAGAAGAAAGCTCCTGTCATCTCTTAACTACTCCAGCAGTTACAGGTCAGAAAAATCACACTCCCATGAAGTAGAAACCCTCCCTTCAGGCACATCTCTAGACTCCTGCAATAGGAAAGAAGCAGGCTGAACCAGGTCCATCACTGGTTAGTTCACAGATAGATGGAAGCAACTGGTACTATAAAGTTCAGACCATTAATAATGAGAGCATGGAAGACTTACAAAATGTAATGCTTCCTCAACTAGTGCTAACATTTATTCATTTTTTAAGTTACTATAGACAGGCAAAGGGACCTTTCTGCAATAAGACTGTCATGGTGGTATAAGTGAAGCTTGTAAGTAGCAAACGCCTAATTTCCTCAGCACAATTACACATTGCTACCATCAGTGCAAATAAGTACGTGTATGAATAAGCCCCTGACTTCATACCAGCCCATAGCTGTTGGCAGTTCCTAACAAGCCAATAGCAGGAATAAATGCCCTTCCTGCCCTCTCAGTATGTATAGAGTAGTTACAAGCTATAAATTTGCATTACTGCATGTAGATACTGCAAGAAATTAATATTGTCACATCTGCTTTGCAGCTTTACTGTATTATCTTGACTAGGCATTTCAATTAAATTTACTTAAAAATTCCCCCATACTTTTGATCTGTTCAGGTATTAAAATAAATCTTAAGGATCTTGAAGGAAAAAAAGCTCTTCAAGTTACAAAGAGGCCAAGCACCAATGTTTGCCAAATACCACAATAGACCTTTTTTTTCAAAGGCAAAAACATATTCATCTCATTAACCAAAGTTTCCTAAAAGTAAGAGTACTTTTTTTCCCCCCTAGCAGTTCACCAAAGTAACATAAATCAGAATGTGTGTGGATGTGCTTTTCAATTTGGCATGTGTCTAAGGGAATGTGCGTGTTCCAGAACACTGCAGTCAGCCCCTGCGCATCAACATCAACCGTTAAGTCTAAGACTGAAAGTACAGGTCAGGCAAGTACTTTTCCATCCACAGATACATAAAGACATCAGTGCAACTTTTTCCTCTTTGTACCTGAAGCCATTTTTTTTCCCACCTGGCAGTTACCTGTCACAGGCATATTGCCATTCTGTGACACAGAGTAATACTTTAGGCCATGCTTGTGCTTTGAATAAAAGGCTGATTAATGACAAAGAAATGCCCCCACCGTTGTTTCAGTCATGCTGTGTTTGTTCAGTGCTATGATATTATCACAGCTAATTCCTTATGTTCTTGGGCAAAAATGGGACAATAACTTTCAGCGTGACAGTATTTCAGTTAGTTTCTCTGCTTTTATTATCAAGCATATAATATTAATTGGCAAAACACCAGATACAAGCTTCACTATCATAAAATCAAAACATTAAGCAATAATCCCAAAAGGCTTATTATTCAGACAAAACTAGCCACCAATAGTACAAAAATTACACAGCAACACAAAGCATAAAAATTTGTAAACTTTCAAATGAAGCTGAGGCAAAAATATGGTTTTACACTGTGACAGTTCCAGAATCTTTATTATGCCACATATGAGGATAAAGGCTTAGTGGTTGCACTGGCTTATTGTCCCTTAACTGTAAAATAATCTTGTTGCAGAAGGAAAGAACAAACTCTCCTTTTGTCCAGGTAAGTCACTTTGAATTAAAGATTCAATTAAACAAATGCTTTGAGTTTTAAACAAAAGTAAGAATAATCAGTATTCAAAAATCAGGGCTCCTTCCTTCAACCACACCTAACCATTCACAAGAATGATCCTGCTGGTTTCTGTGGAACCATCCAAGTTATTAACAAAGTTGCCAACATACCAAGTTCATAGAATTGGACATTTAGTTGTTATCCTACCACTAGGATCTGAACAGGTCATTGTGGCTTTGACAGATTTCCAAGATGCCCTAAGAATGATCAAATATGGATCAAATAGCAGGACCAGAGCTATAATTTGCATCTAAATAAATAAACCATAACTCCACAGTAAAACACCCCTGTTGACTTGCCACAGGATGCAAGTTCCTGTAAAGTGTTTGTACTGATCGTGAGTTTTGATTAAAGCAGAGATTGAAGCATTGTTCCATATTCCTTAATGGTGCTCCCCCTTCGACTTCTTTTTACTTCAACAACAGATCTCAAGACCTTAGTTACAGTTAATTATATCTTACGTAGAGATTCTAGTGTATGGGACAATTTTTTTCCCTGTTATCAACTTTAAGCAGACTAACTGATGTGTAGGTTGCATTCATATTTCCAGTGAGACTTCCAAACTGACGTGATTACCTGAGGAAATACAGAAACTTGATTTTTCTGTACAATCCAGCCTTCTGTACAAAATGCATTTTAAGTACTAAAGATTCATCTTGCTGATGTATAGACTGGTTGGCTTTTTCCTGTTACATTTAGCTCAATGGTAAGATGCATAATGCTGTAAAATAGGCTAGTCATATGGTTATATTTACCATCCAGTAGAAAAAACCTCAACAAATCTCCTAGGACTAACTATGTTGTTATAAAGACAATTATAGCCAGATAAGCTTTCAAAAGCTCATAGCCTATTGGAAAAAAATAGCACCATCATAGCTGCGGTCTGATATTTTTTATGGTCCCATATCCCCAGAGGTGCTAGTGTTGTGTATACTACTGCACAACCAATAGAAATATTCCCAGGTTTGTTGGTACACAAATATACCAGACATAACAATGGCACAAAACATTTTCAGATAGGCTGCAAGTCTTGCAGGTTGCTTCCAGAATTCACTTTACAGCTTCTTGCAAGATCATTTATTTTAAAATATTGCTGACAGATAGTTCTTGTACTTATACAAATTTAAATCCCACACTTCACTCCTAAAATAAAAAAGGAATAAATCAAAAAACAACCCCCCCAAATAAAATCCAATTTGAACAAGTGAGAAAAGCCATCCACATTCCTTTTAAATTCAATGGCAAGTAGATGTTACATTTACAATTTAAACATATGCCTAATAAATGATAAATGCATGTCTCACACCTATTGCACAAAAGCATAAGTAATGCTCTTTATCCATACAAAACAAAAACATACAAATAAAAGCTACTGAAACTCAATATAAAATGAAGAAGCTTGTTAAAACATCTTACAATTTCATCGTATACAACCGTAAATAAAGCTGGACCACTGAAACCAAAAATACTTGGATGGTAAATTAAGACAGAAGGCTTAAAATAGAATAAATAATTTTATAAAGTTAAAATTTAAACCCCCAAATCTTATTTAAATTCAATATTATATATTCTATCTGAATTATCTATTTTAATGAAACTATATTTAATGAGACTCTGAGCCTGGGTGATTAATCAGTCTCATTGCTGCTGAGAATAATGCAACAAGGTACTTCTTTACTGCAATTATTTACCGGCATAAGCAATTGCGAAAACTACCTCACAGTAATGGTATCTTCACAAAGCCAAAATAAACTAATGTGATGTCACTAGGACTAAGAGAGACCTACGCAGAGTCCAACTTTTGGTCCAACTTTGAACAGTATCAGGGTTATTTTACCCAATATAATATTGATATAAATTAACCATCTCTTAAGATTTACAAAAGTGAAACATGGCTCTGACCCAAAGGAGACCTCCCTCTGCCTCAATTAAATTGCATTGCAGTCTTTTAGTAAGGCTAAAGGAAATAAACAGATGGTCCAGACAGACATATCCCTCCTGAGGGAAACAGTTTCTCAGTTTCTGTAGTGAAGATGTTGTGACACATGATTTAGAAAAATAATGGGGTGGTTTTTCTTTTATTTTTATTTTTACTGGTGAGTTTTTATCAGATTAAACGCACTGCAAAAGTAGTTACACACAATTACAAGGGAAAAAAAAAAAGCAGATGTAGGTATTAATACTGGCTTGAATGTATGTATCCATATAGGTATAAACAGAGTTTTCAATAGCACCATAACAAATTCAAGGGATTCTAATGACAGTTATAAAATTATAAATATATGTTCTGTACTGTAGATCATTACAGCAAGAGATAGATTTGCAAGGCTTCTGAACTTGCCTGTTCCTAATTTCTCAGTTGCACAACTATGCAGGAAAGTACTAAAATCCCAATGTACTTTAACAGCACTGCATCAATACCTAGTCATACAAAAAGTTTCTGCAGTACCCACATTCTGAGGTAGACAGATCTCATGTACACATATTTGTTTTTATGTATATAGATGTGTATATATATATATATATATATCTCCTGATTAGTCAGAATGCCGTCTGGTGGCTTTAATTTTATGTCTACATCAGGTGCAGCCAGTGCCTGCCAGTCCCTTATTTACACTAGGACAGCAACAACCACATAAACATCTCCAGAAAGGCGCAGTATGTTAGTTTGTGTACAAATCCATACCACCTGCACTCACTGTTTCACGAAAAGATTATAAAAATGGTAGACCCATTAACTCATTTGTTCTCTTCCGCCAGTTCAAGCAATGTTAAAGACAGGAAAAAACCCCTAAACACATGTACCTGAGTCTACAAACAGTAAGGTAAGACCAGAGCCAAGTTCAATTCCATTGCTCATATGCATGCACACACCACACACCATCCAACAAATCCAGCCACCCAGCCCAGATGTGGAGTTCTGCCTAATCAAAACATTGAAATACAGCTATTCTATACCCTCATCTGCAAGAACAGCAGCATTTTTTGGCCTTTTTGTGGCTCTCCTTTCCATTTCCACAGTTCAGTAGGCTCCCTTTCATTCTATGCTCGCATACTGCCAGTACTATGGCATAGCCTGTTTTCAGTGACTTAACAACTGTGTCAGACAAATACTCTCACAATCATACTAGATACGCTATTCTGTGTACAGCTTGCAGAAACCACTTTCAACTCCTGTTTTTAAAAAGCCAACTATTTTAAAACAGCCTTTCAAACAGTGCAGTGAATCCTGCTAGACGCTATTGAGGGTGCATTCTATAACATATATAGTTATATCTGTGTATAGATGTAGCACACATACATACATGTATGTGTATTACCTTTCATCCATTAGGGCTGATGCAAGCAAAATTACCAATTAAGGACAGAAGGTGCTAAAATGATCTTGTCTGACTGTCCCCCTACCCCCTGGCCCCAGGCAGCTAGAAATTGTGCTAAAGAAAATGCTATGGTTTAATAAGAAAACTGGTAAAGGAAATATAAAGCTGCTTGTAATGATTGGTGAAGTGAAAACTGTGCAATATCACCCAAAGTTGCCAAAGAGCCTCTGTATCAATAGCTAGTGAGAGCAAATTCTCTCTAAATCAAAAACTGATTTCTGCAAGCCACAACTACATAAGGAATGCTTATTTTTTAAAAGGTTCACAAATCTAGCACTTTTGAGTATTTGTCATTATGTGGTGCAATTTACGCCACAGCAAAATATCAGGGCACAGTAAAACAAACTGAAATTATTTCTATTCATCTTACCAAATCAACATGCATTGGGGAGTATCAAAACTTTACTAATACACAAAATGAGAGAAAGCAATAACTGGGCAAAAACGGCAAATATTGGTTTCCCAGATTTTTCAGAAGTCTTCAATGCAGCATAATAAATTATCACCATTCACTATATCATTAGGTATGTTCAATGCTCTACAGAACAACTTGAACAAAGCCAATGCAATCAGGCATACTATATAAGACAATAACACTTTGCAAAAATATAGTTTTTAAAGATTCAGAATGTGAAAAGCAGCTAAATGAAACTTGGTGTCAAAAGCAACATTTTAAAATCATCCTACAACATTCTAACTTATTTCTGTGTAACTGTAAGAGATAAATCAGTCTGAGCTACATGGAACTGTGAAGTGATTTCAATATCTGTAAACTTGGTGCTGGTAGTGTCTTGTTGAGTTGTGACTTCTTTCTTCTGTACAAAAAAAGTATAAATAGTTTCTGTCCAGAAATCTAGGTAACACATCCTTAGAAGAAATACTCAGAAGAATGCTACGAAAGCACTACAGTCTTCTAAAATTCAGCTGGTTTGTGTCATGTGATTAGTGATGCACTAAGAAGGTGCCAGATGATATTCTCTGCAAAATACTCTGTCCAGGAGGACAATAAAGTTCTCTTACAGCAAGTCCATTTTGGGTCTGTAATGTAGCAGTAGAGGTGCTTTCTGCAAGACAGAAACATCAAATAAGAAACAAAACCAGAACTAATCTGTTCAGTAGGCAAAACTTTTGTTTCATAAACTAAAGCTTAAATCATCTATCAGAGTAGCAATCTGACCTTCACCAATTCTTGAGTTTCACCAAGACAAAGATGATGCATTTTCACCTGTGGAACCCAAACAAGAGAGGAATAATCCTTTCCTTTTTGTCTCAAAAGCTGATAACCTTTAACAGCAATTGTACTAGGTCTGTTTGACTTGAAAAACCCATCCCCAGTAAGAGAGAAATGTAGGTGTCTAGAAAGCAGCATAAAAGCGTGTGGAATGTCATATTTAACAGCCCTCACTTCATTCCTCTTCTGTGAATGTATCCATTGCTTTTTTATGAATAGGTAAACTTCTAACATCCACAAAATCCTGCACCAAGGAGTTCCCTGTCTCATGTAACAAATTGCTTCCTCTTGTTTGTTCTGGCCCTCCCACCTCCCAGTTTCATTCTAAAGCCCCCACCTCCTTCACTTGAGAAGGCAGTTTACAGTTCCCTTTTCCATGTGACTCACATATTTCCACAATAAAAGTGAATAGTAGACTTGTACAGATGCACATCAATGTGATGCTGTTGTTTGGTTCTCTTGCCCTCTCTGTCCCCCCATAAAAATCTCAAACATTTTCTTTGTATCCTTTTATGTTTACCTACATTGGACTTAAAAGTACTCATTCATCACCTGTCACTCAAAACTGTAATGGCTTGCTTCAATTCTTGGTCATCAATCTATCTTCACTATTCTAAATAACCACTATGTAGTCAGTGCACTGTTACTGTTACTCAAATCCCTTTCCAGGTCATTCAGGAACATCACACAAAACAGATTCAAGTAGGATTCTTCTTGTGACCTCTCCACATTTCAGACTGCCCGTTAACTTCTATCCTCTGACTCTTACAAAAGTCAACTATTTTTCTCCACAAAGACAGGAAAACACTTCCCTACTCCCACCTGTACCTCTTCTAGATATGCAGCTGAAGCCATCAAGTAGTTCTACCTCAGTGTACACTGTAAGCTCTGACTGTGTTGCTTGTCCATTATGAATACTAACTCCTACTTCAAATATCTCCAAATACAGATACACTGGCTCTGTACATGTGACTTGCCTCCTCAATTTTGCAATTCATTTTTACATCCATTTCACCTGAGTTGCCATTATGAATGTGATAACTAACACTGAGAATGAATGCTCCACTGTTTACTATTCAGTTTCAAGGAAGTTGTTTAAAGAAACCACAATAAGGAAGTCAAAGATGTACTCAGACATTTTTAACCAGCCTCGTCTATGTCCACCTAGTAAATGTTGCTAGACGTTTCCTTAACCAAGGCAGAGAAGGATTGCAATTACTGCCTCTCCTTTAGAAGTAAAACAGCCTTCTTGAGCTACAGAAGAGAACAGTGTTAGAAATTTCTGCCTTTTATGCACCACAATTAACTATGTAGGTTAAAACCAGGTTTACCTGAAATAGCTAAAAATAATGCTTTTTTGCAGCTTCCACTTTTGTCAGACTTGACAACAATTTGACAGCTGATGTTCCCTTTTCCCTTGCAATTACTACTTAATTCCCCTTTCCTTCACTTTCTTGGAAACAAAATTAACACTGGGTGTTTAAGGATGCTGTATTAGATATTTATTAAAGTATCTTTTTATTGAATTTGCAGTTACTGCAGTTTAGTTCCAAATTAGGCCTACTTTTTAAACACTTTTTTGTCCGCTTCATAATTTACTTGGAACCACTGTGTCATACCTTAAATCTCCATCTAGTAACAACTACAAACTTGAGTGTGTGGTCCTTGCCAAGAATCTCTTCATTGCATAATATGTCCAGCTGACAAAACAAAGATGACAGTTAATTCATTGAGACACAGTATATGAAACAATATATTTCAGATAATACTACAAATATTTCACAAGATCTTTTTTCTCTGGAGGCACTGGATCTGTTCATCTTGCAGTTGCTCTACAGATAAAAACAGTACCAGTAAATAAAAGAGAGTGCCTTTTCTCAACATAAAGTGCTGAAAGACCATGCCTGTGCCCACCTAGGAAATACTGCATGAACCGGACTTAACCGATTTAGATTCCCAACTCACTTTCCTGAAAGCTTTACATGCTTTTAAAAAGGCCCAATAAAATGGTCAAGGAGGCAGAATTCACAAATCACAAAGTCAGCTCTGTTAATTTACTATACCAGGACAATTTTTTACCTAACACCAGCCAGGTAGTCTTCTTCTACAAGGATACTTTCTTAAAAAAAAAAATAAATTGTCTGCCACCTCCCTCACATACCCTAATTATGTTTTTTTTGCAGATACTCAAAAGCTATTTTTATTTTTCTATCTCAGTGTTGAAAGATCTTATATTAGAAACAGTAAGGATATAAACATAAAACTTGTGGCTCATATGACTACTAATCAGCAGAGCTACAGTAGCTGAACACAAATTAAAACAGGGAACATGCATGAAAACAGTAAGATCCACCAAGGTGGCTCATATTAACAACGCGTTACCACACAACCCAGAAAGGCCTGAATGTGCATGCAGTCCACTTACATGGCTTATCTAATTGGCAATAACTCAAACCTGAAATAGCCTATAGCAATCAACGAAGTGTCCACAAGCTTAAATCCTTCTACTATGTACCCATTACTTGGTACTGGTACACAGATTATACCAAAATTTATGTACTCTGTAAGAGGGCAGGGATGGCAAAGGAATAAACAGTACTCCTGAAAGCTCATTCCTTCATTATAACTCAAGCAGGTTGTTAAATCACAGGCTGGCACAGTGGAATGGAGGGCTTATGCATACACAAAAAAATATCCCCTTTTGAAGAGTGATGGTAGCTATGTTGCTGTTGGGCTACAGCCAGGAGTCAACCACTTCCAAGCCAGCTGAGGACAAGACAGGAGATACAGTTTTGTTTCAGGAAGACTAGCAGAGTTTGGGGACATACTCCAGCCATAAGACATACTGTTGGTTTGAAGTGACCAGAAGGCAAAAAAGGAAGAGCAATACAGACGCAAATTGGCAGCTGAAGAGTTTGACCAGAAAGGTGTTGACACGTTGGACTGGAAAGCAGATTATTTAATTTGAAGGAGAAGTCTTAATGAAATTCACTGCATCAGTGACATACTGTGTGGTTGGGAGATGTCAAGCTGAGAGTCAATTGAGATGTTTAGAGACTGTGGCCAAGACCCAGCAAAGTGGTAAACAGAGGATGCATTCATATATTCACCACTGTTAATTTCAAATCTAAACTAGGAGAAGCGCAAAGAATTGCCTTCTTTCTGTATCTTTCATCATAAATTCTTCTCATGATTCCGAGTATTCCCTGCAAAGGAAGGGAAAAGTAGGTGTCTTGTAACACTTGGCCTGTGGTAGGCAGCAACTTCGGGCTGTGCTTCACCGAGGGCATAGAAAGGAACAAAATACTTGTGCTGCTTTCTCTTAAGCTGGGCTTCAGTAAAGTGTTTGTTACTGCCTGTCCCCTGTACCAAATGTGAAATCTCTGAAAGGGTGGGGTATACCTAACTATAAGCACTTTGCCAGAGTTCACTTCAACGCATGTGGAAGCATATAACCAAGCCTTTTAGCTCAACTATTTATATATAAATAGCAAGTCCTGAACAAACTCACAAAAGGACAAGAAAATGGCTACATAGCATATAATTCAAGAAATGGTGTATGCTTCTATTTCCTGAAAATAAAATCAGACTAAAACAGATTCCTTTGCAAAGGAGCAATCCCACACTTTTCGTAAGGTTTTTATATCTGCAAAATAATTTAAAAAAATTAAAATATTACCTCATTAAAAGAAGAAAGGTTAAGTTTTTTGGCAATGAACTTTTTTAGATGCAAGACTGTTGCTTGTGCTGAGCAGCGAATCCATTTTCTTTTCAATCCACGCAATTTGCTGCTATTGCATTCCAAGCAGATGCTTACCTTCAGGAAAAAGCAAACAGTCAGGGTTGACTGGAACAATTTTCTAGAGACCTCATTATGTATTTCATTTGCAGTTTTTACTAATACACCATAGTGAAAAAGTACAGTACTAGTATTCCTTAAATTGAAATGCATGTAGACCTATTACAGAAAATATCTTCTAACATCTTGTCAGTTTAGTGATAAGCAGTACCGCAACCAAAACAGATCTAGACAAAAAAACTCAAGAAAGGATTTTCTATGGTGGAAAAAGGCTGCTCCAGTCCAAAGTCAGAGTCTGCCAAATAACTCAAGAGGACCCTATGCCAAAGCTAGAGTAAGTACACAGTAAGAATACCATAATTTTAAAATATTGCTTCTAACTTAACTTCTTGCTTTTAATACAGCTGCTAAATACAGTTTAAAACATAATTTGAACATGTTTAAAAGAAAATTTAGTGTTCAAAAATGGATACAAATGATGTAAGAAATTTTAAAAATTCTAAGGATTATCACCCCAAAAGGTCTCTCTAATTTCTCTGCTTCAATTCTCCAATTTCTATGCTTCAGTTCTCACTTCTTTTCTCATCCAGCTATCCATTAATTAGTCTAAGCTCTTTGTGATGATTTACTTTATGCACTGAGAGGATCCAGTACTAGGTACAATCCCCTTGAAAGTTCCCTTACATTGTAATTGAAAAGAAAATTAATCCAAGTTTAATTTACTCTGGACGCACATAACAGGAAAACATAAAAGGGATGGCTTTTTTATCTCAAAAGATTTCACTTTCAAACATCCTTTGTGTTTAAAACTTAACGGTGAACTTTCTGGCTTTCATACTATTTTTACGGCATAGGACTAACACTATCTTAATATTAGAGGTTTAAAACAAAATAAATAGTAAAAGTACAAAAGTTTTTGTTCGTAATTATTGATATACATTCAGCTCAATGTATCACAACACTGGGATACACTCTGTCAGAAGGGGGTCCAAATAACCTGAATTTGTTTTGAAAGCAAATAAATACTTTGGAAACGCATGAACAGTCATAACTATCAAATCTTAATGCGACTATTCTCTATTCCTGCCAAAACCCAAATATGAAACTCACACTTTTACAAAAGCGTTGGGCAACACTGCATCTTTTTTGTATCAGAAGACAGAAAAAATAGCTTGAAATAGTTATTTTTCTTCTCTATTAGCTTACCAAAGCACTAAAGCTAAAATATAAAATAAAACTAAGACACATCCTAGGAGCTCACCTGTTCGTCACTTCGGTGGTAGTCATTATCTTCTTCCTGTTTTTCCTCAGAAGTTTCTTTGTTTGAATTTTCATCTGTTTTAGTTTCACCTTAGATAAGAAAACAGACATATGGGATAACACTCAGCAGCAGCTTGCAATGCTAACATGATTAAAACAGCACAGCTCAGGACTGCAATATAAAATAAATCTGCTTTTCCCAAATTGTCTTTACTCAGGCAACACTAGCTGCGAACAGCCCCATGCACGGAAGAGAGTAATGCATACAGTTTAATGGCTGGCAGCCTAGAAGCTGGGTAATTTCAGAGAGTCCCCATGTGGGCACTACTATGGAGATCTCCTTCACCAAGAATAATATGCTGTGACTAGCTGAAAAAAAAGATTCTGTGCACTAATATGGGATAAAGCAACAATCCTACACTCACTGTATTGTGCAGTGTTATAAAACAATTGTGATTGTAATAAACCAACTAGGCACATACCTCCTACAGGTTTGTTCATCAATTTACTGCCCATCACCCGCCCAAGACAGAATAAATAAAGGACCATTTACCATTTCGATGTGACTCTAAATGTTGTTTTGTAGAACACGCCTCCCCTTTGATGTCCCCTGGAACTTCCATGCCCAGTTTGTGATAAAACTCCCTTTGCTTTTTCATTTCCGCTGTTTAAAATTGTAAATATAAATCCCTGTAATAAAGTCCTAATGCAATATTTACGAAGTTATTCCAAATCCCTTCGCGCTTAAGTGAAACAGACTTGCCAACAAGTGTCGGTATTGTCATTATTTACTATCCTCCTATCTTTGGTGTTGTATCAAGCCATGTCTGCATTTTTCAGAGTCAGAATACTACAATATCACCTGTACAGCTACTGTGATAACATTCCTGTTAGAATGATTAGTAGTTAAAATACTATACTATATTTTTAATCCCTCCCACAGTATTTCAGTCAAACAATTTTTTTCAAATTCTGATTTTGAATATGCTAGAAATAATTTTTAAATAATCCATTTCATCTTAGTGATGTTTGAGAATGTTCTGGGTTTGCAGATTAAATGGACTACAATACTCTATTTAAATGAAAGTTGTAAGATACATTAAGACAAAAAATTACTAAGCAGTTGCTATTAGGTACTTATTTAGTTGAACAGATTCAGTCTCAAAGAGGATTATGAAAACACAAATTGAAGGTTACCTGCTAAGAAAGGACTCACACAGTAAAGCTGTCCTGCATTACATTCTACCTCTGATAATTCTAGAAAGCCGGCACAACAGTTTTAAGTACACAGTTTAATACGAAAAAATGAGTTACAGTGTGCCAACTTTCAAAAGTTGAACTACCATTCTGCTTTATGTAACACTGTTGTTCGAAGAGATCTTGCCCCTCACCACATTGCTACTAGCACCGGTATGAAATTAAATGAATCACTAGAAATGACACAAAAGAAGGAATACTGTTTTCTGTTGTATTTTTCCTCAGCTGCCCCCTGCATTTTCATCACCTGAAACTACCCTGCCCACTCCCCTACCTACCCCACAGTGTTAAAGAAGTATGTGCAAAACAACCTCTAAAAAGGTCATACCACAACTTACCTTCTTGGAGGCCCGGCACAAGTTTGTAAACAATATCTTGCATTGTTCTGTCATGACTAGCAAGAAAAAAAAAACTAAATCAAAAGTTTAACTCAACCATCTTGATTCAAAGCATTTATCTTAAAAATGTTCCAGTACCAAATTAACGTAAAATCTCTGGATTCACCTCACAAGAATTTCAGTTCTCAAATCAGTATTTATATCAACAAGAGACAACAGTAACATGAACCAAATTATGAACAAGTACAGGCTACAACAGAAACCCAATGGAAGTTTGAGAAAGAATAGTCTCAGACATGTGGAGGATGATGCCCCACAGAACATTCCCTCCTGCATCAAGGCAAATATGTCACTAATAATCTCAAAATTCTTTGAGAACTTTGAGGTAAACTAATTTTTATTACAAAAGAATCAAAGGATAGTCTATCTCTTACCCCTACAAACTCATCTCTGACATTTCTAGATTACTTATCCTCACTAGGCTTTTCCAAAAACACAAGAAAACAGCCCACAGAAAAAGACCATAACAGTAAAATTTTACTTTTCTCTTAAAAGTCAACAGTTTAACTGTGAGCAACAATTATGTACCTTAGAAGCCTGAATAGGTAGTGTGGCTCAAATGAAAAAAATGTAATAATTCCACAAGAACTGGAAGGCAGCAGGACCAGTTAAGATTCTAAACTTTAATTCCCAGCTTACCTAGACAAAATCATGTTTTAGTCTAAAACAAGTCACTGTCTGAAAGAAACAGAATATTACACTAAATTCCAACTGATAAATAAAATTGGAAACATTTCAGATGTCTGTCTCAGCTGCTGCAAGGTCATTACTCCAACAGTCTGCAATACCAAATCCTTAATCTGACTTAAATACGAGAAAACGCTTACTCATAATGTCTCAGGCTGCTCATCACCTGACACGATATGACCACTTCACAGCAGTGGAGACCAGTGAAGAAGCATAGAAACAGTGACAAATCAAGAGATTTACAGTCAATCATTACAATCTTTTAAGTAGTACTACAAGAAGAATCAAAATATCATTAATTCTAAAATTCATGCCATTTCAACCAGTAGCAATCCCATTTGCATAGTCTGGGATTTTCAAGCATCACATATGTATTGAGGGAACATCTCCAAAAATATTTCAACATAAATGAGTAAATCAGCCATCACTATTAGATCAGAGGTGAGAATTTAACAGCATTCAGAAATGTGAAATAGGGGACACATTTGGTTTACCTATTTTCCAGGCAAAGGGAGATCAATAGGATTGCAAATCTACATTCTAGGACATATTGTGAAACTCCTGGCTATCAATTCTATACTAAATATATATATATATATATATATATCCCAAAGTAGGCTGGGCAAAGGCATCTTCTATCTTGAAGGGGCAGTATTTTATAACTAGTTCAGGCAAATAACTTCCTGTGAAGTGTATTCAATGACAAAAAAACAAGTAGCCTTTCAAGCTGTTCTCAATTTGACGTTGTTTCCTGCCCCCTTTTGGCACAGAAAACAAGCTTCTGAACCAAGGCACCGCTGTATTCATGTAGCTTTACAGAAGACAAATGTGCTGCCTTAAGTGTCATTCTTGCCTACTGTCATCTACTTATCCCTTTGAAGCACACATTCATATAGGGTATCAGTGTATCATGTAACATATTATCAGTGTGCACTATTATTCTTCAAATGCAGAGATACCATTGCTTCAGAAGTTGTTATAGAACTGAGAAAGGCCACAAACTGCCACAAAAAAAAGCAAACTCTTTACAAAGGTAGGCAAAAAATATTTGATATGCAACAGCTAGTGCAAACACAGTGTCACAACGGATTTTCATCAGCAAAATGAAAGGAAAGCAGTGGAGGAAAAGGGATGTATTTTCTGAAGAAAAAAAAAAGGAAAAAAAACCCCAAAATACTTAGTAAAAAAAAGGAAATCAATGAACAACACCACATTCATGTTAGGTCAAGCAATGAGAGCACTCTGTGTAGAGATTAAAATAGAACAAAAGACAAGATTGTTCCATTCTAGAGATTAAAGCTACTGGTCTAATGATTTTTCTGCTGTATTTTTACCTGTTCCTATGAACTGAACAGACCTTTGAAAGATTAACAGAACAACAAAGCTGACAATTATCTCTCTAATTATGCTGTCAGACCCTGAAAAGCACTGTTCAACCGAGACCAATTATTTTGAGGATTTTAAGAAGTACTTCTTCAAAGGTCTAATTTATGTCACTTTTATGGCCCAAGCACACACAATGAGGTATGACTAAATCTCATTAAAACTGACACAGAAATTAAACAGCACAATGCTGTAGTGGGTTAATTCAGACATCAACCAAATACCACACAGCCACTTGCTCACCCTTCCTTGTCACCAGGGGGAAAGGGAAAGGAAAAGTAGACTTGTGGGTTGAGATAAGAAGAATTCAATAATTTTAACAATAAAACTGAAAATAATAATTATAATAATAATAATAGTAATAATGTACAAACAAGTGATACACAGTGGAACTGCTCATCACCCAATGACCAAGGCTCAGCTGGTTCCTGGGTAACAATTCTGGAGCAGAGAGTCCCAAAACCACAAACCCGCAAGAGAGAGCAAGCCCAAGACAGCAAGCAAGAGAGAGGACTTCCCTTCAAACCTCATCTGTATATTGGGCATGACATTGAATGATACCATTGGCCAATTTGGGCTTCAATCCTAAACCTATGCTCAAATCCTGAGCCAGTAATTGTGGGCTACACTCCCTCCAAGCTTCTTGTGCACCTGCATGCCAGCAAAGCATGGGAAGTTAGAAAGTCCTTGATGGTCTTAGTAAAAACTAAAAACATCAGTATGTTATCAACATTATCCTCAGCACAGATCCAAAACACAGCCTCAGACTAGCTACAAAGAGGAAAATTAATTCTGTCCCAGCCAAAAGCAGAACAAGTGCATACTTTGCTTGCTTTTAAGTTTGGAAAAAGCTAACAGATGTCAAGGAGTTGCAAATTCATAGTAAAATTTGATTCCGTATCTCCTCAACTACCTTCAACCTTCCTTTTAAATGTTTAACATGTTGATAAGCAACTAAGAAAATTCAGAAAAAATCTTGTGCTCTATTAAAGAGGCTGAAACAGTTTAGCGTGAAGCTAGTTGCACTTTTGCTTTCATACTTACCCAATATACTGTAATGGGTGGCTCTGATGTATAACAATCCTACAGGTTGGACAGGTGTTGTTTTCCTCCAAATACTTCACTAGGCAGCTTCTGCAGACTGATAACAAGGACATTCTTAGTTAAAAAGAAATAAAAGAAGCATAATGAAAAAAAAGTTTGTGTTTATGTAGTCACAGAAATGCACCTTACTACAATTTACACATTTTTTTTACCTCACATAAGCATGTCTAATCTTGTAAAATACAGTTTCCAATATCTTTCATTAATGTGCTTGATTTGGGGAAGTCATGCACTAGAATTAAGGCATCTGTACTTAGCCAGAGCCTTCCTAATAAATCATACAACACACAATCCTACTCCAGAATTTTCTTCAACAGCAATTTCTAGCAGGTCAACATCATAGTGCTTGCACCACTCAGCTTACACAGATGATATTACAGGAACTCTATGCCATTAAGATACTAAGCCTATTTGCTTTAACCATGGCCCCATACAGAAGTAAAGTGTACAGTGGCAATAACTCAACACAAAAAAAAACATATTCCAAAGTTGGATACTTTCCAAAAGAACAGAAAACTTTCAAAAAGTGGATATCCAGGTGCTATTTTAATTCTCACTTTCACAGAGTACATTACAGTTAAACTTTCACCAGAAAAAAAAATTACATGGGCACAGACCTCCAGCATTTGTAAAATGTCCTGGTAGAAGGTGCTAAAGGAGTTGTTCATTACAAAGCTACATGCTTTCGGAACTGTTTCCATATGCATACACACAATCATCCATATCTTATTCCAAGTAAGCTATTTACACTTCTCCCTTGCCCTCCTGAGACCGTACTCATCATATACACTACTACATGATATCCTGACTCACTTCAATTTACAACTCAAAAATGTACAAAAGAAAAAGAGGGGGGAAATAGCTTTTTCTTAAACAGCAGAGGCTCACTTGATCTTAGTATTAATGCCCTCATTTTATAACATAAAATGAAAGAATTTCTGTAACTATAGTACCATCTACCTCTCAGACAAGATGATAGTACAATTAAATAAACACCTGTTAATACCAAAAAAACTATGCAGTAGCAAATGAAGCACAGTAAGTTTGCCTTCTGCATTGTATTTACACACTTAGGAGGACAGTACTGTTGCTGGTAGAGGTCATGGTTAGACCAAGCCTCATGGCTTTGCACACTAAGTACGGATCTTGCACCGCAGTCTGTTTCAGAGGAAGGCCAGAGCAGTAGATCCATTTGCAAACGTTAAGCCAAACCCTGGTCTTACCAAGTCAGTGAAAGCAGAACCTGAGAGTGGAAGCAAGGTGAGTATCCTGGGAAGAGTACAGGGACACTGCCTTGTTGTGTAGGGATGATGTCAGGAAGACCAAGGCAGAGCTGGAGCTGAACTTAGCAAGGGACACAAAGAATAGTAAGAAGAGCTTCTACAGGTATGTCAGCCAGAAAAGGAAGGTCAAAGAAAGTGTACCCCCCTGATGAACATGACTGGTGAACTCGCAATAATAGATGAGGAGAAGGCCGCGGTACTCAGCAACGGTCTTGCCTCAGTCTTCTCTGGCCACCTCTCTTCCCACACCTCCTGACTGGATAAGCCTCAAGGCAGGGACTCGGGGAGTGAAGTCTCTCCCACTGTAGGAACAGATTAGGTTTGAGACCACCTGAGGAACCTGAATATACGTAAATCTATGGGACCTCATGAGATGCATCCTAAAGTCCTGAGGAACTGGCTGATGTAGTTGCCAAGCCACTTCCCATGATAGTCATGGCAGTCAGGTGAGGATCCCGGTGACTGGAAAAAGGGAAACACTGCACCCATTTTTAAAAAGGGTACAAAGGGAGGATCCTGGGAATCACCAGCTTGTCAGCCTTCCCTCTGTGCTTGGGAAGATCATAGGACAGATCCTTCTAGAAGCTATGCTAAGGCACAGAGGACAGGCAGGGGAGAGACAGCCAGCATGCCTTCACCAAGGGCAATTCTAGCCTGACCAACCTATCAGCCTTCTACAATGGAATGACTAAATCAATGGACAAGGGAAGAGCTACTGATGTGATCTGTCTGGACTTCTGCAAGACCTTTGACATTGCCTTCCCCTCTAAATTGGAGAGATATGGATTTGATGGATAGACTATTCAGTGAATAATGAATTGACTGGATGGTCACATCCAGAGAGTAGCGGTCAACAGCTCAACATCCAGATGGAGATCAGTGACAAGTGCTGTCCCTTAGGGGTCCCTACTGGGACCAGTACTGTTTAATATCTTCATCAATGACATAGACAGTGCGATTGAGTGCAACCTCAGGAATTTTGCAGATGACACCAAGATGAACAGTGTAGTTGATACACCTGAGGGACGGGATGCCATCCAAAGGGACCTGGACAAGCTCGAGAAGTGGGCCCATGTGAACCTCATGAAGTTCAACAAGGCCAAGTGCAAGGTTCTGCACCTGGGTCAAGGCAATCGCAAGCACCAATACAAGCTGGGAGAAGAAGGGACTGAGAGCAGCCCTGAAGAGAAGGACTTGGGGTACTGGTGGGTGAAAAGCTGAACATGACCCAGCAATGTGCGCCTGCAGTCCAGAAAGCCAACCATATCCTGGGCTGCATCAAAAGAAGCATGGCCACCAGGTCAAAGGAGGTGATTCTGCCCCTCTGCTCTGGTGAGACCACTCCCAGAGTACTGCCCCCAGCTCTGGAGTCCCCCAGTATAAATAAGACATGAACTTGTCAGCGTGGGTCTAGAGAAGGGGCAAAAGAATTATCAGAGGGATGGAACACCTATTCTAGAGGACAGACTGAGAGAACTGGGATTGTTCAGCCTGGAGAAAAGAAGTCTCTGGGAAGACCTTATTGCAGCCTTTCAATATTTAAAGTGGGCTTACGAGAAGACTGGGACAGACTTTTTAGTAGGGCCTGTTGTGACAGGACAGCAGGACAGCGGGTTATGGTTTTAAACCGAAAGAGGGTAGATTCAGACTCAATATAAGGAAGGAATTTTTTATAATGAAGGTGGTGAAATACCAGAAAAGGCTGCCCAGAGAGGCTGAAGATGTCCCACTCTTGGAAACATTCAAGGTCAAGTTGGATGGGGCTCTGAACAACCTGATCTAGTTGAAGATGTCCCTGTTCATCGCACGCATATTGGACTAGATGACCTTTAAATGTCCCTTCCCACCCAAACATTTTATGATTCTATGATGCCTTCTAAAACAACCTCCCCTTTCAGTATGTCTTCCATTTTGGACTTAGTATACACTAATTCCTCCTAAACTGAACTCATCACAAGTTGTCTTGGCTATTGGGAGGTTCATTACTCTAAGCACACCATCCAAATAAATGCAACTAGATAGCTTATGGAGTGTACTGCAGTCTTCCAGATTGACACCGTGAAAAAAGAATCCAATTAGGATTAATAAACTCTTCTTAAACTGGAAGTCCTAGGAGCACAGGAGAGCCAAGATGGGAATCATTCTAGGGTCTGAAACAATAGAGTTTTTCCATTACCTGGGATTTCCAAAGCCTCCAGTTTCCATTTATGCAGATACTTGGGCACTGATTGCAGGCCTGAACTGAGCTACACATTTTCTGGTTATTTTTACAGTACACTTAAACATATCACAGACCTTTCATTAGAAAAGGAACAGGCAAGATTAATCCTTACTCCTGTTTTTTTAACACAGTTTCATTCCTCTTGATTTTTTATTTCTGTATCTAGCTAAAGAAATACTGTTGGTCTTTGATGATCCTCATGAACCCACAAAATACTACCCTTCACAACACATGAGGCTTTCCCTTTCACAACATACGAGGACAGCTTTCACACATAAACACTAATGAAACTCAAATTACAAATGTAAAAGTTTAACAAGACCTGCATATATCTGCTAACACAGAATTCTAATCAAGAAACAGATGTACACTAGCAAAGACTTAACACTAAAACTACCATTGAAGTTTTTATCTGCTGAGTTACAGGCCTGCCTGACACCAACAAACTGAATATATAGCAGAGAAACAAGTAGGAAAGGGAGCAAAAACCATTTGTTTTCCCCTGAATTCTGTTTTATAAAAGAAGTTGGCCCTGTCTCTCCAAAGGACTGGCCCTGGCCCTCCAAATGACTCTCACCAAAGGACTCAAGATCTACATTTACTATCGAAGTAAAGAGTCTCTGAATGTCTGTAGGACAGAAAATTAGAAAAAAATGAAAAAGAGAAGAAAACCATGTAGTTCTGAGTGAAAACAGAAAGAAAATGTCAATGTGGTAAAATTCAGCAGAGAATTCACTGTCTCACCAGACAGGGCACTTTCAGGATAAATTTTGCAAGGATGCTTTTCCATTAACATGTATTATTAGCATTAACATACAGGATACAAATTATGCCAACATGTATGAAGGTTTTTAAAAAGATAGGGCTCTGTGCCTCTTTTCAGAAAGCTGTAATTCTACAGGACACATGTTGAAGCAGTATACCGAAAATATAAACAGCCAAAATAAAGGAGGAACAAGCCACAAGAAACAAACAAACAAAAAACCCAAAAAACCCCCAAACAGACAAACAAAAAGGAGAAGCTAGCAAAGAGCATTCCCTGGCTTTTGAAGCAACTACTGAAGCACTGTGGATTAATCGAAAAATTTCCACCATAAGCAAATGGTGTAGATGATGTCAGCTAAGGGTTTTTTGTGCTTTGTTTTATAAAAAAACAATGAAAAATTACACTCTAGCTCTATGTCAGCCATGTAAATTGTTACAATACTGGTTTTATATAATTTTGTTAATAGCAGTAGAAAATAATTTTGGGCAAAACTAAGTAGAAGTGTAGCTTAAGGATCTCTATACCGCAGAAAGAATTCTATGGAAATTAAGATGTGAAACAGATGCAGAAGGGACATGCGAATAACCAAGGTGACATGGAAGTGTGAAGAACAAACTCACTAAAGATGATGAACAGAACTTCTAAATGAAATACAATGCAAAACATAATCTCTAACAAATCATTGTATTTCCCCTTTGTAAGACATTTTAGGTGAAGAGCAAGTCTGCTGAAACTTTCATTTTGTGGTGATGAAGTCACTGCCACCAAATAATTCCCTTAAGTTCAGGACTATGGGTTATTAAGCTATTCAAACAACATATTAGCTTTATCACAATAAGAGTAAAATACTGTAACACAAGCATTTTTAAAAATGGGATGTTTGAAGTTGCATGGCAAATACTACTTAATAGATTAATACAGGTGCATATAAAAAAGTTATATTCTAAGCACTGAACAGATAAAACTGGACAAATGAAAGCTGCAGGTGACAAGGATGTGTTGGCAAATTGCATGGATTCTCAAGACAAAGCTAGAAAAAAATACTGTTGGTTAAATCCTGTAATGCCAAGTGTAAAGCCATCGATGTGGCTGCTACAGATGGTATTTCATGCCACTACAGCAAGCCTTCTGGACTAAAGGTTAATTCCTCAGCTGATACCTACCTTGTCAAAGGAAACTAAAGATCAGAACAGATTTAACAGTTTTGGAGTTACCACGCTGGACCACAAGGGTGCCTCTCCTCAGAAGGAATCCTTCCAGATCTTTAGTTGTAACCGTGCTAATATGCAAGGTTTCCATCAGAATATTGCAAACCTATATCCCACGACATCAAGAAAAAAGATGCTAGGATGCTAGGAACTTATACCTTCAGTTTTCTTGAAGCCTAAGGCTTGGCAAGGTACTAGGGCATACTTCACTGATGTGAAACAAGAAATTCACAAAATAACAACAACCAACTACCTCATCACAATATTTTGGAACAAAAGGTTATTTCTAGGGTACAATACTATATACTTATTCTTTACTGATAAACTATGGCTGCTTTCTGCAGAGGAACAGGAGAGGAAGAGACATTTGGAAGGCTCCAAGTGGAGAACATATGCTATGTCAACTGTCACAGAAGAGAGAACTAGGCATTCCACATTCCTTTAGCAGGAAGACAGACTGCATTCTTGAACGCATATGCTACCACTAATTGTATGTGGCTCCAAGTTTGTGCAGTACAGCTTTGTTAAAAACGCAAATCATCTGTTAAAAAAAAAAAGCAGTGTCTAGTGAAGCATGCATTACCTTTGGCTGATGCATAACAGATTTTTAAATTTAAACACGTTGCACATCAAGCTAAAAAAAATTCTTTATTATACTTCTACTTACAAGTATGTAAGCATTCTGTTACAGTAGTAGCATCAATCAGGTATCCATTGCACAGACGACAGGTTATATGGGCATTAATGTCCCAAAGCTTAATCTTTCTCGTTAGCATCTTTGGTGTCTGCAGAAAAGACATATCATAAAGTAACACAGCTGTAGTGATGAGGTACAAGTCATTTGGGAATAAATGATTAACTAGAATTAACCATAAAGATACGTTTATACAGCTTTAGGCTCTCACATACTGTATATGCGCGTGCATGCACACAATGATAGATAGCACTTACTTTTAGAGGACTTCACAGAAGTGAAACAATGTAAAACCCACACTATTTTGCAAGTCAAAATTTCAACAGCATAAAAAACATTCTTTCTAGCACGCAATTAGTAAGTTACTTTACCAATCAAGGGACTTGGATTTAAAGTGAAACCTTACTATTCTACTGATCTAAGTCATCACATTGAGTCCAGTAATGGCGAAAAAATTCATGAAAATTTGGAGAGAGAAAATCCTCAAAGCAATTTGAGAACCAGAAACATTTTGACAATTGCAAACTCAAAATAACTGGGTCTGATTTGGCATAGTAGGTTTAAACTTGTGCCAGTATGGTTAAAGCACAATTTTGAAGCTGTGTCTCGATAATGGAGCTGAAAAGTAAACCTTTTGAAATCCCATTTTATTTATACTCAAGTTAACTCAAGAACACATTGCAAACTAAAATAGTGCCATTGGGCAGAGCTGCAGGTTGTTCTTCTAAGAAACATGAACAAGAAAGTTTTTCCGTTTTCAGAGCAAGGGATGGCATAACAACCATTAAAAGGAAGAAAAATTAGAAATTAAAAACGAAACAACACATTCAACTTTTTTATGCAGAAACCCCAATTGCTTTTACAGAAAACACCACACAAAGCCTAGGCCTTCACAGTCACCTTTTAAAAATAGCTGTAATTTCTTTTTCAAAATACATTGAAAAAAATTTGTACTGTTACCGTAGGTTGACAGCATTAGAGTTAATTAACAGAGAAGGCTAAACTGGGTTACAATCTATTACATTTGGTTCCCGCACTGCAGAAGTCACCGCATTACACTGTCTTCCATTAAAATGACTACCATCCTTGGCTCACCAGTATTAGTTTTTATCTAGGTTAGTTTGGAATGTATTTCAGAATTTAAATGGTGACATATGATCCCCAAATTTCACATTGAAATATCATAACAAGGTTGTCTGATTTTCAATTTAATGTCATATTCTTTTTCTACGTTTAATGAAGTGGTACTAAGCAAAACAGACTATCAAAAGGCAAACTTTCACACTAATCTGAACTATACCAGCACTGAAAAAGTACTTTATATTTCATTACAACCTATGGAAACGCACATCAAACACCCACCCATCAAAATTTACATCATCCTATGCAAAAATGACTAGGAAGACTTCCAGTTCTCATGGCTAAGAAGTAAATGATACAAAACCAAACTTATTTTATGGTATTTGAGACTTCTTAATTAAGCTAGTGACTAGTCATTACAAAAGAATGAAAACACAACTTGGTTTTGCAGTACACAAGATAGGTCAGAATCTATGCTAAGAAACTGAATTACGTGTCTAAATTGTATTTTATAGATTTACTTCTAACCAACTGAAAACCAGGCACATATTAAACACTTGTGTCGTGGGTTAAGCAGAGGAGAGTAAATTTTTTTTTTCTTTTTTTTCCCCTTCTCTTCATAAATAGCTAGCGAGAAGCTATGTTTTGGATTCCTGCTCAGGAGAAAACTGATAAGAAAAGAATGTTTATAGTTATTGCTAGGATACTCTCAAGGACAAAATACATTCAGCCTCTCTCCTCTCCATAGACAAAGCAGGAGGGGGGAGAGACAGTCCGGCTTCTAGCTTGGGATTTGCTTTTAGGTCAAGATTGAGAAGTAGACTGACCAATTATTCCATCCCATGCACGTCATACGCAGTATATAGAGGAGGACCTTTCCGGGAGAGCTCTCTTTTTCACTTCCCTTGGGCTCCAGATCATCTCCCTTTGGGTACTTGCATTCGCTCTCCCAAGGCCTTTTCCCCCCCCACAGACACTGCTAGCTCTCGGCCCGGGACGCTCGTTATCTCCGTTCCATGAGTTTCGGGATCCTCCCTCTCCGGGGGGATCATTAGCTGTTTTTCCCCTGCTTCGGTCAGCTCTCGGCCTGGGACACTTGGGCTGTTATCTCCGTTCCGTGAGTGCCTCCGGGAGCGGCGCACCCCCTCCCCCCCCTTTTTCGGGGGAATCGTCTGTGCGGTTTCTGGGGATCATTAGCCAGCAACAGGCTGAGCCTTTTCAGGAGGGCAGTATCATTGTGTATCACCCATTCCCTCCCTCCTCCGGGGTCATTGGCTGGGAGTGGCCTGGGCCTTTGGTCATCAGGTGGGGAGGGGCAGTATCACTGTGTATCACATTGCATATTTGTATATAGTATTATTTCCAATATTATTGTAGTTTAGTTATTAAATTGTCCTTATCTCAACCCACGAGCCCTCTTTGCCATTTACCTCTTTAATTCTCTCCCCTATTATTGGGTGGGGCCAGGGACTGTGTGAGCGGGTGTGTGTGGTTTGGTCCCCAGCCAAGGGCCAACCCACCACAACTTGGAAGTTAGTGCATCAGGTATTCAGTTAAAGATGCATGAAGTAAATCCATTTCTATGGCACAGGAGAAGAGCTCTTCGACAGCATTCTTTAAGAATTCAAGAGATGGCTTAAAGCCAACAGTTTAACAGAAAGTCAGCACATTGGAAAACAATTCATGACGGTCAAAAGAGAAATTAAGCTACAAGGATACGTAAAAAGGCAGTATCAATACAACTCTAGCTACTTGCCCAGGCAGGAACTAAGAAAAAGGAGTTTAGGATCACCATGGACTGAATCCAAGCAACGAGGCAGAATAGCCAAAGATATAATGGTGAAAACTGACGGAAAGAAAATATCTATTTTCTAGAAAAAGCACCACAGTTTTTCCCTACTACAGTAAGGACAAGCTCTGCCACTAGAAAAAAAATCTGCAACAAGCAAAACGCAGTTCAGAGAGGGTATAATATTATGAGAAAAATGAAAGAACACAATGAAGAAGGCAAAAATACTACAAAATGGTAATAAAGCCCATTTTGCCAGAAAAAGAGGATAGCAAAGATAATACATACTTCACTGACTGAATTGGAAACAAAATTGTACACTTTTTGGCAATGGAAAAATACATGTCTTCTACAATACTGAGAGCAAACCCATCAAACCGACCTTATGAAAATTTATACGCCTTTCAAGAACGACACAAAAACGTTCTCATTTAACTTTTACAGAACAGAACAGGAACTATTGGAAAAAGCAGCAGAATGGGAATAGGTTTTTCCAGAGCACTAGAGACCTCAAACAAGACAAAACCTATAGTAGAAGCGTTCTCCAGAAGGCCTGGTCCACACTGCTGCTGCTAAAGCAAAAGAATGATCTTTTCCATGCATATGGAGAGGCCCAGACACGGTGGCTTCAGCACAGCTTTGATCTCTGATAAGTAATGCAACTTTTAAAGTCTGTAAGTAAGCTGCCAGTGTCAGATTCCACTTTAGCCTGCATCTTGTGCAATTGAGACCTGAGTCCTCTAGGCTCAGGAAATAGAAGAAAATTGGAATGCCACTCTTATTTTTCAAAACAATTAACCTGTAACAACAGGAGGCCTTATTTAAATTAAAAAAAAAAAAAAAAGGCCAGACCAGTTCATATCTATTTAGAAAAGAAGGGAGGAGCTAGCAACAAAAGAGTGTATTACCAAGATGTCAGTTCAGTTAGACAACATATTTCAACACTAAGACTTTGAAGACAACTTGAATTGCTTCCCAGACAGAAAGAGAAAAAAAAATTTAGCAAAACTACTGACACATATAGAGAAGAAAGAGAGGGATTAATGTTACAGAATAAGAAATAAAATTCATTAATAACTCCAACAAATTAGAAATGTAAAGTAATTCCACGTTCATCACCTGTCTGTTCTGTATCACTTCAGAGGAAAGTAAATAACATAACTGCAAATTTCACCACCAAGTACTTTTTTATTATTATTAATGTATTTGAAAAGAACATACAGCCATATGACAGAATACAAAGCTAAGCTATCATTCACCATACTTAATCCGAAACTCTCCATGCGAATAGATGACTAATATAAGATGTCTTTCATGTTCCTATCTGGAATATGCCAACAACTATCAACTCAGAAGGTGTAGTAGTCTATTTGAAACGCACATTTGCTTTTGGGAAGGAGTCTCAACATTCCCACGTTCCTACAGCCCACTGCCAAACAAAAGTTAAAAGTCACTTTCATCATATAAGTTCTTTTCACACCACCAAAAAAATCATACCAAACATACTTTTCAAGTATCCATGTATACACTGAAGCACACTGCTGTAAAGGAAAAAATGTGGATTAGACATGAAGATTAGAAAAAAACAGAAGGTATAAAAAATGTCCCAAGACTTAGTTCTGACAAGCATATCATAAATAAATCCCCAAGCCCTTATTCCATGCCATCTTAACTCCACCTTAATTATTACAAAGATTACCCATTATTTCAACAAGTACAGTAATGAATTAAAAATCTGTTTATTAAAAATTTAAGATTTTACATCACTCTCATTAACTTGTAAATTTCAGCTGAAATATTATTTATCAGACAAGCAATTGAAAACTTAATTTTTTTTTAACTGCTCCCATGAAAAGAAGATTACATCTATGTTTAGAAAACCTCAGTATCCTTCAGAATTCTCAGCATCTGTTTTTGCTATTTAGGTAGCACTCTCAAAGAGCTACTTTCACCATATTAACATGTAGTATCATCAAGAAAGCAAGAAAAGCATGTTTACCAGATGATGGATTTTTCTGAACAATTCTGAATGAAGTGACATCCTTCTGCTTAGACTAGTGATATTTTCTGCACATACAATTAATCCATGCTAGTAATCTCATACAAACTGGAACTAACAGCAAGACTACACAATGTCCAAAACATGAAGTTTGACTAAGAATGACCAAGATTAGCCAGCTTGCTTTAACCAACTTGTAGGGGAACGAGAAGATGCTGAATTAGCATTTGACTTCCGAGACATGAAGTTTTTCCCTTAAGAGACCTGAAGAAGACGGCTTTTGCCCTTAAGCAGACTGAAAGAGGAAGTGAAGGAGAACCCAGCACAGTTGGAAGGAGAGCTGACGTGGAAGTAAACAGATAGAAAAATCCAGATGTAAACAAGACAACGAATTCGCTAGAAAATACTGTGTTGTTAGTTGTTAGTAGCCAATCAAAAGTTCTGTAGATGACGTATTCACAATAGTAAAAACTACAGAAGCAGTTGTAAAAGAGCAATAAATTGATTCTTCTTCACCACCTACCAGAGTCCACTCTTTGATCCTGCTGTGGCACCAATTTATTTTCCCATTTTCTAGGCAAATCCAGTTTTCCCTTTAACACTTTCTCTTTGAAAAAAGGAAAGAGATTTTTTCCAAATCTGCAAATTTTTTCCAAATCTGGTATCTTCCGCAAATCTCATCTTCCCATCTCTCAAACAATATGTTGAAAAGAAAGCTAAAAGTTAATTCAGAAACTTCCAAAACAAGTAATCTAACTTTAGAAAGAAAAACAACAAAAATCCCAAATCATCTCTGAAAACACACTGCCAAGCGAGCTTGCAGTTTAAGAGCATGGAACGTTCAGTTGAATAGATTAAAGCACTGAGTAACCTGGTCTGACCTCACAGCTTACGCTGCTTTGAGTAGCTGGATAACATGACATCCTGACACTTTTCCAACCTGAATTATCCTACAATCCTATTAACTTCCCCTGTCCATGCAAGTTCAATTTCTTACTGTTTTGACTGCTCTCAAGCTGCTTGTTGCATACTTCAAGCAACTGTTATCTGGGCACAATCACATGGACATCAACTCAACAAAGTTAGCATGAGCTCAACATGTAAAATTGATAGCTTTAAAGAGAAAACTGTCAAAATCAGGTTGAGGTTAAAGTCACACCCACAAGCTTGAAGTAATAATAGGAAGGGATGACTAGTTTACTTTTCCAAAGCACCACCTAGGCTGATCTCTTCTTGCATAAATTTTTAAAAATTATGTTTAAAAACCCAATACAAATAGATCCCCAAATTGAGACTTCTTTGTTATAGAGACTTTATAAATTCACCAGACTGCACAGGAGTTATTATGAAAGCAAACTTACTGTAATATGACCAATCAGTCACTCATAGAAGATACATGCTCAAGAGCTTCTGAATCTTTTACAAGATCACAGCAAAGGTCAGAAGCAGAAGTCTCAAAGAAAGTTATCATCCTATATAAAAGCAGGCAGCTTCAGAGGACACAGAAGAATCTGAACAACGTCACTTTCCAAATCTAATAGCCCCTTTTTCACAGTTGAACACTGCAAACCTTATGCTCCCATCAAACCTCTATGGCAGTTAGCAGAAAACAGAAATATCATACCTTAATTTAGTTTTTAGAATGTCAAAGCCAAGCAAGGTAACTCTGTGGGACACAGGTTCATTAGTTCTTCTACACCGAGTTACCTGCTTAAGTAGTAACCTACTATAGTAAGTAATCTCAAATAAACTGTAAGAACTGTATATAACTTTCTGAGACTCTCAATCCACTGATTGAACAGTGACATTCGTTAAAAAATTAGTTTCTCATTCTTTAGCTAGTCAAGAAGTGAATACTAGCATTAAAGTATGATCCTTCTCCCTCAAAACCATGCTGCTGGAATAGGAAGAAGTTAGTCTAACTCCTCAGATCTATAATCACAAAACACTTCTCAACTACAGATGCTTCTTTATTAACAAAAATCCCATCAAACCACAAACAACAAAACACACCAACCTGAGCCTCACTTGTTTTTACAGGAAATGTAAAATTCAAAAAAGTGCCACCTCAGCAGGTTACATAGATTCATAGGTTAACGTAGGTTGGAAGTAACCTCCAAATTGCTATAATCCAACCTTGCACTTAAAGTAGGCCCACTTAAATTGAGTTGCTGTGGGCTTATTCCTGCTGCATTCAGAAAACCTTTAAGAATGGAGATTCCACAGCCTCTCCAGACAACCTAGTCCAGGGTCTGACCACCCTCACTGGCAAAAAGTGTTCTTGCTGTCTCAGAGCAATGTCCTGTGTTGCAACTCGTATGTAATACCTGTCATCCTACAACTGTGCACCTCCAAGAACAGCGCAGAACCATCTTCTTTATTTCTGACCACAGGTGTGCTGAAAACAGCAATAATATGTTCCCTTATTCTTAGCACCATTTTTTCAGGACCTTTGTAAACACAGCATAAAAATCAGCAACACCAGAATCTCAGCCAATAGCTGAAGAGACACCTTTTTTTGTTTGCACTTTACATTGGGAATTATTTTTCAGTCTGAACAAAACAAATCTGCACTCTACTGCTTTAGAGAAATAGAAAACCTAAAGTTTCAGAGACCTGAATCACATCTAAAAAAGAATTAAGAGATCCTGTTTTAAAAAAAATTAAAACAATTAGAGCCCTGAAAAGACTGGGTTAGGCCAATCTTTCCCTTAGAAAGAAAAACAAAGCCTACTTTCTTAAAATCTGCTACTTAAGAAGCCTGAAATGGATGGGAGACATAACAGAAGAGCTATCCAATTCAGTTTCAAAGAGATTGCTTTCCTAAAAGCTGTAAAGCAACAAATTATTCTGAAACATACCAGCAACGCAGGGAGAAGAGGCAGTCTCCTGAAGTGATGGAATGTGAAATCCCAAATAAACACACAATAAGTTCCAAATATCCAGCTAATACGCAAAAATGATCACTCTCAGAAAGATTAGTATTGCTTCATCTTGGTTCCAACTGGCATTATTTTATACCACACTCTTGGAATGGTGTCAGCCTCTCACTGTCTGGTAAATCTTACATCACACTAGAAGGAAGTGAGTGAAGACAATTACAAAGGCATCTGGACTGTATTCCCAATTAAAAAAACAAGCAAACAAACAAAACCCCACACAGAAAGTCAGCAGAGGTTGGCTGGGGATATGTACATGTCAGATAGTCAACTGGTTTTGTTCATGCTATACTTCATCTGCTAAGGCAGTGTTCTATTAAGATCATCAAGAAAAAAGGTTAGCAGTGTATTACAGAACTCTCTACTAAAACTGTGTCCCCAATAAGACAAGCCTGAATGTCTCTGCACAAGCTTTCAACTTTCGGAGAGATTTCAGCACTGAAAACTACTATTCATGAAAGCTTACACAGAGGGTCAGCAGAGGGACTTCTTAGACATATGGCCTTATCATTTATATATACACTAGTCAGAAATATTTTGGCCTGCAGGAGGCATACCTCTTAAAACAGCATTTCTTTTCAGAGTCTGCGATCCAGAGTCCTGAAAAGACAGAAAAATAGTCTGAAAGTTAACATCCGAAATTCCTCAAAACCCACCTACCATAAAGAAATACTTAGCTTACTAAATTCACCTCAAAGTATCTAAGTATCTACAGTAATTTAAGATAACAGCAGGGTGAGGGAACTTCAGAGCAACAAAAAGGGGGAAAAGACTCTTAGAATTAGATCTTCAGAAAAAAAAGAAGGAAAAAAAAGATGGAATACAGTCTCCTACGAAAGGACATAGGCAAGAAAAATTACTCAAAAATCCAAGTAGTCCTGTCCCTGTGTGATGATGAAATGAGAAATTCTTTATCTTCACAAATGACAGGGGAAATAACCAAATAAACAAAACAAAACCTTGCCACAACCTACAGACTAGAGTGAATAGTCTCTAAGAAAGGAAAATATTTTGTATTGAAGATCCACAGCCACATTAGTGTTATTTTCAGTTTTCAAGCTGTATTTGCAAATAATCTGCTCTTTGCATCTTAAGTTTCCAAAAATACTTTCAAGGAAGTAATTCATATTTCCAGAATCTCTAGATGTCTTCCAAAGTAAAATTATATTTAAAAAAAAAAAGTTTGCATCACCTTTAGCGAGAAGACAACCTCACATGAACAGATTAGCTTGACAGAAGGCGGCAATTTTTCTTATTAAATTGATTTACACAGGAAATACTCAGATATTATAAACACAGGTAAAGAGTACTACTACTTCTGTCTTTCTGCTCCAAAAACTCAAAGGCATAGCCTGTAGTTACTGTTTTTACTGTTATATTGCTAAGGGAATTATAAATACAATGGTACAACAAGATATTAATGATAGTACTATGTGAGAACTTCAGTACAATCCAAATAAAGATCTCTTAGTGATTCCACTATGAACTTCTTTGCTTTCAGAGAAAAAATTACTATCAACTGAAAGCAATGCAGAGTGGCACAAGATGCTCTTTGTTGGAACACCCAAAAAAAAAGTGTTCACGAGGACGGAAAGCCCCTCATATTGATAGAATAAACTCCACAAGGCATTTGCCACACACACACAAAAAAATCTATTTCTGCAGCAAAATGACACTGTAGTCAATGACACTGCTTCTGAAGAAAGAGTCAGACGTTTATCACCATTCCAAGAGCACATAAGCTTCTGAGTAACAGTCTTTCAAAAGGAATTGTTATGCATCTTCTCTCACTGCTACTGGAAGAGAACAAGGTAACATTTCAGTCCAGCTGGGAGAAGAAAACAGCACTGAACTTGCGAGGAAAAAGTCAACAATCAAATCAGTCCTAAATCACCACCATATTCTTTATTTTCTGGTTACAGGAAGATAGTGATGCACCATAAAAGCTAAAAACAGGGAAATTAAGTTCATTTTCCTATCTAAACGGATGTTGGAGTCCAGACAAGTGGATCGCCCTACTGATTCTGCACACTGACAAGTCAGAAGCAAGTACTAATTTTGTGATATGGATTTTCTTTAAAGGACTGTTCAACTGCTATGACTGCTCTTGATAACTTGTTATCAAACTGTATTTCTCATTTGTACCACCCAGCTTTGTAAAGCAAAACAGAAGTTACTCTTACCAGGTACAAATCCAAAATGAAAGTAAATGCCTGAAGAATTTACAAAGCATTACAACCTTGCTCTATTTTAAAAGGACAAACGCATGCATTTTTCTTGTGTTGAAATATAGCATAATACTGCTACTTCATTAAAAATCAGAAGTATAGTGCTCACAGTGGAGAAAGCCTTAGAAAAAAAACTATGAGGCAGATGCTAGTAATTTTGCTGAATAATTACTGAAAGGTACAAAGGTCATATAGCACTGAAAGATGAATGACAACAGTAATAGAAGCAGCAGGTATACCTCCATCCACAAGAACAGTGTAGTAAAGTGAAATTCACAGCTCTAAGAGCAAAACATTACAACAGTGGAACTCTGCTCACACCCAAAACTTAGTGTGGAAAAGAAAATTTTCAGATCTGATACTTATGATCTAGGCTTTGCACACTTTAATTAGTAGCTGAATGCAGACAAAAGTCAGTAAGTAGACAAACCCAGGTCTACAATGAGCTGAATTACATAATAGAAAAAAAAAGAGAGCCCTTGCTATGGCTGCCAGTTTGATTATTCTCAAATATGTCAATAACTTTTGATAAATTAACTATTTAAATATTTAAATATTAATATTAAATTCTTAAACATTATTAAATGTTTTAAATTTTAACAGCTGTTTCCATCAAATTCCACAATCTACATTAGCTGAACAGGCCTGCCATTCCATCAAGACAGGAATCAAAAAAGGTTCCTGACACTGTAAACATAACCATGTAACTAGAGAACTAATGCCTGCTTAAAAGGGAATTTTCTAATTCACACTTTCAGCGCTATGTAACTCAAGGGTGTTGCATGGTTGTGAGGTCAAACATTATGAAGAAGTACAAGTACGAAATTTGTGCTTCTTCAACTGTCTGGATTAAAACGTAAAAATAGACTCTTATGTAATAAATTGCAACAGAAAGATGTAAGTTGTTAATGTCTGAACAGACATACCTCTGTTCCACAAATAAATTTATTTAGCAATAATTATGAAAATAATACCACGCCGAACTGCAACAGATCAAAAGAATTACAGCTAAATTAAATTAATTTAAAAACCCTACCAGTTTAATATAAATACCTTGCACTTCTGCATATGTATCTGTTTACTCTTTTTAGTGTCATGCTAGCAATTTCTCACATCTCAGTGGAACTCCTCGGAAGTAGTTTTTCCCATTTCTGGGAATGTATTATCACCACGAGATGGCACCAGCGCCCTAACTTCAATAAAGCAGGCATACATCCTAGTAACTCAACATGGAAAAAGGAGAACCCTGCCCCCAAAAAGAAAAATAAATTAAAACCAACCTTTACACATTTGTTGTCTCTGTCATCTTAAACCAAAGATCTACTGAGCACAAACACAGCATGCAATTATTTTGAATCAGTACATAGTATTTTGATGTTATTATGAAACCAGCACTACTCTCCGAATACAGAGAATGATTCCTGATGCACTTGTCCAGGGGGGTTTTTGTTGTTATTTTAAGTTTACCTTCTGTTGAGTAGAATACTGGATTTTAGTTCTGTGCCTATTTCATGGATGTGATCAATTGGCAGAGATCACATCACATATGAACTACACATTATGTTTCTCCAGTTCCAGTGGAAATTAAGGTATTAATTTTACATCATCTCAGAAAAAATAGAGATGAGCTACAAGAACAGTCCCCTACTTTTTTCACTTTTCTGAGTATTTGCCTCAGTGTTACATCACTAAAAAACTGATATGCAATTGGTCCCAAAGGATTTTACATCATCTAATATTGCTTACAGAAATTAGTGCCATACTCTATCACAACACTCTTGCAAGGAAAGCCACTTGTGGATGATTGATTTCTCCACCAGTGAACACTGTGGAGGTGAAAGGCAGAGCGCCAAAGGGGACTTAAAAGAAAATCAGGCTGTACCTGTGAAATACTAGGGCCTGAGCACTGAGGCCCTGAACCAAAGTCAACCCCTAGATGAACGTCAGAATGTAACAATATATCTAATATGTATAATATCGATCACACATGCAATGTACTACCTTATTAATATATGCTAATTTATAGAAGTTTTGTTGTAATTCTTGTAGAGCTTTGCCCTAACGCTTGCTGTGTAAGGTTAGTCAGCAGAAAGATACTAATTGTGTAACAGTAGCCTCATTTGTCAAAAATGGATAAGCCTCTAAGTAGAAGAATGTGACAAAGTCATAACAGACTTTGTTGAGAGATAAATAATCAAGATTACCAAATTCTTTTGTTCTTGTTTTGTTCCCTCTTCTGCTCTGGCCAGGCACAAGACAGAAGTTAACAAGGAGAAAATCACACCAGATGCTTTTTTTGCAGCTTAAGATATAAAGTTGTTTATTCAACTGTATAAAAGCAGGGAACATTTGCAGGGAAATTTGGAAGTCTCATCTATACAGTGGACGGACTGTACAGAGATTTCTCAATTGCTGGGAAGGGTTCTCCAAATCCTTGTTGTAACCGGGCTCCCCAGTGACTGCAGATCTGGATGATGGTAACGTACTAGGGCAATCGGTATCTTTCTTAATCTCTATCGCTAACGCTACGTAGTAACGATTAGGTGCATTACCTTACTTTACACTTGCCATAGTAGTTCGCTTATTATTTTGCTCCTTTATCTTATCTTGCTTTAATTTTTTTTTTGCTATTATTTTCCTCATTATTTTATCACTTTAAACCTAAGTAAACATAAGCTTACTTCTTTAATTTGGTGCCTGTGTCCTTTGTGCTAACCCCATCGATTGGCAAAACAAACTGGGAGACCAAAAAAGGTGACACCGCTGCAGCATCAAGCCCCCAGATAAAGCCTGCAGTGAGGCTGAGCACATATTCCCAGTAGGTACACCCACACGCACACAGCCAGCACATGTATACAACATATATATACACATAGCATAGCCAGTGACAACAGGTCAACCACGACTAATTCACACCATGCACATGAACACCAACACAAACAGCACCAACAGCCTCACCCTGCTCCCCTCTCTGGCCAAACAGAATGGAGGTCCAGTACTGAAAACATACATGCATACGTGCAAGGTGGATGCCCCTGGCATCTGGACTCAGACCCCCTGTCTGTCCAGTAGCTGACCCCTGTACCCTTGTCTCCAGAATTGCTCTCAGCTGGACATACATGTCTTCAAGGCCACTGCCCCATTCCAGTTGCTGGTACAGACTATCTGGGGTCTGGTTGTTGGTATGCACGCACGCGCACACACACAGACACACACACGCGCGCACATGCACACACACACGGACGCATGCACACACAGAGGTCACTGGGATTCTCCTGCTCATCCAGTAGTTCCCCCCTCCGCCCTCCACCATGGTCTCACACCCTCAGGGACACATAGGCACACATGTGCACACATGGCTGAGACTCCACTGGTCTTCCAGCTGCCAATCCCTAGTGGTCTTGCCCTTAGAGCCACACATTCACTAGCAGCCTCACCCTTAGAGATTCACAGATCCTACGGTGTCTCTGGCAGACAGTAGGACTCACTTGATCACCCCATGAGCAATCTCCTCCTCTGATTTCCCCCTTAGAGAGGCACACATGCCTGGTCACTTCACCTACCTGCAGGCTAGCCTGACCTGCTCTTCATTAATGCTCAGTCACTGCAATTGCTGCACTACGGACACACGGGCTTCTGACCCTGATCCCATGCTAGTATCTGGCAGTTGATTTCACTCATTCCAGTCTTTTCAGCTGCTGGCACCAAGTCCAGCTGTTGTGCCCAGACTGTCACTTGCTCCAGTTCCTGGCACCATGGACACACGGGCACCAGTGACCTGGTGACCACTCCTGTTGCTGGCACTGAAGTCCACTTAACTCCAGTCTCTCCAGTTGCTGCCACCCCAGGCCCTCTGACTCGTCCAACTTGCAGTTGCTAGCACTCAGACCCCCACAGACATACCTGCACACAGAACAGAGCATTCCTCACTGAGGAAGGATTTAGAAAGGAATTTACTGTGCAGATAAGACAGGCTACTGATCAGGAGCAGAGCATGGTTGGACGTGTACTTAGGAGCCAACCATTTACACATGCCTGGCCTTCTAAATCCTCTTGCCCTTCCGTTTTCCTGTTTTTTTCCCCCACCCCAAATCACCTAAATGCCTCCCTTCCTCTGCCTTTGGCTCCTCTCCGAAACACCATGTAAGTCCTTTGCAAGCCTGAAATGTTCTTCCACTGCACCCTACAGGTCCGTTAGCCCTGGCAGTGACACCTCCAGCCCCACAGTCATAAGTGTCAGGTCTGGACAATGGGGCTGATGGCTCTCCAGGGAAAGCCCTGGTTAGGTTACACACCTGATGGAGTATGCCCTCCTCTGAGCCCTTATTTTGGGTTCCCTGGTTGCCATTGTGCCCCTGTGCTCCTCTAGGCTTGTGGAGATGAGCTTCTGACAAGATGATGGCTCCTGTGATAGGCCTGGAAGTAGTTAGGCAGGGTACGATTAACCCATCTCCCCTGTCATTGTCTCTTTGTGCTCCTTTGTGGGTGTGCAGATGAGCTTTACCATGTAATCCAATAGATCCCTCTAAATATGTTCACAGAAGCACAGTCCAACTAAATTGGAGACAGATGGGTTTGGAGGACAGACTGTTAGATGAATAAGGAATTGGCTGGATGGCCACGTCCAAAGAGCTACAGTCAATGGCTCAGTGTCCAAGTGGAAATCAGTAATGAGTGGTGTTCCTTAAGGGTCTGTATTAGGACCAGCACTACTTGATATCTTCATCACTGACATAGTGAGATTGAGTGCACTCTCAGCAAGTTTGTGGATGACACCAAGATGAGTGGTGTAGTTGATATGCTTGAGGGAAGGGATGTCATCCAAAGGGACCTTGATGGGTTTGAGGAGTGAGGTTCAACAGGGCCAAATGCAAGGTCTTGCAGCTGGGCTGGGGCATCCCCAGTATCATTAAAAGCTGCTAGATGAATGGATTAAAAGCAGCCTTGCAGAGAAGGACTTGGTGATACTGTTATCTGGCAATGAGGAAGTTAAACTCAGGGAACACACAAACACTAATACTGTATCAGTCTGTCTTTCAAGACTAGGGGAGTGATTTACCCCTCACCCGTAATTAAGGGAACTACTGTCCTTGAAGTATAAAATATACCAGAACATGGGACCTTTTGTTATCACAAGTCCTGAAACTTCATTACAACGTGAAAACCATGTCTCGAAGTGTCTGAAACCCTCCCCAAACCAAGACCCTCACTCACCGAGCGTGCACAGTAACTTTAAGAAACACTGTGTCTTTAAATTGAAGTGGGAAAAGAAGTTACAAACTGCAGTTAAGAAGAGATAAGAACTAACCAATTATAATTAGAGAGTTGTGGCAGTGGAGACAGAACTAACATTTTGAACTGTGTAAATATGCAATATGACCGTAACTGGGTATGCTAGTTTCATGGATTACCACCTAGCATCTATCTCTGCACAGAAATGCAATAAAGTGATATCTCAACTCTGTGTGTGGAATGACTTGTTGCACACCAGGTGACGAACTCCAGTTTTGGGACAACAATACTGGTAAGCAAAAAACAGGACATGAGCTAGCAATGTGTGCCTGCAGCCCAGAAAACCAGTTGTATCCTGGGCTGCATCAAAAGAAGCATGGCCAGCAGATTAGAGAGGTGATTCTCCCACTCCACTCTCAAGACACCTCATGTGGAATATTGCTTATGTTCACAGAGTACAGCTCTGCATCCCTCAGGACAAGAAAAGCATGGATTTGCTTGCTCAAGCAGCTTGAGAGGAGGGCCACAAAAATGGTCAGAGGCATGGAACACCTTTCCTATGAAGAAGGGCTGAGAGAATTGAAGTTGTTCAGCTTGAAGAAGAGATGTCTTTGGGGAGACCTTATTGTGGCCTTTCAATACTGAAAGGTGGCTTATGAGAAAGATGGAGAGAGACTTATCACCAGGGCCTGTAGTGACAGTACAAGGGGTGATGGTTTTAAGCCAAAAGAGGGTAGATTGGCTATAAGGAAGAAAGTTTTTATGATGAGGGTGGTGAGACAGGTTGATCAGAGCAGCTGTGGATGTCCTATCCCTAGAATTGTTCAGGGTCAGGGGCTTTGAGCAACCAGATCTTGTGAAAGATGTCCATGCCCATGGCAGGGGGGTTGGACTAAATGATCTTTGAAGGCCCCTTCCAACCCAAACCATTCTATGGTTCTATTATTCTAAGCAAAGTAAATGTAAGCCTGTTCTTCAGCCCTGCAAAAGCGAAATACTTAAACAGAGGGTGCAGAACACAGAATGGATCCTCAGTAAAACGAGCTCTTCTTCCAATAAGTTATTTCTCAGCCGGCCAATGAGCAAGTATTATGTTCTCTATACTATACCTATCAAAATAGGGCATTCCACTGTGTGCTTAGAAATAGTTATCCCTCTTCAGTCTCTCACAGCAATGCTTGTGGAGCATATGAATGCAAACCAGAGTAAACTGTTGACAATTAGACACATACTTCAGCTGCAGTTCAGAAAAGAAGAGAAACACATATACATGACCAAGTAGTGTACCTTTACTTTCATGTGCTCAGGTCTAAGATAGTGCAGACGTGCTAGAAAAGATAAATGTTGCTTTCGCATTAATGTCATCTTATATGGAAAAAGTCCATTATCTGAAGTCCTATCATCCTTACAGGCTGTCTCTGTGGTTAAAAGGATTAAGAAAACAATGATGTCACTCTTGCACAACTCATGGAAACACAATAGTACAGACTGGTTTCGCAAGCAAAGAACAAACTGAGGGCTCAGGTGACTATCAAGAGGGGGTTGAGCATAATCATAAAAGGAAATATATAAACAAGGGGAGAGCGGTTATAGAGGGACATGGGCGGGAGGTTTGAACATGTGAACTAGAAGATCTGGGATAGGCTGTAAACCTTGGAGTACCCAGCCAATGGGGAAATAAGGGAGGGAACTTGCAGTCAGGAAAAGGGAATATGAGCAGTGGTCCAATTTTGACCGGGTGTGCCTATTAGTTAGGAAACCCGCTCTTGCAAGAATGTAAATAAAACATGCTTCACTAAGGAGTCCACCTGAGTCTACTCCATCGACCATACTGGCGTTTCTCACAGACGATCCCTTAAGTAAATCAACTGGAAAATGGGCTAAATGAGCATTTTGTGAAGTCCCCTTAATATTTACAATTTATCCCAGTCAAATAGTCACCAGTCCTGGAAGTAATCATATACATTTTTTACATACAGTTAAAGCTAGACCAAAGACTATTTCCCTCCTCTTCCCAATCTAAAATAGTTTACCCAATCTACTCAAGCATAGGGCAAATCTCCAAAGACTTTAAACTCAGCCATGATATCTTTTACTCTGTTGGAAACTGGAAATACGCAAGAAGAATATAGCCTCTCAAAGCACATGTTATCTTAAAATATGACATTTAGAATAGAGAGCCTTTATTTACTACCACATCTAAAGTATTATCTGCTTTTACCATTAGAAAAATGGGTTTAACCACCTAAACCATTCCACTCACACAGCACAGTGTGCACATAATTTTTCAGATAAACCCCTACCTGAATGTTTCTTTTAGGAACTTGCCTGCCTAACACAATTAAGTGTAGGTTAACAACCTGACTTTTATAACCAACACAATATTCTCCACTACTTGAGTTTCTAGCCAATTACAACTCACTCCCAATTCCTTCATAATCACTATTTCAAAACACAGGTTTAAGTTAATTTCACTGAAGATAAATACTAGGATATTACAAGGCCTATATAAAAGTTATATTATAAGAATGGACCTACCTTTTATGAAGGAATTAGGAAGTGACCATGCCTTCCTAGACCAAGCAAGCAACAATATCTATTTTGGTTTTATATATTCCAATACTTCGGGGTTCAGTGCAGAGACGGGAGAGTACAGGTAGGGATGGGAGTGCTGAGACATTTCATTGTTCCCTAACAAATGACGAGCTTTCTTTAGAAGGTATAACTTTATTAGCTGCAGGCAAGTTATTGATTTCTTCACAGTATCTTGAATTATCGGAGGTTTGTGTCAGAAGTACTGCCTCCTGCCATCAAGAACACTTTGCCTACAAAAAACACTTACAAAGTCACACAGCTAAGCAAAAAGAAAGGTGAAAAGAGAAGGACAACTCGAACGGTACCTAAAGCTCTAGACTGCTGTCACATTTTTCTCTCTAAAATATTCCCCAAGTCTAAGTCTACTTGTTTTAAGCACTGTTTTGAACACCTAGCAAAAAAAAGAACAAAAATCCCCCCTTATTTTATGGACAGCAAGCAAAAGCCCTTTCAAGACAGACATCTAAAATTTTTTAATTAATGTAAGAGCATTACTATCCCAACAATAATACTGGAGAAAATTTTTAAAAACCCAAAGCTCAGGATCCCAGTTGATCCCAACCCAACTGAAAGGGTTGTTTTGGGTTTTTTTAATTCCTAGTCTTGGTTCTATAACCAGACAAGGAGTGAGATGTTTTTTCTCTCCCTCCCTGCAACCACCTGGCATCCCAAATAAGTTCTGCCTGAATACTTCTGCAGTAAAATTGCCTGTACATAGTAAGTATAAGTCTTACCCAGTCTTACCCAGAGACTGTTTCCTTTACGGGTTTCACACTAGTCAGATTTCTAAGTCAGAAATTGTTAGTATTCACTAGTCATTACATATTATTCTTAAGTTTTTAACACTTTATTAATGATCAAAAGTCAAGGTGACTAGACAAGTTAAGCAAAGTAGGAATAATGAGACTTTTGGACAACCTATTTGAAATAAAGTCTGTCATGTTATTGCAGAGAATTTACATCATGATTAATGGTACAAAGAAGATACTCTAATATCACCTCTCTTTCATGAAAACATCTTCTGAAAATGACCATGTACTACTCATTTCTTTGATCTATTATGCTCAAGAGTACTTTGGTCTTTTTTGGGGACACCTGACTAACACGTTAAAGAGAATCTACTTGGGCTGTGCTCACACCATTACTAACAGTTGTTTGAGGGTGGCTTAAGAAATGTCCACCCCAAAGCAAAACACATTTGTGTTTACACAGGTCTCACTTATTTCAAAGAAAAGTAGAAGATATCACTCTTAATAAATGAAATGTAAAAAGTAACACAAATGACTGAGACAAAGTAGAGGTAATAATGAGGACATAGTAGCATTAAATATACCCATTTAATCCTTATTCATCATCCCACATACTCACCTTTCCGGTACAAAGGGAGACTTATCTTCTTGATACATTTCCATAAAACACCTGATTTTTTCTACACAAAATTGTGCAGAAGTAAGTTGCCAAACTGCACTAAGTTGTCAAAACAAAAAAAAAAAAGACTGTTCGAAATTAAAAAAAGGACTTCAGTAAGGCAGGAGAAATAGTAATGCAGTTAAAGACAACTGAGTGACCCAAAACTGGGTCCTATGCCCCTTCACAAGAATTTTGGTAACTTATTTTCTGCCATTTCACTTTGCAGAGATGAATGAGGAACACCAGACACCACCTCCACCCAGCTGTTACCGGAATTAACGTTCTTAGAAAATTCACAAAATATAAGTACTATCAGAATGTTAAATATATTTAAAGAAAAAAAACTAGAGCCATTCAATCTCAGTTTGGCATCTAATGATAAAAAGCTCAAAGTTACTAGACACATGTTTAATACCAGGGATGGATACCGAGACATTTTGATATAATGTTTTATTTATTTTTTTTCTCTTCTACATTGCTTAGATTTGGAGTCTGTATTAAAACTGACTGTATTAGAGTCCAGAACAGTCAAACAAGTACTACCTGCTTGCTAAACTGTAGCTGAAAATGGTCATACAACCAACCTCTGAAAGTGTCTACAGCCAAAGAGACACACAAATACCCGAATTATGGAAGCTAGTTCTTTTCTTTAACATTTTCATAGAACCATAGAGTCATAGAATCATAGAACGGCCTGGGTTGAAAAGGACCATAGTGATCATCTAGTTTCAACCCCCCCACCATATGCAGGGCCGCCAACCACTAGACCAGGCTGCTCAGAGCCACACCCAGCCTGGCCTTGAATGCCTCCAGGGATGGGGCATCCACGACCTCCCTGGGCAACCTGTTCCAGTGTGCCACCACCCTTTGGGTGAAAAAACTTTCTCCTAATCTCTAACCTAAACCTCCCCTGTCTTCATTTAAAACCATTCCCCCTTGTCCTATCAATATCCACCCTCGTAAACAGTCGCTCCCCCTCCTGTTTATATGCTCCATTCAAGTACTGGAAGGCCGCAATGAGGTCTCCCTGGAGCCTTCTCTTCTCCAAGCTAAACAAGCCCAGTTCCCTCAACCTTTCCTCATAGGAAAGGTGCTCCAGCCCTCTGACCATCTTAGTGGCCCTCCTCTGCACCCGCTCCAAGAGCTCCATGTCCTTCCTGTGCTGGGGGCCCCAGGCCTGGACACAGTACTCCAGATGGGGCCTCACAAGAGCCGAGTAGAGGGGCACAATCACCTCCCTCTCCCTGCTGGCCACCCCTTTTTTAATGCAGCCCAAAACACAGTTGGCTTTGTGGGTTGCAAGCACGCACTGCTGGCTCATATCCAGCTTCTCGTCCACCAGGACCCCCAAGTCCTTCTCCGCAGGGCTGCTCTCAAGGAGATCTTCCCCCAGTTTGTATAAATACCTGGGGTTGCCCCGATCCAAGTGCAGCACCCTGCACTTGGCCTTATTAAACCTCATTAGGTTTACACGGGCCCACTTCTCCAGCCTGTCCAGGTCCCTCTGGATGGCTTTCCTTCCTTCCAATGTGTCGACAGCACCACTCAGCTTAGTATCATCTGCAAACTTGCTGAGGGTGTACTCGATAGCACTTCTCTTTGTATAAATTATTTTTATCCTAAAAGGCCCCTGTCAAACTTCAGGTATTTGTCATTATTAACAACTACTTTAGTCAATTTACTGTAGAGCTAGTTGTAAAATGGTGAGCTCCTAATTCTCAGAAACGGTAGAGAAGAAACGCATTTCTTTGTCCAGAGCGCATTCAGAACAAAACCTGAAACTGAACACTGTAACTGGAAAAAGAAGCTTATAACAAGTCAAAACATGGTCACCTGAATGTGACAAATTGCCATGTAACAAGTATCTACCATGTTCAGCCACGCAAACAAAATCAGCTGCTATTCACTATCCTATAGTCCTGTTGATAGCAAATAAGCAGTGCCACAAAAGGGAGACAGGAAAGAAAGCAGGTGTAAAAAAAAAATCACTTTGAAGAAGCACTAACCGCACTTCTCTGCTTCCACCCATTCTATCAAATAAACGCAAACTATTTCTGAAAGTTTATTTAAGGAATTGAGAGGACAAAGAGAAAATTAACAAGTGTTTTTCCTCCACACCTCTAAGATTCCTGTAAATTGAGCCAGGTAAGGCTCAAGGGTGAGCCAGGGTTTCCCCAGATGTCTCAGCTGATGCAACAGCCAGCAGAAGGCGACCTTCAGCAACAGTAAGGGCAGCAGGTGCCACTAAGCAAGTGCAAAACAGCCCCTGTAAATGCTGCATAAAATGTGGAAGGGAAGACCACTGGAACGAGTCTTTCCAGAAATTTGGTCTCTACCAAGCATGAAAACAGAGTTGCCTAGGATCAGAAGGCTAGTAACTGCAATTGTCACCAACTTTCATGAACTAGCAGGCTGGGTTACTTCAGGAGAAGTAATGGAGAAGAACCGAATTAAGGACATTTCTTTTGAAATGCAGAGCTGAGCTGCTCGGGCTGCTGTGAGAGGCCAAGGCAGGCTGTGCGGGCACCTCACCAGCAGTGCCCCCAGGGACACCCACGCCACATGGCACAACTGCATCCTGCTGGCTGTGACAGCTGTGCAGCCACAACCTCCGTGAAGATCTGGGCACAATCAGGTTATACCTAGGCAAGTTGAAAAGGGCCAGCTCTCAGCTCCTTTGCGGTGCAATGCTAACTGGCCGTACATATGCTCTTCCCCTTCAGTCAACGCTTGTTAGCTTTGGATATATCGCAATGCAACCCCTGAAGAGGGAGAAGAACCGAATTCACATAAATCAACATGGAGATTATGCACAGAAAACATAATTTACACTGTGCCAGATGATTTAGAAACAATAGATATGCTTCATCAATGCCTTTTCCAAGGAGTAGATCAGTAGCATATTCACACAGACAGCTGTCAATCCAAGGGATAGAGTATACTTTAAACATTTTATGAAAAAAAAGGAAAATACCGTCTGATGGGAAAAAAAATAAAGAAAAAATCAAAACAATATGGTGTTTCCTTTTCTCCTTAAACACACCAAAATTTCTATAAGACAACAGACTTCACCTGCTTAGGAGCTCTATATCTTGGTTGCTGATTGTTTCTTTAACCTATTCTGATTTGTATGTTTTAAAATCTTTCAGTAAAAATGCTCATCTCCATCAAAAACACATCTCTTTTGAAGAAAAAGAAAAAGAACAAAAAAACAGATTTTAATTCAATCTGCCAGCTCTGTACAGCTAGTGGAATGCAGCAGGAGCCTCTCACTCATTCTGTTGCTTCATTAACACCCAGGAAATTTCATATGCTCCAAACTTCCACATTGGGGCAACAGGAAAGAAATCAGCTGTGGAAAGGCTCATGGGACATGTCTGTGCAGCTCACCAGCCATTACAGCCACTGCTGATTTTCAATTATCGGAAACTTATTAAAATTATTAAAATTCTATGATGGTCCAGCACTTGGCTGGGATGCCAAAAGAACTGTAAATTAATGCTTGTTTTAAAACATGATCACTTCCAAAAAAAAACCCCACCACACACCAAACAAACAAAAAAACACAAAAAAAACTGCCACAATTTAGCCAGTATGCAAGTCCTTTGCTTAGAGAATTCAGTCCCTGCCATAATCCATTTTTTTAATGGGAATGCACACCAAAGATACTGGGTGATTCAGAGAAATAGTAAGGGGATAGTATATTTCAATCTTCAAAACTATAATTTTCAGAATTAACCATAAGCAGTTGAAAGTTGTCATTCCCCAGCAGGCACTTAGTCTTCTGTACAAAACTAAAGGCAAACCTGACTCAATATAAAAAATATACAACTGGTGGAGGAATTATTTTCCTCCTTAAGAGAGGCTGGTTCTTGGCAGGGTAGTGCAAGCAGTCTCATAGTTCTATTGTTCAGACAAACCAAAGTTGCAATATCTAGGAATCAACTTTTCTTCACTGATGAATAATCTTTATTTAAAATAAAAACCCAAGAGAGGATATGGGATGGAAAGCAACACACCTCAATCCCACTGCTAAAGCTGGCAGGAGGTCTTTAAAGTGTATTCTTCAAAAACAGTGGAAAGAGAAGGAAAAAGCAACAAAAAATGAGCAGTTTAGTATACTATTAGTTTAAACTGAAGCTTGCAACAAGATTAGGGGAAAAAGAACACAAACTAAAACAAGTTCATACACCATGCATCCTTCTTGATTCAATCCACAAGTTATTTTCCTCTTGCATTCCATATACAAAACACATGACAAAACGAGCAGAGTGATGTACCAAGTCTGTATTACTTAGACAAACGTCAAGTGAGGGAATTCTGCAGTGGTTAGACAATAAGGTTAAACAAATATATACTTTTAGGATTTCTTAACCAAGGAATCAAAAAATAACTATGCTATTTTTTTTCTCTGGTTAACCTCAAGTAGAAATGAAGGGTTTATGTTAATTTCTTCTGTGGATTGAGACGTTATTTTTGAGCATGTTTATTCAATAGATAAGTTCTTTACAGCACAACATGTATTTAAAATATCTCTAAATACAGCTTCTAAAATTATGCCAACTGATGGTTTTTTGTTGAGACAGCACAACTTTAAATTCTGATTATTTTATGGGAACATAAAAGAATGACATTTGCCCCAGAGCAGATGATGTCAGCTGTACACTCAACACCGATTAAGTCAAGTTCACAACTTCACACCTGAAATTAGAGTTGGGTCAAATTTTTTTCCAGCTTACTCTCACACACCACTAAGCAGTTGGGATGGCCCCTTCAGTTCTACCTCATAGACAGGATCTGCCTACAGCACAAGTCTTCAGCTGAGTGTGCAAGCTTTAACAGGTCTGACAGTTTCAAAGTTCAGCAAATGTGGGGAGAAACAAGGTGTCACTGTAACTACTTTGTCAATTTTTTTCTTTTTTTTAATCAGCAATAAAATTTCAGGTTCATCTACCACAGAGATTCTGCAGAGGGCATGGCTAGCTGCTTCGAAACCTATGGAAATATTTAGACAAACACTAACACTACTCAGCTGGTTTGCTTTGGGGTTTTCTGTGTAAGAATTAAGTTTTAAAAACAGTTGTTGTTTCTCATAAGCATCTTATTTTTCTAAACACCGTTTGCCTATTATTTACCCCTCAGTTTCTACCCAGAGGAAATTTGGTTTCCTCAGCCTTTTGTAACTATTTAAGTTAAACATATCCCTTTACTATATTGAGTGTGGTTTCCAAGAAGCTGACCATCAGTAAACCCTAATACACTTTTCAGAGCTAACATTTCATATGTACATGCACATGAAAGCACATCCAGATAAAATAAAGTTTAATAAGAATGAAAATTGTAAAGCTCTATTTTTAATGATCAGCTTATTTCAGCTCTTTTTTTTTCTTAACACTCAAGTTATTTCAAGTTTAAATATACTTCTTTACACATTGTAAACATATGGAAATGTATGCAAAGACCAATAATCTCAGTCTCTGTGTGTTCATTCTGTCACCTGGACAGATGGAGTTAAACTCCACCTACCATGCCTCTCAAAGGAAGACAAATCTAGTAAGAACATTGCTATTAAATAAGGAAGACAGGCCAGTCAGTCTCACCTCTGTGCCTGGCAAGATCATGGAGCAAATCCTCCTGGAATCTATGCTAAGACACATGGATAACAAGCAGGTGATTGGTGACAACCAACACAGCTTTACCAAGGGAAAATTGTGCCTGATGAATTTGGTGGCCTTCTACGACAGAGCCACGGCACTGGTGGATAGAGGAAGGGCATCATCTACCTGGACTTGTGCAAAGCCTTTGACACAGACCCACGTGACATCCTTGTCTCTAAGTTGCAGGGACATGGATTTGACAGAAGGACCACTTGCTGGATAAGGAATTGGCTAGACGGCCACACTCAAAGAGTGGTGGTCAATGGCTCAATGCCCAAGTGGAGACCAGTGACAAGTGGTGTTCCACAGGGGTCAGTACTCGGGCCAGTGTTGTTTAACATCTTTGTCAGAGACATGGACTGGTGGGATCAAGTGCACCCTCAGCAAGTTTGCTGATGACACCAAGCTGTGTGGTGTGGTGGACACACTGGAGGGAAGGGATGCCATGCAGAGGGACCTGGACAGGCTTGAGAGGTGGACCCATACAAACCTCATGAAGTTCAACAAGGCCAAGTGCAAGGTCCTGCACATGGGTCGAGGCAATTCCAAGCACACAGGCTGCAAGAAGAATGGATTGAGAGCAGCTCTGAGGAGAGGGACTTGGGAGTATTGGTTGATGAGAAGCCGAACATGAGCCGGTAGTCTGCGCTTGCAGACCAGAAAGCCAATTGTGTCCTGGGCTGCCTCAAAAGAAGCATTAGCAGCAGTTTGACGGAGGCTATTCTCCCCCTCTACTCTGCTCTCATGAGACCCCACCTTGAGTACTGTGTTCAGATGTGGGGCCCCCAACATAAAAAAGACATGGACCTGTTGGAGAAAGTTCAGAGGAGAGCCACGAAAATGGCCAGAGGGCTGAAGCACCTCCCCTGTGAGGGCAGGCTGAGGGAGTTGGGGTTGTTCACCCTGGAGAAGAGAAGGCTCCGAGGAGACCTAATAGCAGCCTTCCAGTACCTGAAGGGGGTTGTGATGGATTTGCTTATCCCAGGACAGCGGCCTGCTGTCCAGAGGGACCTAGATGGGCTGGAGTAATGGGCCAAGAGCAACCTCATGAAATTAAATGTACACATGCAGAGACCTGCACCTGGAAAGGAAGAACCACATGCAACAGTACAGGCTGGTTTTAACCACAGAGAAAAATGAGTCATCCACCTTTAAATGACACATTCAACACCAAATTGTGAACAAACTTTGCAAGCCTAGTTATATTTAACTTGTATGGAATACAGTCCAGGTTACTATACAACAGCACTGAATGAACTTTTTTTCATACCACTTTAAAAACAGAGGTTTCCATTATGAGATTACACAATCCATAGCCTACTTCTGGAAAAGTTTTCATGCACTTAGCCCTTACCTTTGTACGCAATAACCGGGTGCTCAGCTCTGTGGCAGTGGGTATCTTCTGTTGTTGGCTCCAGTATTCCTAATACCCCAAGCCCTGCCAACAGCAGTGCGAGGAGGCAGCTTCCTCTCATGGTGGTCATGCTGTCCTCTACAGCAGTCACTTCTTTTAACTGACTACTCTTCTTGCACTCATGTGGGAAAAGCACCTGGAGAATTAAAAGAAATTTACTCAAGCACAATTTTTTCTGTTTTAAACAAAACAAAATCACTTTCTGCCTGTGTCATATTTGACCCCTGAAAAATACACTATCAGTTGTTCCTCTAATTACTTCATAAACTTATTATCAGTTATACAATTTAGGAATATTGATTTATTTTATGACACACCAGGATTCAAAAACTGTTATTAATTCCCCCCCTTCTACTTTAAAGCTTCATTTTGTAATGTGTGTGTGGAAAATAACATTCTGCAACATTTTGTTTTTTATTTTTTTTAGATATAGCAAATGTATCTAAAACTATATTCCACATTCACTTGGATCCACTGCCCCTCGCTCTGCCTTCCTCACAACAGAAAGAATGCTTTGATTCCTTGCAAGTATAAGGCAGGAAAATAATTGCTCCTTCACATTACTGACTGTTCTTACAAAACAAAAGCCCTACAGCATGTATTTTTTGCCTCTCTGTGGAGTATGTATAGCACAGCACAGAAAGCAGTAGGATGGTTCACCTTAATGCTCTGACAACGTACTTCTGCTTTATAGGAAGGAAGGTCACTGGTTCTGACAATGCCTTAGTCTCTACCCAGTTGCCAAGACTGATGACAAGGTTGCGCATTGCAGATTCTAATGCTGAAGACCCCTTTCTACTAAAATCTAAACACCAATCAATGACATAATGGTTTTCATTCAGTACCAGAATAAAGTTAACTTTTAACTCCCTAATTTTTTTAAATACACAATAACCAGACACTTACTTTATAAGTAACAGAATACTCAAAGTCAATATAACTTTAGATCCAATGCAATTCTCTTCGCTTTATCATAACAAACATTCCAAGCAGTAACAGCCTAATGCTGTGACCCAAAAAACTTTTGCCCCAAGTTTTACTGAGTCCCACAAGCTTGCTTACTGATAGCACACAGTTATGAGACATCACTGACTCTCAGGGGGAGAAGACTGGAGATCTGAGACAACTCCATAATGGTAGAAATGTCATTCTGACAATTAATGGAGCAATTCTGGAAAAAATAATCAGCACTATTAACTTCTAATACATTTGGTCTCACTGAACTGCAGTGTACTGTTTAATAAGATGGAAACTTTCTACTCGTGTAACATAAACATCCTAAACACATGAAACAAAGGGCTGTTAATTAAAAGATACTCCACAGTAAGACTAGTCTGCTTCAAAAGCTATACCACAAACCAGAATGGATAGCAAACATTGCTCCCTAATATTACTGTAGCATCAGCCACCATAAGATGAACTGCTCTTCACTTACCACCTTATTTTGCTGCCTTTAGAAGCCTTCCTGCTAAGATCTGGACACATCTAATCCTCATTAATTTAAACTAAAATAAAAAGATCAAAGAAATAATACATCTGAGTGGTACAGAAATTTAATAGTCAATTTTAGCTTCTCTGCTAAATTTGCTTATGTTTCAGAAAAAGAAGGGAAGGAAGCTTCTAGGCAGTTAAAACCATCTTGCTACCTTTCTAAGTAGTGTATCTTATTGATGCCATGTTCCAATACGAAACTGTCCCTAAAAATTGCTTGTGGTTCACAGCAGGCAGTATCTGCTCATAGAAATTATTTGCACTCACACATGTAGGGGCACAAAGCTCCTGTTCCAATGTTTTGATAGTTCATTTTCTGGAAGGGTGACACTTCAAGCATTATGCACTATTCTTATCCAAATTCAGCTAGTTTATGTGGGTTTTATCACAGCTAATCAACATTACTAACTTACAGGTCATACAAGTACATTACTAATAGCTAGTTCTAATTCAGGTTTCTGTAAGATTATGTATGCGTACCTAAGAAGCAAAATGAAAGACAGATACCACATTACAGACTCTCAAAAGCCATTTGAGATATGTAGAAACATAGTACTTTCATATTAAAGAAACACAAACTTTATTTAATTTCTAAAGTCTCAGAAATACCCATAAACATGTGAATATAATGGACAGAAATTAAACAAGAATAAAATGAAACATTTGTACTGGAAGCTCAGCCTTCTCTTTCTCCCTGGCTGTAAATGAAACTCTATCGTCTTTATGTAACCAGGCTCCTATATCCCAGTCAAGTTTCAAAAAACAGCTCTACCCAGGACACAATAAAAGAGAATCCTGTTTCTCCAGGAAGAAAGAAAAGGAACAGTACTCTTCATCCAGCTACTAAATTTGTACATATTTATGGATGTCATGGTTTTCATTGCAAAAAGGATACTGGCTTTCATGGGACTTACTCTGGTATTAACAAGGACTAAGAAGTAAATGTTTACAGGTCTGATGTCTTGCATCCTGAAGGTATCAAGAGGATTTTTCCCCACCTGTCCCCTGTGTGCAGAACTCAGTAACAGAAGCAAAGATTCCTTCAGATTCCTTCACAACAATACCTTTCCTCAGCCCCTAAATCCAAAGAGAATCCTTTGGAATGACAGGCTACTTACATGTCATAGTTGGTGTCTGACACAGTCATTTATATCTATAGTCATGCTGTGGGAGAAATTTGGAGCCAACTTTTTTTTTCCTACCTAGTTGAACTCCTCCTCTCATTACATGCATCTCACATGGTAAAAATGGAGGCAGGAAATCCTCCTTTCTCTTAATCAGAATATCCAAAGACAAGGTTAGACCTTGAAGGACAGACAAAGGATGCGAACGCACTTCTGATAATATATCTCAGAGAGAAACAGTAACAGTTTCAATTTCTCTCTACCTCAACTTCTACCTGTTTAAATATATTGTGCTATTTTATTATGTCCATTCATTATTTTAGATGTATTAATTTAAATGTATTAATTATGTTGCAGGGAACTGCAAGCAGAAGCTTACTTGCAACTGCTCAGAGGAGAGTCTTAAGAGACACCAATCAGAGAAGAGAACACTAAATCAAGGTAGCAGATAGAAACCTCATCACAAGTTCTCACATGAGAAAAGGACAAGCTTTAAGTCAGCTGAGCAACTGGGATGAACTTCATTACACTACGGTATGCACAGGAGGAAGAAAAAGGAGTCTGGAGACTGCACCTAATTTTACTGCTAGAGTAAAATAAAAAAAAACAAACCCAACAAAAAACAAACAAAACTGACAACAACCACCCCAAAACCAAAAAAACTTGCAACCAAACAAAAAAAAACCAAAACACACAAAAAACCATACCCCTCCAGGAAACAAAAAACCCACACACCCCAGTCCCCGCACAAACCTCAAAACCCCCAGCAAACAAAACGCACACCTTACACGTGTAGCCACAGCATGAACAGATGAGCAGGCACCTTAGAAAAGCCTACAAAACCAAATCCTTTCCCACAGAATTTGCAGAGGTTAAATCGTTCCCTCCTGTGCACCCTTGAGTAAGGGCGGCCGCACAAGTTCCATCTCTGCCCAAGATGCTGACGGTAGAGCGAGCCTGTGGAGGCAGCACCTGAGCTCCGCACCCACGCAGCTCTCAAACACTGGAACCAGGAGTCAGAAGTCTTGAAGCAGGCAAGGGAGCTTTTTCCTGAAATAGGCCCTTCTCCTTACTGAAAGAGCAACTATTGTGCCAAGAAAGATGGCTAGCCTGGAGGGTAAGACAAAAGCCAAGAGAACCCTAAACATAAAAAGTCTAAGCTAGTTTCCTTGATTTCTGCATTGTTTCCACATGCAAATCTCACTCAACAATGAAATATAATGGTCAAGTCAAAACCCTGAAAAACATATCCATAATAGTGACACTGACCATCTTTTTAACTATTGCTATACATTTGGGAACCAGCACATTGATCTATATTATTTGTACAGTTTTTCTAGCACAGATCTTTAATCAGTCTTCTGACAAATTGCATTTTAAAAGTATGTAAAACAATCTGAGGATGCAAAAAGAAAAAAAAGCAGAATTATAAAATGTAATATTTCAATATATTATTTTATTTATATATGTAAAGGGTCTTGCTAGTTTATTCTCTCCCTCATTCACTTTTTTTTTGATCTAGCTGGCCTAGAAGAAATGTAAAGACAAATGAGGCTCATTAGGTAAAGGTATTATTTTTTATAAATGTAGTATTTACAGCTTTTCCATCAGTAGTATTTGAAGAGGGAAAAAAAAAAAGTAGCAATTCGAGATTTTCTATTTTAGCTGAGCCAAAAGACACCTATTGCTAAAGAGAAAAAGTGTGAACAGCTAAGCATGCAAGGCACGTAACAGCTGCTGCTAGGTCCAAGCAGATTCATTTAGAGACTATTCCCTCCAGGCACTGAAGTCATATATTTAAAATCAAATAATCAGGATGTCAGTATTTCTAGATCAGTTAAAATGCACTGTGTTGGAAGTACAACTGGTCTCTAAATTATAAACCACATTGTCTTTTGTTTGATTAAAATAAGCTGTTGGATATAAAAAAAGAGAGTTGCCACACTAACTGCAGCTGATCAGCAGCAAAGATGCTTTCAAATAATTATCTTTGCTGATTCTGTAAGTCAGTTTCATCGAAATTTCAGTGAATGAGGAAGTGAACTTACGTCAGTGTGAGTATATGAACAGCGGAGTTTGGTAACGTTAAAAGATGCCAGTTTCAGGACTGGTTCTGGGGCACATGCATCCACAAGCAAGTCTGGAGTTTCTTAACATGCACACCACTATTTACTCTTGCAGATGCTACTGAACTGTGATTTTTTTTCTCAGCCATCCATCTGCTAATAATATATAGACACAAGGCAAATAAGTATCAAAACTCATTTAAATCTTGTTTCCAACAAAAAAAAAAAAAGACGGTTGTTTCTACTACAGTGATTCATCCTGTTCCCTGTCAAACGCACAAATAAAAGCTAAACCTCTTTATAATATTACTTTGAAACACATCCCTTATTCAGTATAGCTTTAGCAAAAAAAATTTGTTTATCATTCAGATACACAGATTAGAGCAATAGGTCAAAGATCACCTCATTAAATATCAAAAGAAGAGTGAAGGCTATAGAGTTTCTTTGGCGAAAAAATCCTGCTGTACACTATCGTGTCTCATCACTGGACCTAGCAATGCGAACTGTTTGCTATGCAGCAGAGTAGCATATTCTAATTTGTATTCTCATAAAGTGAGAGTCAGCTTCAATTAACAAACTGATTAGCGAGTGCCTTCAACTTTTTTTTTTAATATTGCCGTTCAGTTTCTGCAGTAGCATGAATTTTAAGATCTACAAGAGGCAGTCACCCATCAGTTGTCATTGACTAACTGTCAAAAATCAGTCCTTAAATTCATAGTGACATTCTGCCAAAAGCCTGATAATCTCTGTACCTGATGATGACAACTCATAAAAGAAGAATCTGTCAAAGCTAGTTCTCCAGTGCTGCTCAAAGAGCCGAGATACTTTTGATTTCCATAAAGGAAGCACTGCTTAAAGAACAGCGGCCTGAGTGAAGCAAGAAGTTTGCAATAACACCTCAGATCTCAGTTACCACATCGTGGACATGTCAGCCTCATCAGTGGGGCATAGCACCAGTGGACCACAGCTTCCTCAAGCAAGCACCAGCCAACCCAACAGGTCCACAGAGAAGAGGACCACAAGTAGGTTAGAAGAATAAAGGTAGTCAAATCAGCACAGCCTAGGCCCAATTTCAGGCAAAATCTCAGCTCTTTTTTTCAGATCCCTTTTTCTCTTATTATCTCTTAGCTCCTTGGCCTTTTTTTCGTATCCTTCCAATACCCAGATTCCCACCTCTAGTTTCCTTCCCCTCACAGATAGTCCCCATGGATTGCCTGGGACATCCACGGAACTGTGATCCTCAGTCTGGGCATCAGAAGTCAGCCTGAGGCAGCAGAAGGAGAGATTCTCCTCCACAGGCAGACTATAAAGCCAGCACAGTTTATCCTTTATAAAGTCACTTTTATAGAAAAACAAAATGGTAATCATTGCAAATAAAGATCTAAAAAGTAGAGAAAATTGCAAGTAAAAATCAGAGGAAGTTTAACAGCCAAAGGAAAGGCACGAAGTGAGAGAAAAACAAGCCAGGAGAGGGCAGAAGTGTCAGCTAGCGCAGGAAAAGCAAATGGAGGAGAAAGAAATACAGGGATCTACACACACAACCCTGTATTTCATCTTCTTTCTCTCTATACCACGCTTGCCTGCTCCTTTTCCAGTTGGTACTATTATTGGAAAACAAACACATTATCTTAGGGCCCAAAAGATGGTCAACACCATGAACATGGCATACAACACAAGTTGTTCTGTAATAAAAATATACTTTCAGGTTCTGTGAGTAATAGCTATTCAGTACACAGTCCTTACCATACAATCCTCTTGATTTTAAAAAAATTACATAGCTTCAAAATGGGAATGGGCAGATCCTCAGAAAAAGGATCCACTGATGGTTATGAAAGACCTAGACACTCCCATTTGCCGTGTGAAATTTGGGAACTTCCTGAGCCTGATACTGCAACAATATTCAGGACAAGCCCCACTTGCTGCTCGCTGGGGTCTTACCCTCTTCCCAGAAACATGTGATTTTTGCTCCTAACAGAGACCAGATGCTGGTGCAGATGCACCTCCGACCAAACACAGCCATTTGTTACCATGTTCCGCAAAGAACTCAGCTCTGCACTGCACGACATTCGTAGACTGCATTTTATTCACTTGTATTGTCATACAGCACATACAAATCTGTATTTACAAGTTATTCATAAAGCTTAGTGAAAACTGAACATACATATCTGACTGTAAGACAAGGAAAAATCTATTGCACAGCTTTTTACAAAGCACATCTTACAGTGCATTTGTTGTGACCACAAAGAGAAACAGAATCTAAAACAGCCAGGCTACAGCATTTTTTCTTTAATATTCCCTTACCTGTCTAGCAGAAAACCCTATGGTTTGGGAACAGATCTGTCTCCTAGTTGTAGCTGAGTCAGCAAAGACCTCAATTTCAACAGAATCATGTAGTCATTTACTGGACTTCCTTAAAAACTGTCACAAAATATGACATAAATTACATCTCAGAAGTTTCTTTCAATTTATTCAGCAACACTGTTAGCGGCCTGTACAAATATGTTTTCCAAATACCCCTTGCACACTCTTGACAGATAAAATATAATACAAATAGTTGTGGACAATAATTTCTAAAGCAGCATGTACTTTCAGAGGCCTAGTAATGTTGCCCTTGAATGAAGATGCTATAGTACATATTTCTACACCTCAGTAAACGAAAATTATTTGTGAAAATCTTATTTACCCATTAAAGCTGAATATAATAAAAGTACATTAGTGTGGTGGGTTGACCTTGGCTGGATGGCAGGTGCCCGCCAAAGCTGCCATACCACTCCCCCTCCTCAGCTGGGCAGGGTAGAGAAAATATAACAAAAGGCCCATGGGTTGAGATAAGGACAGGGAGAGATCACTCACCAATTACCGTCACAAGCAAAACAGACTCAACTTGGGGAAAGCAATCCGTTGGCAACCAAATCAGAGTAGGGTAGTGAGAAATAAGAACAAATCTTAACACACCTTAAAATGTGCTCACTCTTCTCTTTGACTGCTGTTGTATTTAAGAAGGGGAAAAACCCTGCTGCACACATTATCCCAGAGGCACTATCACAACCACTGATGTGCTCAGCTTTGGCCAATGGTGGGACCATCTTGTAGCTGGCTGGCATTGGCTCTGTTGGACATGGGGGAAGCTTCTCACAGCTTCTCACAGAAGCCATCCCTGTAGCCCACCGCTACCAAAACCTGGCCTTACAAACCCAGTACAGCTGGCCCACTTCACTGAACAGGACTAATAAAAATAATGACCAGATTATTAAAATATTTTTAACACTTATTTTCATCATATTTGTGTCTTTTGTATGACAAGGCTACGTGTCTTGTCTTCTACCATTACCTCTACCCAAATTCAGGTATGATGCAGGATGGAAGAAGGAGGAGATGCTCTAGTTTAGATGTTTTTCATATTTTTCTTATCCCTTCACATTATTATAAACTGTCCTGTACTGTGAACTATACCTAAAAAAATAGAAAAAAGCAGGCTTTAAAACATGACATGACCCAACAAAAGGTTGTAGTTCAGGATTGGGAGGAGTTCCATGCAACAGAGCAGCCAAAGACAATGCACTGAGATAACTGTAGGAAAAATTTAGCTGGGAAGAGGGAAATTTTATCAGCTAAGGGGAGAATGAAGAAGATGAAGGTTAGAGTTGGATGAAAAATTTGTGTAAAATCTTGAAGATGTACAAAAAGTAGTTTTGAGTGAAGGCAAGGTTAATAGAAGCAGGTAAAAAAGAGATAATATGAAAGTAATGTAAGTTTACCTGTTGCATTCTATCCAAATTGGGAAGAGTCAACACAGAGATCGGAGTCATACACATTGAATAACTAAGAGAGAAGATCATCACTTCACAGATCATTGCTGTAGCTATTTGAGCATATTTTTTAATATTTGTAAGTTGTACAGGAAAACATTTGTACATGTATGTAAGAAAAACCAGAAGGAAGACAGTAACACAGCAACTTCAAATAGATGGGTTTTTTAAAAATTTATATTCAACTGAAAACAGTTCTATATCATTTTGTACGTCACTGTACAAAAGTGCTTGATAGTACTTGGGATTTAGCTTTTATAAAGATTTAATATAATACATTTTTAAAATGTGAATTGGCAATCCAAAGAACAAAATTGCACTGCTGAAACAAAACTATTAGTGGATATTCTGCACATTAATACTAGGCAAACTTCCAAAACAAAGATTATATTTAAGTAGTTACTACTTAAAAGAACTGCTGGATGAGCTCCAAAATGTCATGAAATTACTACTGTGACAGCCTGCTCCAGTTGAATAACACTGGCAAAGTTATTCTTCTCATGGTGGATTCTGCCCTGCAGCTCTTTGGTACAGTTTTAAGGAACAGAGCTTATTAAAAACATTTCAGCAAATGCATGGTGGTCACCCTCATGGGGTGAGGGGTTTGGGGCTTCAGGGGGTTTTGGGGTTTCAAGGGATGCAGGGTTTTGGGTGAAGTGTGGAGGTTCGGGGGGTGCAGTGTTTCAGGGTGCAGTGTGGGCATTCGGGGGGATGCAGGATCTGAGTGTGTAGTGTGGGAGTTCAAGGGGGTGCGGGGTTTGGTGTTTCAGGGGGTTTTGGGCTTTCGGGGAATGTAGGCTTTAGGGGTCCAGTGTGGGAGTTCGAGGGGGTGCGGGATTTGGGGCCTCAGGGGGTTTTGGTGGTTCGAGGGATGCAGTGTTTGGGGGGGCAGTTTGGTGTTTCAGAGGGGGTGCAGTGTTTCAGTGGTCACAGCTTTGACAATCAAAATACAGTGGAGGAGAATACACTTTCATATGTCAAATCCACTCACCCCTGCACCCCTTTTTGAAATGCATTTCAGATTCACACCTCCTCTCAACTCCTAGCTTGATTACCAGCCTTTGTTTTGTTTCTTCCCATCAATAACTAACATAGTCTCTCTCTACACCAACAGCTTTAGTGACAGCAAGGTTTGACAGACCGATATGAAGGGAAAGGAGAGGTGAGGCAGCTCAGAGCTCCCATCCCATGTCACCGCTATGAAACACTTCTGCTCCCCACCCATTTATTTATACATAGTTTTTCTATCCAGGTAAGCACTCAAAACACCCCCTCATCTCACCAAGCTTCTTGATTCCTCCTTCAGTTCTTGGATAAGCAATAGAGAGAGTATCCTACAGAGAACGCTTAGGTGGACTGAACCATCTGATGTCTCTGCACTGACTATACAAAATGCTTAGGGTTAAGTAAGTAGGCTACCATCTCATTTCCCTTGCTCTCTACCATTACCACTGCAAAGATGATTTAGAGGTTTTTTTTTTTTAATACATCAGCAAAAGTTTTCCCATGCACTTACAGGGATCTGTTACACAAAGGAAAGCACTGTTTTTTCATGTTCCTTCTAACCCCATGGTTAACCCCCATGACTACAGGCAATAGTGCTCAAAGGAGACCCACTGATCCATATGACACTATTCCATATTTGATTTTGCATTTAGATGTCTGATTCAATTAAGAAATGCAACAGAAAAAAAAAAAAATCACACAACTCCCTTCTGTGCCACATTCAGTTACATTAATATCCAGATAATCCAGAGACATCATAAAAACTTGTCTCTTTTTAATTAGGAAAATTAACTGTGTGGCTAACCACGCTGTCTTTTGAAGTTGTCCATCAGAAACATTGGATACCCTGATGAAGCTATCAGAATCCTGGAATGGGAAGTCTGAAGGGACAATCGTGTCTTCTGTTAGATCCTTCTGAAAGTTCATCTACCTTTTCTTAGTTTTTCACTAAATCCTGAATCCACATACAGATATTTTATACCTTCTGAGAAAGATCAAGCTAATAAATCCTTTCCTAAAATAAACCAGCTAAAATTAAAAACAATGCAAGGCACAAAGGTTTTCAAAGACCATTCTACAGCTAAAATATCCAATATATCGGAGTCTTCAAAATAAAAGGCAAAGTTCAAAATGAACACAATGTTTATACTTAAAACCCCATGTATTCACACACGAAGGTTTCACACATGAGGAATATCCCTGCACATGCCTGAAGTTCTGTCAATACAAACTTGCTTATTTTTGTGTATTTTTTGCTAGATCCTGAGATATGGCGTGATGGGGGCGGGGGGGGGAAGAAAAAACCCTTCTAAGGAGAATAAATCATAGTCGTATTTTCTTCCTCCAACACCGCTGTTAAAAAATTAAGTTCTATTTTTAAGTCTGTTTAAAAGTAGTAAAACTTGACACAACAGAAATCATACACTATCTGGAGGAATGCACTCAATGAAGCTGTTAAACAACAAATAAGGAGATGTCAACTTAAGGCTAAATGAGAAATGGATCTTGACATACTTGTTTCAATACACAGAAGCCTCTTGTGGGTTTCCTTCAGACCATACATTGTGCTGCTCTGTGTATTTGTGTCTCAAAGAAACCCCAAAATAACTGTTTTTTCCAAGTCTGAAATATCTTCTTTAAAAGTTATTTTAACTTATTTACATTTCCATGTTTCATCTAAGTGTCAATGGTGACATTCTTGTTAATGATTTCCATTTAAGAGCTTTCAGGAAAAAAAAAATAAATCTATTCCATAAAGTTATTTCACAAACTAACAATGTTGTGAAATTCTAGTTTGTTTGGTGACATCTTTCCCAGTGGCATCTCAGTGGCTGACAGTTTCCCCATGACTAAATTACATAAAGTGTCGCTGGTGTCTCCATCATATCCAAAATAATTTTAGACTTCTGTAGCTTTGTAGCTGTCGTTTTCATTTATCACTTTGAAATCTTCTAAGCATACTGTATGTATGCACAGATTGCATACACTGAAACATATCTTAGACTACTGCTTTTGAGGAATCTAAGGTTCAGAGACCAATAGTGTCAAAGTCACTTTAACCTCGTATATAGAAACACATAGGATGATTACACGTTCCCATAGATTTTTCTAAAAATAAAGGCGTTGCTTCAACTTTCTTAGGCCGATTTACTTGCATCCAAATTTTCTAGTATTCTCACAGGTGTTTAAAGGAAAACTTTATTATCACCCCTACATTTTATGCTGCACAGTACACTCACTGGTTTCACAGCAATAGCCTATGGACAACCTTCCTCCCCCACTGTGCCAGCTCTCCAACACACTATCAGGGAAGACTGGATGACCTGCAGTGAGAACACCCTTAGCTAGTGTTGCCTGAGACCACCCAGACCCATACCCAAAAGCCATATAGTACAGCCTGCACCCCTATTAGCACTACGTTCTCTAGATCTTCATACCCTCACATATTGTGTTCCTCAAAAAAACAAATGCACACGTGGCACAGGCAGGGATTGCTTTCCTGGGATTAACAAATAACCACAACATCAACACACTGACACATCACAGATGAATGTCATACTCTGCTGGGAGGACCACATGCCTGCTTAGACAACAGCCCATAACAATAAGCAAAGGCATTCCCCCAGGTGGACTAGTAGAGCCTCCACTTCACTTTGCTGGCCTGCCCCTCCACCAAGTCTACATCCCTGTTCCAACACCACACTCTGAACAAAGACCATAGCTCCCAAGCAAACTAGATCTTTCTAACAGCCTGTTGCACTGAAGCTTAGTCCAATATCAGCTAATGGCAGCATGCTTCAACACTCAGATTCATGTGCTCATTGAGGATTGGCACCATTTTCTCCCTCAAGTCATCTGCTGTCCCAAAGGGAAAACAGCCACCAGCTGGATTTTTAAGACCACCATAGCTGCTGCACATAGGAAGGGTAAACCCTGAGAGAAGCCGTTCTTGTTAGATCACACC
>WKFP01015413.1:242108-274700 GCA_011057875.1 Pterocles orientalis
AAGTTCATCTACCTTTTCTTAGTTTTTCACTAAATCCTGAATCCACATACAGATATTTTATACCTTCTGAGAAAGATCAAGCTAATAAATCCTTTCCTAAAATAAACCAGCTAAAATTAAAAACAACACAAGGCACAAAGGTTTTCAAAGACCATTCTACAGCTAAAATATCCCAATATATCGGAGTCTTCAAAATAAAAGGCAAAGTTCAAAATGAACACAATGTTTATACTTAAAACCCCATGTATTCACACACGAAGGTTTCACACATGAGGAATATCCCTGCACATGCCTGAAGTTCTGTCAATACAAACTTGCTTATTTTTGTGTATTTTTTGCTAGATCCTGAGATATGGCATGATGGGGGGGGAAGAAAAAACCCTTCTAAGGAGAATAAATCATAGTTGTATTTTCTTCCTCCAACACCGCTGTTAAAAAATTAAGTTCTATTTTTGAGTCTGTTTAAAAGTAGTAAAACTTGACACAACAGAAATCATACACTATCTGGAGGAATGCACTCAATGAAGCTGTTAAACAACAAATAAGGAGATGTCAACTTAAGGCTAAATGAGAAATGGATCTTGACATACTTGTTTCAAAACACAGAAGCCTCTTGTGGGTTTCCTTCAGACCATACATTGTGCTGTTCTGTGTATTTGTGTCTCAAAGAAACCCCAAAATAACTGTTTTTTCCAAGTCTGAAATATCTTCTTTAAAAGTTATTTTAACTTACTTACATTTCCATGTTTCATTCTTGTTAATGATTTCCATTTAAGAGCTTTCAGGAAAAAAAAAAATAAATCTATTCCATAAAGTTATTTCACAAACTAACAATGTTGTGAAATTCTAGTTTGTTTGGTGACATCTTTCCCAGTGGCATCTCAGTGGCTGACAGTTTCCCACGACTAAATTACATAAAGTGTCACTGGTGTCTCCATCATATCCAAAATCATTTTAGACTTCTGTAGCTTTGTAGCTGTCGTTTTCATTTATCACTTTGAAATCTTCTAAGCATACTGTATGTATGCACAGATTGCATACACTGAAACATATCTTAGACTACTGCTTTTGAGGAATCTAATGTTCAGAGACCAATAGTGTCAAAGTCACCTTGACCTCCTATATAGAAACACATAGGATGATTACACGTTCCCATAGATTTTTCTAAAAATAAAGGCATTGCTTCAACTTTCTTAGGCCGATTTACTTGCATCCAAATTTTCTAGTATTCTCACAGGTGTTTAAAGGAAAACTTTATTATCACCCCTACATTTTATGCTGCACAGTACACTCACTAGTTCCACAGCAATAGCCTATGGAAAACCTTCCTCCCCCACTGCGCCAGCTCTCCAACACACTATCAGGGAAGACTGGATGACCTGCAGTGAGAACACCCTTAGCTAGTGTTGCCTGAGACCACCCAGACCTATACCCAAAAGCCATATAGTACAGCCTGCACCCCTATTAGCAGTACGTTCTGTAGATCTTCATACCCTCACATATTGTGTTCAAATGCACACGTGGCACAGGCAGGGATTGCTTTCCTGGGATTAACAAATAACCACAACATCAACACACTGACACATCACAGATGAATGTCATACTCTGCTGGGAGGACCACATGCCTGCTTAGACAACAGCCCATAACAATAAGCAAAGGCATTCCCCCAGGTGGACTAGTAGAGCCTCCACTTCACTTTGCTGGCCTGCCCCTCCACCAAGTCTACATCCCTGTTCCAACACCACACTCTGAACAAAGACCCTAGCTCCCAAGCAAACTAGATCCTTCTAGCAGTCTGTTGCACTGAAGCTTAGTCCAATATCAGCTAATGGCAGCATGCTTCAACACTCAGATTCATGTGCTCATTGAGGATTGGCACCATTTTCTCCCTCAAGTCATCTGCTGTCCCAAAGGGAAAACAGCCACCAGCTGGATTTTTAAGACCACCATAGCTGCTGCACATAGGAAGGGTAAACCCTGAGAGAAGCCGTTCTTGTTAGATCACACCGCATCTCCTACCACACACAGATCTTGCTCATTCCACTCTCCCTCCACTGTATCTCAGCTTCCTTCTCCCCTTCCCTCAATAGCCTGCAGAGAGGCAACACCACAACCTGCTTCAGCTGAGCTATACAGCGCTGTCCCAGTCCTGAGCCGGGTGCTGGCTAACCCAGACTATGAACACACACCAGCAACATAATTTGGTATAAAGTATCCCAAGATCCCCCTCACTACTCAGCAGCAAGGAGGATGGCACATTTATGAGTCCACTCCCTCAGTTGAACCTGAGCTGCAGACCTGCCAACCAATGCACTCACAACAAGCAAAACCAACCCCTTTGCCATTTGCTTAGGGATACAAAAATTTGGCATACTACACTGGATGCCCTGACATCTGAGGAGGAGAGTGGGTTAAAAGACAAGGAATAAACCTCTCTGCATGACTGTGAGTAGCCCTTCCCTTCCCACCACTCCAGCAACATTTCTAAAAGGAGCAAAGAGGCCAATTCAATTTTAAAACACAACAGATCCTGACATGGTCCTTCCTGGGACCCTTTAAAATCATCTTCATGCTGCCAACTGAGGCTCACACTGAGACTTGTACACATTTCTCATATCCTTCTCATCACACACAGCCTTGGCAGATAACAACAGGACCATTCAGTGCCCACCCATCAAGCAGGTTATGTTACAGATTCATGGTAGTCACCACACATAAGTAAATAAGAAAGCTAGGAAAGCTGTATCCAAGATGCTGTGAATGCTTCTGGAATAGCCCGTTTCCTCTTGGTGTGTTCCAAGTGAAGTGACCAGCTATCCCACTGCATGAATAACACCTTCTACTATGCCCTAAGGAAGGGTGGAGGTCAAAGTAAGGGAATGCATTAGCCCCCCTACAAATGAAGGCGTATTGACACGTGCCCTCAGCTTCCCCATCACCATAGACCTCAGTGCCTCTTTTTTCTGGGGCAACCAAAATCCACTTTGATCAGCAGGAGAGGGTATTCATTTAAACACAAAGAAAATCCTAAAACACTACCTTTCTTTTCCTGTATTTATTTCTTTTCTCAGCCTGCCAGTGTTACTAAGTGTGCTCTTATTTCCTACATTCCCCACCCCTTTTGCTCTTCTCTAATCCCTTTGCAGTTAAACTCCTTCTCTTTTATTTACCAACTCTCTGCTTTGATGTCATTCGCGTATTACCACAGAAAAGGCATGCTGTTAAAACCTACTACCGAAACAGTCCAAGCATAAAGCTCTAGAAGGAATATCAAGGAAAATGGCCATAAAAAAACCCCAAATCCACGAAACCCTTGTAAATGGCTTCTGCCAATGACACTAGGAAAAACACAAGTACAATAAAATGTCTTACAAATAAAAGTACAACCAAAACATGCCCTTTGGCTGCAGGTGTGGTGTTGAAAGATTAGTAAGTTAGAGCAGAAAAGGGCCAGTTTACATAGCAGAGTTGCAATGAGATAAAAACATCATACGTATGAGAAGGGTCTACGGAATGGATTTGTTGGAATTCAAAATAAAGAGCCCAGAAGGAAAATGCTGAAGATGCAAGGCCTTTCCACTGGGAGCCTTGTATAATAATGAAACACAGAATTTTACATAGAATGGGGCAAAAAGGAAAAGACCAGTCTCACACAAAACACCAAACAAACCAAGAAACTTGCTGATTTTGTATGCATCTGGCCAAGCAAAAAAATCAGCAATTTATGGCAGCATTACAAAATGTATAACTCAAGAAGACAGCTGTAAAACGTGTATGATACTCCACTTATCAAAGAGTAATAACTAAATTTCTAGCATGGTGTGCTTGCTATGCTCTACCTCAGCATGCTTCACCTCAGAGAGAGGATGGGACTTGCATGCTACTGAAGAGTCCCCAAAGCACAGTTTGGATACAGCACCAGGTTCCTTCCATCCTTTCGTACCTGGCCAACTCTCTCCACTGTTACACACCACTTCACCTTGATGTTGATGGGATAGCTGAGAATGATTTAACAAATAATCTGTATTGCTAAAGTCACCATGAGGCATTCCGGTTTTAAACTGTCAACTTTTTGAATATAAAAGATCACATTTTACCATGTATTAGTTCAGTCACTACAGTCCTATATTTCTACAGCTAATAATGTAACTATAGACAAACACATCTCCTTTACATGGGAAATCCAGTGCAGAGTTCATAGTTCTTTGCTTTTTAAAGACATAAGCCTGTATTTATACTGCAATAAACACATATAGAAAGATATTGAAAAGAGAAGCTGAAACATGATGGTCTCACTGTGTGAAGTCTTTGCAAACCTTCAGTGCTGTGTAAATAATAAATAACTGAAGCAGAGGTCATCTCAGCAGGTTAATCATGAGTCATACTACCAAGATACAGAATTCTCTCTAGCTAGGCTGTGCTATCTAGTCCATGGATAAACAGAGATTTCAATATCTAGGACTGTCAATCTTGCATGTTCTCCATCATTGGATTCCACCATATTTTATAAAGATGCAATCTGAAGCTGAGTAAAAAATAATTCAAACTGCTTGCAGTGGTGTTGCAGAAAGGGCTTCCAGAGCAAACAGATTATACACACTACATTAACGCATACACTGCAAGTACAAAAGTCTCCGTCATGGAAAAAAAAAAAATAATATAAATACATTAAACCTGGATCAACAGAGACAACTCAAAGGGTCTCGAAACTGCCCTTTTCTAAAAATTCTTCTGACATTTTCAATGCTTAAGACAACAGAAAGCAATCCATGAGACTTCAGGCAATTGAGAGATATCTGGAATATTTAAAGGCAGCATCTCTACTGCAAGAAATGTGACCTGGTGGAAAGAAATTATGACAGTGGGAGGGAAGTTGAACTTCATTCCTAACTAGATTTTTAAGCCAAAAAAAGAAAAAGAAAAAAATATTAAAATTACAAATCAAAGACCATTTAATTTCACACTAGGTGTTAAAAACCTGCTTCTAGATGCCATTAATCTCAGAGATTTAACAGCAGGATTTAATGGGAAGAGTCTCATTCTCTGTAGCAAGAAACAAAGGGTCTTTCCATTAGACAGAATGACCTCATCCATCCTTCTCTGATCCTCCTTCACCTCATATGCAGTCAAGTACAACACAATTCATCACTTCTGTACAAAGTTGTTTGCAGCTCAGTGGTCTGCAGTTATGTTACATACCAGGCACAGAATTTCTGAAAGAGAATGAAGCTCCTTCATTCCACTCTGAAATTGCTATTGCTTTGAAGCAATGCAGATTCCTTCTAACAAATAACAACTTCTACTAAACAGCCTTTTACTGTTATGCTTCATTTGTTAAAATTCCCCAACCTCGTACAAAGGGAAATCTCCCACGAATGCACACACAGGGGCCACAAGGAAGACACCAGTGAATTAGAAGGGCCACCAGGAAGGATTCTCCTTCACAGACAGACAACTTCAAAGAATTAGGTAGGTAGGAAAATGGCTGACTTAAGCAATTCTTTTAATTGGAATTGACCCATATTATATCCCTCTTCCTTTTTCCCTTCTAACTGCCCTTATCCTGCAATTCCCCTCCATTTATCTAAACCACACCCTTGTATCCCCCTCTTCCTGCAAGAAAAATACTCTTTCCTCTAGACTCTGTACATCACTATTTGAAATATTAATGCAATCTTTGTCTTTGCAAGTTTTGGCCATGTTATTCAGAAATCCTTCAAGTCTCCATTTCAGCTGCTTTAGTCTCATTTTTGTTACTGTTTTAACCAATTTTATTTTTACCTAGACCAACTACCCTCTCTAACCTAATGAAAAATCATTGTTCCCTCCTCCCATGTTTTTTCAATTTCAAGTCCCCTTGGAAAACTTCCCAGAGGAAGTACAGATACTGGTACAGGAAATTTAAACACTCTTTAATACTTGTATGGATTTATCCATCTCAGGTCCATAAACTACTGACTGAAAACCAAAGACACTTTTTTTCATTCCCAGTATCTGTTCCTCTGTAAGCTCTTAAAATCCTGTTTTAAGAAATTTCTTCAGTAGTTTCTCACCCTTGCTTACCTCTTCCTGTTCAATTTCTTCAGTTCAATTTAGCTGTTTTTCACTAATTTCCTCCCATGACCGTCTCTTTTCCAGTAGACTCATCTGTTCTGGCCAAACCCTGTGACTTTTAGCCTTGTCCCCTTGATCATCATAATATAACTGCAACATTTTGGCTCTCAAGCTAATTTGAAAACACAAAAGTATCTCCCAAGTTCAGCACTCTTTTCTCATTCTCTCTGTACTCTCTCAAGTCTTTAGCATTTCATGTTGTGTATCTCTCCCTCCAAAGGCTACTGTCTCTAAACGAAAATGGGTATCACTAGGACTTACGTGGTGAGAAAAGGTGTTTTGATAATTCCTTGCTCTCTGACAGGCAGTACAGACTATACAGGGACCACAGTAAGAAAAGTGATATATTGGACTAAGAACTGAACTCTCAATGAAACAGCTTGAACATATTAATTTAATTTAATTGCAACTTATCAAGAGCCAAAATAAGCTATAAAGCATTTATCTTGCAATAAGCAAAAAGTCTCCAAGCTCAGTGCAAGACCTGAAATTGCATAACAGCTTAATATTTTTAAAAGTGGTTTCATCAAAAGAGTTATCTTCTGGGACTGCACTCTGCAACCTTACTATTTCTAAAATAGCACATAAGAACTGCCACTGTGGGCCAGCATGGATGTTTAGCCCAAATGGAATGACCAAACCTTCTCAGACTAAATATTCAGCCTGATCCACTACCCTGTCTCCAGGAACAACCAAGAGCAGATGTCTAAGGGAACAGTGAAAATCAGGGCAGGGATATAGAAATATTCTCTTCCACTTCCCCGAAAACACTTCACAGCTTACCACAATTTGCATCTCAGTAAATTCCTTACCTAGAGGTAGGACCTTTGTTTGTCACCTCTTTTTTTTTCCCTCCTCCTTTTCCAACTTTGTTCACCAGCTCTGTATACCTATGCAGCACACAGAGCATCACACGGCAAGGAATTTCAGAACTGACTAACAAACTATGCAAAGAAAAACTTCTTTTCCTAGCTTTGAAACTGTTCCCTGACTGTTTCACCTGATAACTCTTCTAATATAAAAATAAGGTGGCACTGATTATTAATTTCCCATCGACACACATCACAACTCTTGTGATTTTATAGAATTCTAGTATTAGCATTTGACCACTATCTCTTTTCCAATCTGGAGACTGTCATCTAGCTCGTTGCTCTTGCACAGAAACTGCTTCACAGAGATACCTTCTGCATCCTGCTGCCCTTCTTCATTCTTGTTGCCCTTCTCTGAACATTTTCCAGTTCTATTCCACTTGTTCCAAGATAAGCAAACCAGAACAGCACACCATATTTAAGACAAACACACTTCAGATTTAGAGACTGGCCTAATAATATTTTGACCTCCCACCTTTCAGAGAAACTCCTGATACAAATTTGCTATTTCACTGTAACTATAGTGCTGATTTTTTTCAATAAATTACTGTTTCTAGTCCCAAGACCTCAGACCTGCTCAAAATCTTTCACCATTATTGACCCTGAATTTCATCCACCATTTTAATGACCACTTAGTTTTATAAGGTTCTTTTGCAGTTTTTCAGCCTGTCCCCTTTTCTTTTACCTTTGTTTGCTCTGAATAACTTAGTTTGGGAAACAAACCTTGTCACCACACTTCTGTTCCAAGCTACTTATGAATATGAAGATTCCCCCTGGGCATTCACAGAGATCTCTGTGGAAATCCACTCATGACTTCCAACACATTTTTCTCCCAGTGTTTTATTTCTTATCATTTAACCAATTATTTACACAGTTGTCAGTCCTCCCCCTTAACTCATGCCAGTTTAGCTCCTTCAAAAGTTTTTGAGAGGACTTAGAATAACAAATGACTTTTCAAAACTTAAGTAGAAAAATACATCATAAAATCTATTTTGTCTGCATGCTGGTTACCTCCTTCAATAGACCACAGCAGTTTGGGAAGACTTGACTTCCAGTCACAAAAAAACGCTGACTGAAAGGACCCCGGGAGTTATCCAGTCTGACCAACCACTAACAGCCACAGTAGATCAGGTCATCTGTAGCATTGTCCAACCAAGACTTGAAAGACTCCACCAGAAGAGATGCCACCCTCCCACCCTACCCCAGGTAACTTTTTCCAGTGCTCCATCACCTTCCTAGTGAAAAAGATTTTCCTACAATGCCCAGTCAGAACATTTCAATCTGCAATCTGTTTATGTTAACCCCCTGTTATTTGGTTTGCCACTACTAAGAACATTGGCTCTATCATCTTCATAAGCACTCTTCAAGTAGTTGTAGGCTAATATTTACCTGTTTCTAAATCTCCTCTTTATCAGGCTTCCCTTCTTCTTCTGAGAAATTATTTCTGAGTATCTCCATCATATTTATTCAGTTTTCTTTCTAAAACAGCCACTAATCTAATTTTTTAATTAATCCACCCAATTTAAACAAGAGATCTACTGGTTTCTAGGTTTTTTGATTCCACATGAATGCTTTCTAAAACATGACATCAAATTAGACATTTCAAGTTCTCAACTGCTGAGACACTTTAAAGCAAGAGACACGCCACAGTCTGTAGCTGGCCTGTTTCACTCTTCCATTCCTTAAAAACTTGGGTAAGCTACATCTGGATGTGCTAAATTGAGAACATGCAATTTGTTCCACAATCTCTCCCACAAATGCTTCCAGCTGAGAAAGGCAATCTCACAAACCTCCCATAAGAAAGGTTCCAAAACAGGAACCACTCCATGCTTCTCAGTGATGAGCATATACACACAAGAATTATTTAGTTTTCTGCCATCACTTTATCACAGAACATTCATTTCATAATGTCGTTATACACAGGCCCCACAGACTCTTCAACTGGCTTCCTGCTACTGGTGTGGTTGAAAAAAACATTTAATTTTATGCTTAGCCTGATAGGGGGATTTTTTTGACCCATTTCCTTCTTTGAACACTGCCACAGCTTTTTTTAAGATGTCCTCTTGCGTTTAATAGTCTCTTCTACTTTGTCATTTTGTTACACAGGCTTCCTTTTTCTAAGCCTTTTTTAGACTGATGGTAAGCATTTGTGTGGAGCTTCCACAACAGCATCCTGAAATAGTGTCTCTGCCACCTACAAACATGTTACTCTTACAGTTGTCCTTTCACTTTTTCTTTCAAGAAACACCCCCAAGTTTACATAGTTTCCTTTTTTGAAACTGAGTATAATTTAAGAGAGGAGAGAAGAAAGGAGAATTGCAGGTTGTTTTTCTTGCATTCCTCTCATTCTCATTTTTTGCATTTCCTTAGCTTAGAGAGGAGGCAAAGGCAGAATACCTATGATGGTCTACAAAGCTGTCTCAAGTTTTTTTTCCAGACCGTATTTTACAATCTCTCCATGACATCACTGTCTACCCACTGAACAAAATACAGTCTCTTACCTACCTTTTAGTCACCATCCCTCTGTAATCATCTACTGTCTCTGTTCAGCAATTATGCAGAACCTAGCACAGTGGGGTCCTGGGTCTACTTTGCAGGCTCCTAGGAGATAAGTAAACATAAAAGAGAAATAATAGGTATTGAAGACACAGCTCATCAGAAATTCTCAGACATTTATAGCAGTCATAAAACATCTGTCTTTCAAAACAATGAATTAGAAATGTATGGCACTGAGCTACACAGTGTGAACAAGAACCAAACAGAAAGAGGCAGAAAAAAAAAAAATTCTTTAAAATAACTACAGTTTGGGATGAGAATCAGAACAGAGGAGTACTCGCCACAGAATTACCAAAATCCATGAGACATACGAATTTGAGAAAAATCCTCACTGTAAAAATCTCCCTTGGTGCCCTAACCACCACTAGAATTAAACATGCCTAAAAGGTGGACCCAAGTGAAATCCATGGCAAAATTTATTTGGACAAAACTTTAGTATTGTTTCATCTTTCCACAAAACAAAGTTCAGGAGAAAAACACAGTTACTGTCTAATGTCTGAAAACAATACAAAAGACACTTTCAAGAAAAAAAGATGCAACTTTAAGAACACTTCAAGTTGTTAACCCATCTTGTAGGAACAACAAAGACAACATAAACATTCAAAAAATTATTTTGCTTTTTCCTTATTGAAAAAAGAAGGTACTGCTAATCAACCGTTATTTTTACTTGAAACAAGACAGGAATCACGTTCCTGCTCTCAACACCTCAGCAAAAAGATACTTCACTTCAGAAGTGAAAAACAGTAATAGTCCATCCAATTTAAGCATTCGTTTCTGTTGAGAATGTCTACGGCACAGAACAACTACAATAGCAATCAACAGTTCACCCTTGAACCTAATCAGAGACATGAGGTAAAAAGGAGTCATTGTTCCATTCTGTTTACTCACTTTATATATAAAGTGACTATACTAGATGACTGGAAGTGCTTGACGAATGCATAAGCAGTATATAAGCAGTACTACATTAAACTGTTTTATAGAAAGTAAACATCATATGATTAAGAAGAACTCAACAGGTTATACCACAAAGATCCAGATTTATATTCCCTGTGTCAAAATTTCTCACAAAGTCTGTGCTCCTTATCATCAAGTACTTCAGATATTTATCATTTACATATTTACTTCTAAATTAAGAATTTATCTCATACGCACACATATGCACAAAGCTCCACAACATCCAGGGACATCAAGCTCTGCTGTAGAAGTTGCCAAGAGCAGATTTAGATAGTGTTCTCCATGGCACAGGGATCAACCAAAGCTAAAGATAGAAGGTCACTTGAATTTCATAGTCCCAGGTGAAGCTTATATTGCTGAGAAGACATTGCATCACCTTTTCTTTCCCTCCCACTTTTCAGAAAGGCAAGAACAAATTTAAATCTTGGAAGAGGATCAAGTTCTGTTTTTTATATTACTATGTACCAGAAAATACTCAAACATCTCAGCGCAACTACCCATCACCTGGGCACACTGATGACAAAGTACTCTGAGACATTCAGTCTGTCAAGTAATTAATTATAACTGCTAGCATGCAGTAAGTTCTGCAGACAACTACAAGCAACCCATCTCTAAAATGCAGCGTGTTAGTGATTTATGTATGCACTCACTACACCAGAATGAGCAGCTGAATTACTATGCTTTGAAACATTACAAAGGCTGTATACTTCAATTTTTCTTCTTGTCAAACCTGACAGTACTAGTGCTTTCTATATGCACTTCAACCTACCCACTGTCCCCTCACCGCTCATTTCACAACTCATATTTCTACATAAACATCTCAGATTTTATTTTAGCAAAATAAAAGCTTTAGCAAAGTTTATTTTTATTCTATTCTTAAGAACTGTGCAGACAAAATTGAAAAGCAGAGTCTGAATCCACCTTACTGATTTAGGCAAAACACATACACACACAGAAACTCGTAAAGCTTGGATTTCTACAGTCATGTCTTGCATTCCTTATACCTCCCTAATATGGCAACCCTGCTGTTCCTGTGACTGTGGCAGTACTCTCATCAGGCACAGTACAGTATATGCTGTGGGTATGATAACACCAGAAATTAGCCTCAGTATTAATTTAGTTAAGCTAAATTTAGGCTAACTCAGCCTACACAGCCCACACCAAACCAAGAAATTGTAAATCAGAATATTGACTGCAAAAACACACTTCTTTTTTTTATTTGGAGGTATATAATGGTGTTTTGGTTTACTTTTGTTTTGCTTTAGCATCGTTTGCTAAAGCAAAAAGGCCACAGTGGCTATGCTCCCTGCCTCTGTCTCCTACCCCTTTCTTTCAAAATGACTTCTGGAACTAATGACCAGTTTCAATCTAACACAGAAACTTTCATGAAAATGGCCAGGCAAAAGAAGAGACAAACTCACTTTCCAAATAGCTGTTTTTCCCCAATCTCAGTGGCAAAGAGGCACACAAGAGGGGAATTCAGCCATGCTACATTTTATTTGCCTAGAAGTATGGAGGGGAAAAAAATTTTCTGCAAATGGACAAAAATATACATATGTGCATACTAGTGGAAATTTCCCAGAAATCTTCACTAGATTTAATGATAAACACAGAGAAGTCCTGTTTCCCACTGCTGTCAGAATGTGGTATGAAGCCATTGGTATGGCCAACCAGTACGATTAAAACTGGAGGGAGCATGGAGAAGAGCATACATGAAGTTAACAGCCTTCACTGTCATATGGATCCAGGCACCACTCTCACATCTGTCTAGTATGTTTGGGAATATACTTGGCTACACACTGAATTGAGCAAAGAAATAATCATAGCATGTCTAGACACTGTGGCTTGTCTGCATGCTGAGACTTCCCACTTCTGCAGTAGCTGCACAGCACTGCTCAGGCAGAGTGCCACAGCAGTAACCTCGCCTCACCCAGGCAGCTGGGAGCTTGCCCGGCACCCAGGATTTTCATACAATACCTAGTGGCAACCATTGTTCACCTTGCAAGGTGAAAAAGGACGGTGAGAGGGACAAGAACATGCCTGCTCCACACCACTCCACCAGCCAGCCTTGGCTTTATCCTCCACAGAGATCACAACCCAAGTTAGGCAAGCTTCTCCAAGTGACTTCTGCTGATGTTGGCGGGGCTGAAGTGAAAGTGTCAGCAGCACCAGGGAGATGGAGCTTTTCCCCGCTTCAGTGCTCTCAACATCTAAGCACAGGAGAACTAGGCATATATAAGTAAACTTTATGTACTGCTTAAAATACTATTGAAAAAATTATTTGCTTTTTTTGCTGTCAGTGGAGAGACAATAATGTCAAAACTGAAAGCATACCAAAATTGAGAGGGAAGAAAAATAATAATTAAAAAAGATACAAATATCCTCCTTCCTCTTCCCTTCCTCTAAAAAAGTCTGCATTATGCAAATATATCCCACTTTCAGGGATGAATCAAGGATGAACGTTTAGAACAGCTGCTATATACAACCTTGTGCTCCTTCTACAAAAAACCAACATTTCTCCTTATAATGCACTAGCTAATATTACTACTCTTTTCATGCTGAAGAGGTCCACACATAAGGAAAGAGATCTCATTAAATTCAGCTTATTTGCTGGACTAAAGAACGGATGTGGAAAGATGGCAGTTATTAAGCTAAATCTGGGCATAAGGAACATGAAAGAAATAGGAATACCCTTCTTATAAAGATGCATTTTGTTTGTATGTCTTTCAAATCACAATATTGAGTAAAGTAAAACCAAAACAAAATAAATGTAATAATTCTTAGGGAAAAGAGCAGAACAAAAGAAAAACCAACAATGTCCTTGAGCATGTCCCAGCTGCCACTGTTTGAGACCACAGAACCAGCCCACACAAACGCATCACAAACAGTCAGACACACTGCAGAGCAAAAAGTCAATGTACAGAGCACTACACCTACTGCTGTACTCCTTCACGTGCAGGGCTAGGAAATGTTCAGGATCTTCACAGATGTCTCTTCTGATTCAACTCAGAAATTACATCTGGACAAAACAGAGTAGCACCAAGTCTCCCTTAAGCTCCAGCATTGTTCTTGCCTCGCTGAACACAAGCTCCGAGTCATGAAGAATCGTGGACATTCGCACACACGTACACGTTCTCCCACAAGCAAATCACATAAACTCTGGATGATTCAGACCTATTGCTTATCAGGCTTACTTCATAGGCATGGTAAATCCAACATAATTGTTACACAAGACACTCACAGACTATATGTATATCATCTGTGAAGAACAGAAGACAAACAAAAGTCCCATAGAGCAGAATCATTGCATTTACTGTAACACAAGTCAATGCTCAGGAGCAGGAGCCCCGGTCATATTCTGCATACTGATAGCTATACTACTGGCCATGATACCTTTTTCCAGTTGTTCTGAAAGGTAAGGTCTTGACAAAAAAAAATAGATTCATGAATTACACACAGCTTTAACTCTATTTACAGTATCTCTATGAAAAAAATAAGGATAAATGTGAAGGCTGGAGTGCCAGGACAGGAAATTAATTGCTGACAGGAAAACATAGATCAGAGTAGTCAGCCAGAGTTCTCTGGTTGGAATTATAAAACAGAATGACATAACATTTATGTTGTTTTGCAGGGATTTGACTAATAATAGTTCATAAAAAGCCACTGAACTTGCCCTACCTACTTGCTTTAACTCCATCTAGGTCAAAGTGACAAGAAATTTTAGTGTAGATTTAACCTTTTAACTGGCCACCACAGATTTATAGTTCATAAGCAGCACTTAGTTCTTGCCAAAAACCACCATGACCCCCAAAATACTAATTTTTAAAGTATAATACATTATTAAGACTGCTGGCAGAATGAACAGTGTTATCCAGTTTGAAACAGTAGAGATGGAGAAAACCAGTCATAAAGGAGAAATTATTGTGGTCTTGCTCCCACTGAAGTCATGCTTTTTCATGAAGATTTCAAAAAGCAGGGAAAACATGGCCTTTATCCAACTTTCTGCAAATTACACAACTGGGTATTATTTATTTAAAATAAATCAGTTCTGATACAACTCTGATCTCCTTCAGTTTGACAGCAAGACTTCTTCTGAAAATATTTATTACTGAGGATTTCTGTCTTGGATGGAAGTCTATAGGGCATTTCAAGTGTTATGCTGCCACTGGTATTTGCTGTCTACGTATCTCCAAACTCTTACATGGTTTCCTGAACCTGAAGTTCATTGGATTGATAATCCAGACAGTCTTTTTCAGTTCTAGGATACTGAGAAGAATAACATCCTTCAGCACCTTTCAGCCAAGTCATGTTAGTACTGACAACACAAGAGGCCGAGAGTTTCGTGATCAGAAGAATCAACTTCATAATGAAAGTCAATGAAAAGAATTATTAAACACTGTAACATAATGTACACAAGATTTATTTGTGTGCACGTGCGTGTGCATGTCTATGACTTAAATAAAAATCAACATTTCTAGAATTTTGGAGTGTCTTTAAGATGAAATTCAGTTGTGTTGGGTTCTCTTCTTTTAATTTTTTTAATTTGGGGGGGGGAGTGGGAAGTGGGAGTAGGGGAGGGAGGATTTTTAAATACTGCAGGAAGAATAACATGCAATGATCTTCTTGAGAATTCTCCTTTCTTCCCCAAAATGCAACACTGTACTGCTTCTACCTCTTCTACAATTTTCAGTTTTAAGAAAAATAGTCTTAACATCACTCCACTCACCTTGATAAGAGCAACTCTCCACAGAATAAAACATTATTATTCTTCTGGAATTCTAACAAGTGATTTCATGTTCTATCTAACTGATTCTCAAATTTAAGTTGCACACTCCAAACTGATGTTTGCACATAAATCTTAAATCTCATTGATCACCATGTAAATTCTTCAATATCTGTGCCAATGTAGGAAAAACAACCAAAACAGAATACCCTGTAACCTATGCATTTAGTCTGCATGAAACCAAATGGTTGTTCCCTTTCTTTCATTAACCAGTATATGGCTACTTTATCTTCCAAAGAAGGCAAGTAAGCTAAAAAAGGTAAAACCAAAACTATGGATATCATATAAGAGAAATCCTGAGCAAAAGCATATTTAGATATGTAACCATAAAATATTACATTTCATCTCACTTTGCAAAAGCCAGTGAAACTTTTCAATCTAGTTTTAAAAAATTCAAGTGAAGCTCAGATGACAGACACCTTTCAGAGAAAAAAAGTCCACAAACCTCAGGAAAACCCTGGTTTTTACTTACTATTCTGAGAGACATTTCCTATACTGCAGGATACCAGCTGGTATATTTTCTTAATTCAGTGACATCTGCTCACTAGTGGACCAAGGATGAAGCTCGGGGTTATGAGACCTTGATTATACTTCTGTCTCAGCAACTGATTTGTAGTGAAGCCTTGAGAACCTTGCTCTGTCCCTATTTCACCATTATAAAACGTGAAGATGCCTTTTAACATATCCCAGTTTCTTTAAATAAAATGCAAATTTGTGTATCTCTTTCACAATGCAGTGCACTGCATTGTGAAAACTGCAGTTCCAATTAAGAGTGAACTACTGAGCATAGTGACAATTTCAGGAAAGCTTTATGGTCGTGTTCTCTCAGTCAGAGAGCCCAGCTGCATTCTGGAGAAACATGACTGAACAGATTCATGTAGGCACTGCAGATGCCAAATAATAATGAAAAGACTAATCCTGAATATTGCAGATGCTGATAATGCTCGTTGCCTAACAATGCAGAAAGTATTACACTCACTATTGCCTATAGCATGCACTGCTAAAGAGAAAAAAAAATAAATATGTAGTCTGGGAGAATCCAAGATGATAGTCCGAAGAGGAAAATAACTCAGTGTATATAACTTGAGGTTATGAGGAAAGCGTCTGCTAATATGCAGCAGGTTCCCATAATTGCGCAGCTGAAGTAATAATACTCCAACAAAATGCCATTACAACGTACAGTGTTTAACAACTGTGCCAGTTTTCATGCATGTCAGTTTATTCCACAAGCTGATTTATCCATTTTGTTAGTCTAAATGCTCCAAAATCACTTAAAGAAATCATATCCAATACATTTTAAGACAGGAGACCACATTAAACCCTGGGTAAGTCTATTGATTTTAATTGTGATATATCAGGAAAAAAATGTAATCTGCTTTTCCAAATGGGGGGAGAGTTCTTAAGCAATACTGTGAGAGAATTTTTTTGGTGCAACACATCAACAAGCTTCAGACAATTTAGGTTCCTAGCCCAAATATGTTGGAATCATAGAATAGTTTGGGCTGGAAGGGACCCTAGAGATCATCTAGTTCCAACCCCCCTGCCATGGGCAGGGATACCCTCCACCAGCCCACGTTGCTCAAAGCCTCATCCAGCCTGGCCTTGAACACCTCCAGGGATGGGGCAACCACAGCTTCCCTGGGCAACTTGTTCCAGTGTCTCACCACCCTCACAGTAAAGAATTTCTTCCTAATATCTAGTCTAAATCTGCCCTCTTCCAGTTTAAATACATTAGCCCTCATCCTGTCACTGTATGCCCTTGTAAAAAGTCCCTCCCCATCTCTCCTGTAGCCCCCTTCAGGTACTGGAAGGCTGCTATAAGGTCCCCCCAGAGCCTTCTCTTCTCCAGGCTGAACAACCCCAACTCTCTCAGCCTGAATCATTTATGATATAAGAATAAGAGACACAATTGACAAGAGTTTCTTAATCTACTGTGCTTTCATATTCTGCCTCAACTTTTTTTTTTTTTCGGCTTAGATTGTTCTCCTTCAATGATAGATGCTTTCCCTTCTTCCATCTCAGCATGCATGAAAGAAAGACAAAACTTAACATATCCATCACCACAGACAGAACATGCAGCACAGTCCATCTGGTACAGTGAATCGCAATCAGATAGATACTCTCCCCTTCCCCCAGCAAGCTTCTTAGCTCTTCTACCCTCTCTTCAGCATGAAACTGAATGCTGCAGGGTATTTTTTTCTAGGTGGCTGTAGAGATAGCAAGAATATAGTTGTTGTGATCTGGACATATTCCAAGACTTGTCTGAAATATTTTTCCACAGGGTGAAATGTTTTCCCCATCAACAGCGAAAGCACTCAATGCTTTGGCATTCTAGCAGCTCATCCCTCCCTTTGCCACCCAACATGCATGCACACTCCCATCCCCCAGCTGCTCAAAGTGCTGAAGCAATCACAAATGCCTCAAGCAAAGCAAACACACAGAGGTAAACACTTCAGTCCTGGGCATCATCCCAGGGAGGACACACATAATAACTTCCAAGCTCCTCCTCAACAGATTATTTTTTTCTTGTGTTCAGTACTAACAAGATTAAGCAAGCAGAAGAGTTTAATGTACAACTAGGAACCCCGTCAAAAATTTCATTAGAACACCTAGTCCATCATAAACTGTTATTAAAAGCAAATGTCCCCTGCTGTGCACTTGGCTTAAATAAAAGCAGGAAGCAGATCCCAGGATGACTCTGTACCGTGCCCACAGCCAACTTCCCTTCCCAGCCCTCCTTACCCTCCTCCAGTATCTCCAATCTTCGCAGAATCTATACTTGCTTTCAAGTGGCATATTACATTCATTTTTTCTTTTTTTGTGTGTGTTTTGATTGTTTGTGTGTTTTTGAAGGTTAAACCACTAAGTAGAGCACAGAGTACGTGACTGTGCATTTGCCATGCTGATGTCCTACATGTTCACCTCAGGCAGGAGAAAAAGAACACCTGGGGTTGATTTTGCTCCAATATTTCAAGACTGCTTGAGATACCCATTTCATGTGAAAACATAACATAAAAGAGAGCAAGAAGTTTTGGTGGCTGGTGCTGGGCATGATCTGGAGTTTTCTCCCTCAAGCAGTTGGGAGAACTTATACAGAAAAGTATGCAGAGACATTAAGCACATTATCCTGAGGGGCGTTTATTAAAATGCAATGCTAGCTTCAGTATTGGTTCTTGTTACCTTTCACAATTCACCAAGCCACACTTACAATTTAGATGTTAATTCACAACTTAACAGCATGACTCTAATACATACAGAGCTAAGCGCAACAAACTGCCCAATAAACAGGAAACTAATATTAGAATTGCCTTTAGGAATAGTAAACAACTTGAATTGTGACACAGAAGTTTTTGCTTACTAGAGCAAGATGAGAGGATACATGCCCTGTCTGCAAGCACTTCTACAACTCCGCTGTTTCTGAGCACTTGCAATTACATAAAAAGAAACAGGCATTTGATTTAGAACATCTGCACCAGAGCAGGACTCTAAAATTTTCCTAGAACAAGTGCAGGAAATAAATAGCACAACCAAGGAGAAGAACTAAGACACACCCAGACTTGATATGGAAATCCTGGTGTTAGGACTGATGCTCCCTTCAGAAATACAAACAAGACTGTTGGAAAAATTGCTGTGTTCCAAAGTTCTCATCCTCCTTCAAAGGTAAGAGAACCTGAAACAATGCAACAAAGTGAAAAGAAACGTGCACTGCAGATAAATCTGTGAGATAATCATGCTTTGTCTAAGATAAGGTTCAAACTCTACCACTGACTAACACACACTTGGTGCTCATGCTGCTTTTGCCAGGGTTTATACCCACCCCACTTAACTTACTCTCTTTCTACCCCAAGGTCTGAATTTTTTCAGAACAAATTCATTTGGTTCACACATTACATTGTGCTGGAGGCAGTATTGATACATAGAGATTGTAAATGAAAATTAGACCACACAGAAAGGCATACTAAATTATCCCAGACAAAAACAATGTTAAAATGGGACTTAAACAGAATAACATTAAAGCAACAGGGTAAAAAAATACATATACTTTTGAAAATAATTGTACTATTTACAATTACTATTGCAGAGGAGATAAACCAAAAAAAAAGTGAAAGCATCAGGAAACATGACAGCACAGTTAAACTCCTAGACCACTTCAGATTTATGCTTTACTTCTGCTGTGCACTAAAAGTGTATGTAGCTCCGGATCAGATGCAGCTGCATTTTAAGAACATTTAGGGTTTCGTGTTTTTTTTGGTTTTTTTCATATTTTTTTTTCTTTCTTTGATTCTCTCAAAAAAAAAATATTTCACAGTGAAGTCACTGTTTTTAAAAAGATGAGGAATATATTACACACAATTCACTTTTGGGTGTCTTGTCAGGTATCTGGAGAGGGTTCTTTCATACAGTTTAGGCAACAAGCTGCAGGGATACATTTCACAGCTTCCTTAGAATTCTTATTCAGCAGAATTTAATCAAGAGGTAAAATTTACTTGTAAAAATGCAACCTTGACTTACTGGAAGCCCTACTGTCTTTTTTTTTATGCCTACACGTTTCTATGCAAAGAGTTATCTTCAGGTGGTTCCCCTAGTGATATAATAGAGTCAAGATTCACATCACAGTCTTTACTGTGTTCTATCTGGTGAACCTGGTCTCCAAGAGACCAAATACATTCCCCCAAGTTAATCAAAATAAGGCTCCAAATACATAAAAATGTTGTTCTTTATGCAACTTTAACCTATGTCACAGTCCCTCCTCATTCCCCAAAAAATCCTCCTAAGGAGATGGTTCAGATTCAGCAACATTTGGAAGAAAATTTCTCTGCTAAATTCCAGAAAGATATCTTTCACACTGTTTTACATACTACTACTGGGAAGTACTGGGAAAAAACAGGAAAAGTTTCTCTATTCCCTTGTTGGAGCAAGCTGTTCCCCAGAAGACCTATGGGCCTTGTACTTTATGCTTAAAGTCTCAAAGTAGGTAGAATAAAGAGACAGTCAGGTAGACAGCATGGTTTGCAATACAGAGTTGGGCAGTTCTGGAGGCAGAAACCAAACAGAGCAAGAAAAATAAACATGAGCACTGTTTTTACTTTATCATATCACCAGCTTGACATAACAAGATGTGCATATCTCAGAGCAGTTAGAATGGAGCTTATAGGCACAAAACACAAAGCAGAAGCTATACTCCTGTGGCTCAGTAATTTCTTATCCTCCTGTCCACTAAATGGCAGCTCAAAAACATACTAACAACAAAACACAGCAATAAACACTTCTTGATGCACTGGTTATGGGTATACAGGCTGTCTTTCTTTTTTACAGAGTGTAAGGATCATCTGCTTTTATATTGGGTAGTCAAGAAAACACCTTATTTTCATATAATTTTTATATATAACATTAATGGGAAAGTACTGTATAGCCTGTAAATACAAAAGCAGATCCCATTCTTACATTCTTAAAACTGCAACAAGATCCCAACTCATGCCTCATTTCTGCATCTCTTGAAACATCTGTAAATCAGAAGAGTCATTACAGAGACCTTGTTATTTAAAAATTTTAGGGGTAGGCCACATGCACTATGGTTTCCCTTTCTTTAATACAGTAGAATTTACTACAATTTCTAACAGAGGACATATCACTGGGATTTAAGACATCTGTTATTTTTTCATGTTCAAAGCTTTACTTGCAGCTTGTAAACTAAAATCAACTTTTTCAATAACATATAAAGTTAATACGTGAAGGCAAAAGAAGAAAGTTACAGTCACCACAATATTTTCTCTATAGCCTACTGTGTGACAGCTTTAGAAATGTCAAAGTCTTTTGACAGCAGTATGGCAAAATTAACAAGCTCATTTTCCAGACATCTCATCTGTACAATGGGATGCAAAGTCAATAAAAGCAATTAGTGCTGCTCAATAGCACCTCTGTCCTGACTCCCTGAAGTGCGCAGTGGAAATCTTGTGGGGAAAGTTGTACAAAAACCCAAGTTATTTGCCCCCCTAGCACTAACTGTGTATGTTATATACTGCACAAAGACACAGTCTATTTCTTCAGGCATCTTCTCCCATTCTGCAGTAGCCTGTTTTCCATCAAACAAATTATGTCAGAGTTTCATTAATGCTCTTTTACTTGCCTCTATGTGTCAAGGATTCAAAGAAAGAAAAGGATGTAAAAAGTCGGAACAATAATGTTAAGTCTCCAACCCCTTTTATGGAATGTACTCTACAGAAGTTGCCTCAGAAGGAACACCACCTTCATTTGCACCAGCATAACCAAGGGGAGTTGTTTTTGTTTTCTTTCAATTTATTTTTACAGATACACTACTTCCGATGTGTGGTCCACCTCCTTAAAGAAAAAAAATGGTTAAGGATGCCAGAGCTGTCCCCTCAATGGCAAAGGAACAAGGAGAGCTGGAGAGCAACAACCATGGTAAAAATTCCATTCAGGTCACTATAAGCATTCCCACTGGTCTCCACAAAACACCAAACAAACAAGACTGGAATTCATTCAACTCTGCTTCAGCCTTTCAATACCTATAATTACTCCCCAAGGACTAATGAGGAAGCCAGTTCTCCATCTTGTAAGAAATACTAACAGACAATCAGAAAGTAAGACGGTACTGTGCAGCAAAGTTTGTCCTTGAAATACTGGGAGAGGTAGTGAGGGAAGTGGATTTTTAATGTATCAAATATTTCCAATTTCATCCTACAGAATAAAAACATTCATCTGCTCCATCTTTCTTCTCAGATAGTCCTGTTTTTAAACCATGTGCTTCACAAAATGCCTCTATGTATTACAAAATGTATTAAGGCCCTCTGAAACAAATGGGATGTGAGACAAAGAACGGGAGAGGATTATCTGTCGTGTAAGAACAGCTCTGGACTGATTTTGACAACTTGCGCTGTTCAGACAAGTTACATCATTTCAATTCCTTTCCTACTTATCAACATGGGGTTCCAGACTTAGAGAAGACAGACTTATCCGAAGATGTTGGTAAACTCCTGTTTACAAGGCCATAATTATGCTTGGTCCTCAAGAAAACTGACCAAGATGCAAAATCCTTTGTGGTTATTGAAATATTGTATGTTCTTCCCCTTCCACAGAAGATCTAATACTTATCCTCAAAGATACACCAAAATAATTATTCTTTTTTGAAATGCATTGTAGGTATTGGACTTCCTGAACTTCAGACATATGATAAAAGTAGCAAATCAGCACCTCAGAAGTCTAACATATCACCACTCCCAATAAATCACTTCCCAAACAGAATTATTCTAGTAAAAACTCAGTTCATGGCCTACTCTCAAAAGGTTTTTCAGTGTTTTATTGCACTGCTTTAATGATCTAATTTCACAATATAATTCTTCATTACTTATCTTGGATCATCACCTTAAGCTCTCATTTCAAAGAGCAACAAAAACAAAGCTAAGTTTTCCCGTGGAGTTCTCAAACATTTTTCTGAATAGCAAGGTTGGTCAAATTAAACTTCAAATATCATAGCAACTCTTCCAAAATTCTTTTTAAATATATCATCTGCCACACTTTGGAAGGCAAAGAGTTTTCTCCAGCAGATGTTCAAACCAAAAACTGATTTAAAATGCTAGTAACCTCATCCTGCAGATGGCAAGCTTTGAGTTCCTTCCCAGTTCTTTGTTAAAAAAACCATAACGTAGTCCTGCAAAACAGCTCTAAGAGCCAATTCTATGTCATGGATTATTAAACTGAACCAAAATTAGGAATACATTTAAATTACAACAGAATGATGCAACTCAGTGAAAATCATCCCTTAAGCACTCCAAGCATTTATTTTTACTAAACGCTCACTAAAGTCCCAAGAAAATTTGGTCACTTGAAGAAAGCTACAAAAGGAGACAATATTTATAGTTATTTCTATGGATGCTAGCATCCCTTTTTGTTGTAATGTTTTCTCATTTTCTAGAATGTCAGTTTCAATAGTAAGGAGCAGATAAGTGAAAGAAAGGAAAAGTAAAACCACCACCACCATTTGTAAACACGAGAGACAACCATTTCATTTTTCTTTTATGATGTGTGCTTGGATAGGTAAATTTCACTGAAAGAGCGACAGAAATATGCGGGTACAATTTCTAACATCATCTCCCATCACCTTTAAAATTCAAGTATTCTAACATACACAAATATATATACACACACACATACATATACAAAATGTAGAGCCATGATAGTAATTTATCATAATCACCCAAACAATCCTACAACAAGTCTTAAGATATTTTATCATAAAACAGTAGGAAAAATCAGTCACTAGAAACTTGCAGCAACTCTTTCATCCCTAGTTATGAGCATCACATAGAATTAGTTTGGAACCCACACCAATAAATGTGTTTCTTTTAAGAATAAAAGGTTGTCGCATATGTTGAAATAACGAACAACAGCAAGAGTCTCAAGGCAAGATTACGGAGAACCATAGCTTTCTAAAATTCAGGTGTCCACACACTGCATTGTCATTTCAGCTTCTACCATAGATGGTGTCTGCAGAGACACTGCTTCATCCTGGTGTCGGATGCAATTGGGATACTGAAGTTCAGGATCTCAGAAACATGTCAAGTCAAGGCCCAAAGTCACCCCACAGGACAGTTATCTTCGCTAAAGCTTCTGTTCCTGGACTGGGCAAATCAGAGTCCCTTCCTTGTATAGAACTGAATCCTACAGATACTACTATTAACACTGTCATTGATAAACAGGGCAGTTGTTAAAGTCACTTGACAGTTCAACATGCTAGAGGATGATTAAGGTCACAGACAGACATCTGGGTGAGGAACACCACATGCAGGCAATTCTTTCATGCCAAAACATGCAAAGCAGCTGAAACTCAAGACCTTTCATCTAATTTATGAATAATCTTCCCACACACATTTGCTAAGTCCTGGTTCTTCATATCCATCTATGCAAAACGTGCTTAAGAGGCAAAACGCAAAGGATGGGCAATTACCGCAATATCCCTCACTCTGAAACACATTTGTGGCCTGTTCTTATCTGTTCAGACACCTGGCCATAAACACACAGTTTCCTAGCACATGGATATATTTCACAGTGATGGAGCACCAGGTAAGCAATCCAACATATGTAAGTGACCCAACAGAAGGGATACACAAAAGGAGAACCACCAGAAAATAGGAGAGTGGGCTCAGCTACCAGCACAAGTGCAAAACCCAGGAAATGCTGGAGAAAAAATGCAATCTATTAGCTTTGTTTATGTTAAAGGATATTCTCTTTAAAGAGATACAGTCATCTAAGATAAAAAGGTTTGCTTTTCATGAAAGCAGAACACCACAAACACATTGTTGGATTGTAGATGAAAAGCTGTATTAACTGATTAAAAATTAATTTGCATGTGGCAAGAAAACACAACAATAAAATTACCAGGATAAAAAGAAGTATTATGGCTTTATATACTTGCCAGAAACTATCTTCCTACATTAAAATTCCTAGTAAGTTAGTCTGAATCCTTAAAAAGGGAAAACATCAACAAGCAATAGGAGATGAAGATGTTTAGTAAAATTATTCATATAAAGAACATAATTCTCTTTTCAATATAAGTCAAAAATCCCTTTAAGCAAGAAACAAGACTGAACTTTATCATTTCCTATTTATGCTACTGTTATTATACCACAGTGATTAAAGATAATCTCAACAACAATGAAGATGAGGTGGTTCCATATTAATTAAGTACTCTTTAAAGAGATACAACTTTATCCATATCCCAATGAAAAGCATTCTAAAACATCAGACAAAAAAACCTCTGTGTTTAGCACTAAACTTTTCAGTCGTCTTATTGATTTCAATAAGCACAGTAAAACATTCTATTAAATGTAGCTGATTAACATTAGGAAAATACCCAGAACTAGAGTCACAGCAACCAGCACAATAAGCTTGTACAATTAGAAATTACCAGTTATAATTTAGAAATAAGCAATACTTCAGAAAGGACGATCTCTTACAAACCATAGACATTTAACTATTTTAGTTCAATAAACTAATAAATTATGTGTCTAAAAGGGCTGCAGAGAATCACCCTCAACAGAAATTAAAGAGAGGAGTACAGAGAGGCCCAGACCTAGCAGCTGTGGAAGGAATGGCACCAGGTGAGAGCAGGCAGAGGGTGGCTGCTCTGGACTCTCAGGTCACTGATTTCAGCACCTGAGCAAGGCTGGGCATGTCCCTTACAGGCCAAGCAAACAAGCTAAAAGTCTTCACCACTCATCTTCACTAGCATCCACCTTAACTCTGTTGCTATAATGTTTGTTCCTATATAAAACAATGTCTAGTCACTTACTGTATGTGTATTACGTATTGAAAACATACATAAAACACCTAGCATTGAGGACTGCAAAAAACAACCCAACAACCAAAAACACAAAAATAAAATAAACCATTTTAACATATTAAAACAAAAGTCCGTCTCTGCCTTTAAGTGACACAAACTATATATGTCACACATTTATTAGATGAGTGCATATGAGAATACGGCTCACAACATTTCTAGATTTAATTTAATTTTTCTTTTCAAGACAGGAAATTCATTACTTCCCATGTTGGAGCTTTTAAGCTAGGATACAGCTGCACAAACTCCCTATGGATCTTCTAAGACAGAGCATTACCATCTAGAATGAAAAGTCACAGATGGCTTGCTACTCAAAGTGTACAGCAGATAAAAACAAATACCACATCCAGACTATTTCTCTGTACATTAATACAGCAGACTTTTCAGTGCAATGGCCACTTTAGAGGTTACAAAGAAGGTGGCATTACTCAGCTACTTCTAACTTGCGTTTTCTATGCACTGAATTTACCCAGTTGCAATGAAAAAAGAAAAGTATTCTGCTCATAATTTATGCATCTGAAGCATTTTTCTCTATAAAGCTGCCATTGTTACAGCTTAGAGATCACCTGCTAAACTGCCCATCTTGGCTTACACTACCAAAAACAGGAACAGGCATGCTTTTATAAGGCACAGAGCCAAACTGAGTAATACCTTACAATTTATATCATTACAGAAAATACAAACTTACTGAGATGCATATAATAAGAAAAGTAAATTTATTTCCATTTTTAAAAATCTGTCTCCCCAGAACTAGCTACATACCCACAGTATTTGATTTCATGAAAATAGAGCCACATCTATCAATTTCTAATACAAAGAGCATTCCACAGCAAACTCAGTGAAAGTACACTGTACTCTTAATTCCTTATATGCAGGTATTTTTAAAAGAAGATGCTGAAACAAACTGATATTGTTGGCAAAAAGAAGTAAGAATCCAGGTGTTTAGCATTCATTATCATCATGCATCAAAAGGGTAGCCCCAGAAATCTTCTCATTGAGAAATTTTCAGGAACGTAAGGCTTCACTGCTTTTTCCCTTATAATACTAAACATATATTTAATTAATGCTTATAAAATGAACTTATATATAATGCTCATATATAAAGAACTAACTTCAGCGTTATCAACCGCTATTATATTCCTTATTAAATAACCATAATAGCATGAGGCTGTTAATGCTACTACTTGCCAGTCAAAGCAATCAGTAATTTCAATTCTTCTAACACAGTAACAGGAAACTTGAGTACAAGGGCTAGAGAAAAGCAAAGAGCTATGAAAGAATACAAGCTTCTTCAGCACATGCATTTAAGTCTGCAATATGGTATCACATCAACACAGAAAACCCCAGTTTCTAGAAGCCTGTGCCTCTGTAGTATGAGCAATACAGGGGGAAAGAACTAGCCCCGCAAACAGTCAGCCTCCAAAGCCTATATATATATATTATGGAAAAGATGAGATTAGTTATTCCTCATATAGCCTGTCACTTCATATCACCTGCATTTCCAGTGATACAGACATAGCAACTCAGTGACATTCATATCCTGATTTCCCATAATAACAAGAGCACATTTCCTTTTTTAAGGGTCAGTGGGTTTTTTTTTCAATTCTGTACTTCACCAAAACACTGAAGTATTTGGCATCTACTATGATGGCAGAAATTTATCTCAGACAATCCAATTTTGACTTCAGATCAAATCTTCTCAAAAGTAACTTGGACACTAATATTTACTTATAATTGAAATTGATCTGTAATGCATGTGCAATGATCCTAATGGGTTTTGCAAGGGTATTATGGAGTTATTCTTCTAGACTCACACATAAATTGTTCCAACATTACTATCTTGGTTATTTCACAGTATCTGCTTTTTACTAGCATTCCGTTTCCCTTCTTTCTCTTCTTTTTCTCCTTAAATGAGACTAGAGTTATCATTCCCCTAGTTTTATCTTTTTCCAGCTTCATATGTTGAACAGATAGCAACTGCTTTAGAAATCTATCAGGCTTCATTTGTTTTGCTTAAGTTCTAACTCCTCAATCATAAGATTTCCATCATCTGACATCCCCTGGTCCTCCAATATCCTGAACTTTTAAAACAACACAGCAGACTCTAGACAAATGTGGTTCACCGTTGTGTTCGCACCTACAGACATCACTGCAGTTCAGCCATCATATATAGATACACAGATGCACACAACGGACAAGACAATACTCTTCTCAGTCCACATAGAGTACTTTCTTCCCCCTTTTAGTCTAGAAGAGAGCAAGCTCCTCTATATATATATATATATACGTGTGAAAATATGATCCAGTCCATTCAAGCTGCTCTGAAATTCACTGTAAACGTAAAATTTACTATTTCCACTTTGCATTGAAAAGCAAAGACAAAAATCAAAGGACAAGAGACCACACTGGTTCCATTGTTTCTTATCTTCCATTATTCTTTATTAAACTCCACATTTTTATTATAATCAGCTTTACAGCATTATTCCCCTTGAGTCAACTGGTTTACTGCCATGAAACCATTGTGTAATTAACCTAAAACATACAAGCTACAAGATCCTGTAATTAGACTCTACTTTCTTTTGCCCTCCTTATCAGAGCAAACATCTCTCTTCCAAACAGGTATTTCAGAAAAATACTCAGATAAGTAGGAAATCCACTGCATGTGATTGAGGAAAAGACAAGTACAACCCAAAAGATGCCTGTACAGAACATCAACCGCATGCTGGTGAAGATGGAAAGCAAGAAGCAGGAACTTAAGAAGCAATTATCACAGGCTAGTAATAAACCACTTCCATTTGTCTCATGATTTCCAGCTGATAAATTTGGGAAAGTGTCAAAACATTAGGGATGCACTGAAAATGAGGCCTAAGTGCATTCAGCTGTATACTCACTCCTGACTGAACTCAGTATCAGAATATCCAAAATACATCTCTACCAATGGAACAGGCTGCTCATTCCATATAAAACTACATGGTTAAAATCAAGATTTCCAAACTCTATTTTTGTACTTGAAAAAAAAGTACATAATAGTTAGCATTTGTTAATAATAAAATAATTATGATAATTACAAAATTTAAGTTAGTCAACCAATTATTTCATATAAATACTCATCTTTTCAAACCATTAACTTTTTGCATTCTGGAAAGCAGTTATCCATCATAGCATGCAAACACATCACTTCAGGAGAAAAAAAAAAGGGGGGGGGAAGCAAAAAAAGAATACCACTGAATGGATTTATTCAAAACAGCTGTTTCCTACTTAAAAAGAATTAAGGAAGTTACAAGCACAAGTTTTGCTTTTATATTTAGAATAGCCAGACCAGCAACTCACAGGAATACACAAAGTCTGATGTGGTCCATGCTGTGATGCAATGACTTGGTAAGGTCACAGTTCAAGCAGGGACAGCATAGCATATGCCAACACTTGAACTTCTGCCAGTACTGAAATGGCAGTTATGAGTAAAAATCTCATCCAGTTTTTGGCCAGAGAAGAATTTGACAACTCAACTGGATTTAGAAGTTTAAGGGAAAATTATAGCTTATTTTTTTTAAAGTAGTATTTTAAAAATCACCTAATCCAAGCTAGTATTTGAAGTTTCAAATCAGATGCTAGTTCTTAATTGGCAGGTATCTGTAATCTTCTGGTTCTTTTTCACATTTCTCAGCATTCATAAATATGGAGGTTCTTGGAGGTCTTGACAGTTCCAGCAAAGGCCTCACACCCCCCACCCCCCCCAAAAAAAAAAAAAAAATAAATCAATGCTGGATTGGTATTGGAGCCAATCCAATAATTTTCTTCAAAAGCCCAGAGCTGCTAACACGCCAAAGGGTCATACTTACAGATTGTTTGGGTCCAGCAGAATAACAGCAAAGACATTTGCACATCATTAAACTAAGTTATGATTTGTTTTGCATTCAGTATGCCCAGCTTGCAACTTGGCTCCTCAGCAGCACCCTAATCAGAAAAGGATGTATACGTGTACAAAACAAAACAAAAAGCCTAGAACTAACAAAAAAAGAAATCAAAGGGAAAGATTAAAAAATGAGATATGGACTGCTTTCATTAAAATCCAGGAGAAAAACTCAAATACAGTTCATTGACATTATTATGCCAGTCACAAAGAATCGCCATATGTGGTATCTCTTGTGGGGTCCTCAGTACCACAAGCTTTGAGGACACTTGAGGAGAAAAGTTAAAAAACAAACCTTCCAGGTAAGCAGAGAGGCCCTTGACTTAGATGGCACCTACAGACAAACTCTGGCCGTGATGCAAATTTCCTCTGTAACTTCCTCCAAACTGAGAATGAAATATTGAAAACTTACATGGCAAACTCTTTGATACAGACTCAGTAAGACAGTGAGTGGAGAAGTGCTGTGCCTACCATCACATAAGCTCATACAAACAGGGAACATGAGGCAGATTTTTGCATTACTGCTGTTTCACACAGGTGGAAACAATCAGCTGCATTACAGAATTGCTCTTTAAAGGAAAGGTCAATAGCATAAATGTGATTTGTCAGATATTGCGAGAAGGGAGGTAGGCAAGTGACAGAAAAGCCTTTTGTTCCCATTTTATAAAAGAAAAATTACATAACAAAACAAACACTAAGTCCTCCTACCTGGACTGTCGCACAGCAGCAGCTAGCAGGGCATGGCTGAGTGTCAACTGACGAAGTACAGTTGCAAATGAAGTGTGTGATGGATCCAGTGGGTCTATGGCAAGTCAGTAGCCACAGGAAGGAAATCCTGACTTTCTATTTAAGTTCTGAATCTCACTTCTCAAAGTGCTACATGTAAATTGGTAAAGTGGCCAGATCAGAAAATACTAGACTTTTGATATACTTACAAAAAACCCATTTTCAAGTACTGAAAAATATTCAGTGCAGAATTATTTGTTGGATTTGCTGGATTTATTTACGAACCTTCCTTTCTTGCACAAACAAGCTCTGCATTTCTGCTGCTACTAACATTTGTCATATTATTTGAGGGGAAAAAAATAAAAACTGCTGTGTGTTTAATGCTAGGAAATAAACACCATTAAGTAAAAATACACTTATTATATTAAAATCTACACAGCCACTTTTTAGCCTGATGATAAATATGTTTTTTAGGATCCTTCCCAAAAATGTAAGCCCAAATGTTAGACAAAATGGATATTTAAATCATTATCAGCTACAGATCTATATACAAAGATCACAGACCACGATAAAGTTTACTGAGCAAATATGGACAGGCAACATGCCATTTTCACTTGTTCGAATTTGAGGCTTTTTGATTCATAAGTCTCAAAGGTATTGCTCTATGACTAATTCATCATGCCAATTATTTCATTCTCATTATTTCTTTGAAGAAAGTCCCCACTATCTTCTTTCAAAGGACTAAGGTGCTACAAAGCTTGGTTTCGGTTAGTTCTTTTCTACGCTAGGTGCCAGCTGGCCAGAATTTAGTACAGACGCTGAATATGTGGTTGCCCTTCAGGGTGGTTGCCCTTCAGTAGGGATACGCTTCCTCAGCCAATAGCCTTGATGTACAGGCACAGAAATATACACCTGGGTACGCACACCTGTTATTCTACAGGCTTGATCCATAATCCAGAGATAGTCTTCTCTGCAGGGGATTCAGCAAATTTTCTATACATGGACCACCAGGATACAGCTTTCAAAGAGAAAGATCAGAGATGTGACTGTATCACTGCATTTCTATTTGAGGATTTCTTCTTTTAATATCATGATGAGAACATGTTTGAGTGGAATTGCAGAAAACTCAAATTCCGGATTACAAGGACCTGGAAATTACTTTAATGGGTGGATGTAGTCTTGTAACGGTGACAATCTTAGAATTAAAACCAATGTCTATTGCGAGAGTTTAAAACAGCTGTAGAACACTGTATTCTAGGTGTCTCATTTCAGAAGCCACAGACAGATTGTCTAGCAAGTCAACTGCTGAAATGATGTGGTCTTCTGGACTCACAATCTAAAACCATTTGTTTAAACAAACATTGGTTTCATCACTATGTTTCTTTATAAGATGACAGCATTTTAGACCCCATAATACAAGAAAACTGAATTTGCAAGGAACACAGACTTGTAGCTAACTTGTTTGTCTAACTTTACACTGCATAGAAGAAAGACTTGTATCATTACAGGTAACAACCAAAAGAACATATTGAAAAATGACATATTAGTGTTAGAAATATTAAAGAAATTCATAGAATAAATTCTACTATTACCCCTTCATCTGCATGCTCTCTTGTCTTTCTTTGACCCGTCTTTCACTGACAAAACTACATCATACAGCCATAAGAGTTACAATGAAACTAAAAATGCAAAAGATGTATCAAGTCATCTAACCTCACCTCTGATTAGAGCAACATTGCCCTGGCTCTCAGTGTGGTACATTTCCAGTTAGTTTGGCTTATGCATGTGAACTTCATAAGTTTTGATCAAAAGGTAGCTGTTCTTATAAAAGCCAAGGAAGTAAATAATTACCTTCATTGCACTTAAAAAAATATTGTGTATTTTTATAATGTGACTAGTTCTCTGTGAGGAAAATAGACTTCACTCTTAATCTAATTGTGGTCTTATATCAGCACTTCATTCAAACAGAATTAAAAGATGTTAAGTGATTTAAAGTACATTTATTTCTAAAAATGCTCCCTTGTTATATTATAAGTAAGCAGGTGCCACTGGTATAAAATATAATCAATATCAGAGTGCATCTAACTACCACTTCTGAGTATAACAAACAGGCAAGGCAGTCACCTTGTTTTGTTTTCCTTGGGTTTCACTTAGCAACAAGGAACAGAAAAAAAGTTTATAAGGATTACATGAAAAGTGCAAATGCACAAAAACTGACATAGGGACTCCAAAAAAAAAAAAAAAAAAAAAAAAAAAAAAAACACAAAAAAAAACAAAACAAAAAAAAAAAAAAAAAAAAAAAAAAAAAAAACAATACTAATA
>WKFP01015413.1:274720-296046 GCA_011057875.1 Pterocles orientalis
AGTAAACTAGAAAAAAAAAAAAAACAAAACACAATCCCAAAGGAAATCCATACACACACTCCCCCCCCCCCAACTTTTACAAAGTAAACTAAAAATCCCACCTCAAAACTATTTAATTTTATTTTAATCCAGTAAAATTCCTAATTTGGGAGAGGGTGTCAGGGTGGGGCGTGTTTGTTCATTTTTAACTGTCGATATTTCATTGCTCTGTAGTTCTTTGTGGCTAGGGGCGAGGGAGAGATTTGTTTTTTGTTGGATTTTTAAGTCAACATTGTTTAAGGTATCACTGTGTCACTGGCTAATCAAGCATTTTTAAGAAAGTCTAACACATCCATATTTAATCATCTAGCCACACATTCCAATTTTCTGAGGCAAAGCATTTGGGCAATTGGCATAAAAAAAGGACTTTTCAGTCTCTGCACCTGAAAAAAAAACATGAACTTCTAGACATTTACTTCTATATGCAGAAGCAAGCAGCTTTTGTCAAAGGAATGCTTCCCCAACTTAATGAATATCTCAACTTTTTAAAAAATTCTCTTCCTATTTAAAAATCATCTGCTGGTTTCATTAACTAATAAATTGTCTCAGTATAAAATTTTGGTATTGTCAGACCAGTAACAGTTGTGGATTGGGTTTTTTTTCAATGAATCCCCTGTGCTGAAAGAGCAAGGAAATGCTTCAAACCTCAAGTGTATTAAAAAATACCTGGTACCATTTGAAACTACATAGTAATTCATAGCACCTCAGAACAAGAGACTCATACAGTTTCCAAACCCAGAATTTTTCTTCTCTGATAAAGACTGTAGAAGATTCAGGCTGCAAGTGTGAATTCTGTGGCAAGGAGTTTGAAAACAATCATCAGCAGATACCTGCTAGTGAGCCCACACTAGAAGCACAACATACTTGCACTTTGACAACACTGAAATGTCAGCAAAGGACTGAACTGTAGCAAACATTTAACAAGTCACAGCAATAATGATATTCCCATTATTAATTACTGTTCAGGCATCTAGAAAGTATGCTATATGGTTCCAACACAAAACCCCTGACTGCAACACAAGACAGTAACTTTGACCCAAGACAAAAAGCAAGATACACAAAAAAGGGGTAGAGCTGTGTAAACAGCACCACAGTGAGAGCAATATAATCACGCAGTCTTTCAAGTCAAAGCACACAGTTGTTTTAGGGGATACTTTTGTCTTTTTAAACTGTTCTCCTCAGCTCTCATGAGGAAGACAATATGGTGCTTCTTCCAGAATTGAGTTTCAGCATCTGTTCTGCTAAATGATAATGATTCATTCTGTCCCACTGTTTCCCAATGATGCCCAAACTAAGAGTGCATACCTCTTGTGAATAAATAACTCAAGCTTCCAAGCCACCAACACCAGGTGTCAACCAGCAGTTTCGTCCTTTCCACTTCCAAACAACTCATCTCCCTTTCTACTCCTATTTTTCTCCTCTTCCTGTCACAGTTGCTCCTCACCACCCCACACCTCTTATTCTGCAGGGATCCTATTACTACATGTTGTAACCATCTGCAGGGGAACTCCTCCTCTCCTTTAGCCATGTAAATAGAAGGGAAACAGTGAAACATATAGGAATACTGATAAATTATATACTACTGATTAATCTGGATCTGAGCCCAGATTTGGAGACATTGCTTTTTCTTATTACCAGACAAAAAGAATTACTTCAACCAAGTGGTAAAAAAACATGACTGATATAGGAGTACAGACCTCGAAATAAAGACTGTCCACAGAGTAAGCAAATCTTTAGGAGCAAAATCAGCTTTAACTGAAGAAAGATGATAGCTTTCACCCCAGAATTCTGACAGAATTGGCCCATCAAGTCACTGTTGTGACAGTAACAAGTTTTAACACCCAAACTATCAAGACAAACAAAAATACTTGAGTGTAAGAAAAATTGCGTGGAAAACAAAAAACCTACCATCTATCTTAAGTCAAGCAGGAAGGAGAAAACTGAAGCAGCCCACGAGCAGGAGCAGTCAGGCATGCAGGGAACTACTTTCTTTCAAGATGGAAGATGGTTAATTATCAAAACTGGAAACATACTAGAAACCTAGGAAGAATACTAATGCAAATAAACCAAAGTAATTCAAATGTGCATGTGTATGACATTTAACAGAAAATGCATTCTTTGCCTTAGAGAATAGAAAATAGGAGATTCTTCAGGATGGAGTGGAATTTGTAGGTAGGTCCTATAAAACCTTGTGGTAATCAGATAAAGCTACTTTATAAATAGCTGTACATTAGATGCAAAATATATTCTGAATATGTTTCCCTCAGATCTCTAAAACATTTGCATATAGTAGAACCTCAACAACAGAAATTCTTTGTGCAAATTTGCTCTAATGACTTTTCTTAGCTCTGCACCAAACTCTTTTCAGCAGTTTACAGTCCTTGCACAGTAGCTATAGTGTGCCCTCCATTGCACTCATCACTTAGCATTTCATATTATCACAGTACCTTCTGGCTTGGAAGGGACCTCAGGAGGTCCCTAGTTCAACCTTCTGCTCAAAGCAGGACAACAGTGAATTTAGACCAGGCTGCTCAGGGCTTCATCCAACATGCTCTTGACAGCCTCCAAGAACGGAGATCTCACAACCTCTCTGGGCAACCAGTTCCAATGCTTAATTATCTTCATAGCGATTTTTATTTTTCCTTTGGAACTGGAAACTCCTTGGTTCAATTTAGGACTTCTCTCTCATTCTTCCACCACACATCTGTTACTAGGCCTCCTTGTGCCACCTCTTCTGCAGGCTGAATAAACCCAGCTCGCTCTGTCTCTTCTCTCCTTTATGTGCTCCAGTCCCCTGACCACCTTGTTAGCTGTCCACTGGATTCACTCAAGTTTATCAAAACTCTTCTTGTACTAGGAGGGCCAAAAACATGCAAAGTATTCCACGCACGGTCTAAAAGTGCTGAACAATGGGAAACAATGACTTCCACTTACTGGCTAGACTCCCATTAACATAACCCAGGACACTGTTAGCCTTCAGCACTGTCAGGGCACACAGCTGGCTCATGTTTAGACTCCTGTCAACCCAACCTGAGACCAATTAACTCTAAAAGAAGTCGTCTTAGTCGCATTTTGATTTTTTTATCCTCACAGTTATATCTATATATATTTATTCAGATTTTCCCCAGCCACAAAATGGATGGTCTGAGCTATAGTATAAAATTTTTGATGAAAAATATTTCCCATACAAAAAAAATGCTAGCTAAGAAAACAATGGATGCATAAGTACTGTAACCAAAAAGAACCCAGATGTTCTTGGAAAGAGTACATGAACACAAAAGCTAACCAAAACACGAATGTAGAGTAAAACAAATAAATCAAAAGCTTTACACAGATCAATAGGCACCCTGAAAATGACTTTTCCCCTTTTACGGTACTAGGATTTTTGTTGAGCACACAAGCTCAGAATTGGTGAAATGAAGCTAAATTATCATATTATCACTTTGAGTGACTGTAGCACCTTAACAGTTCCAGTCAGAGGCTGAGCTCTACAGTTGCAGTAGTACTTGCAAAATTATTTTTAAGCAACCATCCACAAGTGTCCCTAAATTTTTAAATGTTTGACAAAACTTCTGACGAGCCTCTGTGTGTATAAATAATTAAGCAGCTCCAATTTCTAACCTGGCACTTGCATTTGACAAGCTTTGGAGGAGCTTTGTTTTCCCAACCTCAATATGCAGCAACTTCATTATTCCAAAGAATTTCAAAGCATGCAGACATCTGAACAAGTCTTTAACAATTTAACAAAGAACAAACACATTTGAAGACTAATGGATCAAAACAAAGTGATCAATTAAATTATTATGCTTGCAGGATATTGAAGTAATTTCTTCAATCAATCCAAAATATTTAAATAATAGGCTTAAATCAATAAACATAAAACATTTTGCCTTCATTTTAGCTCCCTGCACCTCACTGGAACATAATGAGCATTAATTAATCACATAAATAGAATAAAAATTATCCATATGAATGTGGGAATAATTCACTGTGCTTATAATTTGAGTTATAACATTTTTGATACAAAGCACATTGGCTTCTGGCCTCAAGGCAAAATATTGAAACCTCCAAAGTTTGAAATTCATACTCCTGAAAAATTAACTTGACAAGCATAGATGGCTTTCATAATAAATTTTCACACTGACCAATAAACTTCAAACAAATCACAATTTTGATGTCAAAAATACTGTCATTAAAAAAAATCCATCATATTGCAAATACTGTTTTTCAAAAAATAGGAACTATTTTCCTGTTTTTAATTTCCCTGGTTAGACCAGAGTCTAACCATTTAGACATAGAGCATTCTTTGAGTATATTAAAAACAAATCATTTTCAGAGGTCTGTATTACCAAAACCGCTCCACAATTTCTACACCCACACATGATTTTACATTAAATAAGAATAGTACTTACTCTAGGCAATTCTTATGACCCCAACACCACAATTCAGTGATGAAAGATAAAAACAATCTGGCAAACTGGGCAAAGAAAAGCATTGCCACTGCAGCTTTGGGCTCTCCTTCCAAAACTGAACCCCCTCCAAAGCAGATCCCAGTTGAGCTTCTGTTCATGCTAATGGTAATCTGAATTAATAGATGTAGAAAGAAGAAAAGCATCTGAGTGCTTGTGCATAATTCACACTGCAACCACGAAGAAATATTTGCATGTCCCCTTGATTAAAATGCAATGTGAACCTTAAATTAATTTCTAAAATAATTACGTGCTTACAACATTGTAGTGACAACTGGGATATGCTTTCAGGCCAAACTCTTGAAAAGAAAGGATCACATCTCCACAAGCACACAGCCTGATAGTGACGAGCATCCTTTAAAGTCCTAACCCAGCATTATCTCTGCAAGAAAAACAGGATCAACCCTTCTAACTGCGTTTGTGAAGTCACCTGTCTTCCAAAAGGCATATTTTGAAATTCAGAATCAAGAATTTCTAGGAGAAACATTCAACTTGTGCATGCAACGCCTTCAGAAGCAGCTCAGCACCACCATGCGAGAGAAACACTGTACAAAAACCTCTGCCAACTCTATCAACACGGGTATAACAATGCTCAAAACACATCCACAGGGATCCTCTAGACATAAAATTTCTTAACTGGAGAGTAGTCCCCTCACACACAGAGATGGAGGGACCAGTGCCCTTGGGAGGCAGGACCCCTCTGCCCTGGGAGGGCCTGCAGAAGCAGCTCTTACTGCAGGCGGGAACGGTCCGATTCTGAGCTGCCACCAGCCAGGGCACAGCCCCTGCCCCGCGCTGACACCGTTGCTCACAAACATACAAGGTCAGTCAGATAAAGGACTAATCCAGGCAAAAACTAGTCTTTCTGTTTCTGCTTCTGCTCTCCCCTAGTTCTGGAGATAAATAAAAAAGCCACGAGGGACAACATCTTTGGCACCAGTGCAGACCACTGCCACCTGTCAAGCACAGCCTGAGCAGATGCAGCGCACTGGCACAACCCTCCTCCGCCCCGGCTGCTTTGCCACCAGGGGTGTTCAGCAAGCTGCCTGTACACCGAGATGAAGTGACTTACCAACAGAAAGGACAAAACACACTGTCCGGCAGGCAGGGCTGAGGGACATCATGTGAGAAACAGCCCTGCGAGCCCCAAGGGGAGAGAGGGAGGTGGAGGGGAGGGCTTCAGGCTCTGCCCCAGCAGAAGTATCCTGGGAGACACCCTGGTGGGACAGGCTGGGTGGGCATCTGGTAGCCAGCCAAGGTAACTCGCCTCACATCCATGGAAAATACCCTTAGACTGGCTGAAATGAATGCTGAAAGCACACTACAACTGGGTGTGCTGGGTTTTATCATCAGTATTTAGTACAAAGGCAGACACAGGTCTGGTGTCAAACTATCAAAGGAGAACATAAATCCAGGTTTCCGTGTTGGTTTAAGCCCTCAGTTTTGACAAATGATGCCGCAAATGGTGCTAGCTTTTAAAGGACATATCCAAATGTTACAGACTTAAAATTAAAATACCTTTTTCTTTTTGGAAATAGTGTGGCTATAAAAGTGCAAAAACAAAAACAGTTCACCACAACCACACAATTATTGTATAAAAATATTCACATTATATTTGAATGTTCAAATATGCTTCATAAGGAAATACATACAAATTAGTTTTGTATCAGTTTCAGTATTCTGAAATATTAAAAAGGATTCCACTACTAAAAAAGATGCAGTAGAGGATGGAAAATGCACAGTTATTAAACACATTAAACATAGTTTCATTTTATTTGTCTTTTCATTTGGTGATTTGCTCCTTAATGTTTTTTTGGGACAGCTATATAAAAAAAATACCAACTTGTCTACACATATCAAGACATATACTGACTTCATCAAAAATATGTTCCTACTATTTTCTACGTAATAATTTCTTGTTCATTTTTACTCAGTCTCATAGGTCATTTTAAGTATTAAGACAACAACTCAAGAACTAACAGGTTTTTCATTGTGGCCCACATATTAACCATTCTGATTTGTTCTAACAGAGTTTTTATAGAGAAACCAAGTGGGATTTCCTCTAGGAGAGATACTGACCTTTGAAAATATTATCCTACTAGTGTCCCAATTTTACAAATAGTAAACAAACCCTTCAATTACACTATGCAAACTTGCAGCTGCACTGATAAATGCCTACTATGTTTCAGGTTACTCAGAAGCAGCAGTCTTCTCTATGTAAGGATACAGAATTCTAAGTATGCTACATGCCTTTTAAGAATAATCTCAGCCTTATGCATTTTTTTTCTCCCCAGAAATCTTGGACATGACAGCAAGTTACCAAAAAATAAAATGTCACTGATTAGCAATCACTGACTGAAAGTAAAGAATTTTCATACCGAAACATAGAAATGTTTTTCCCCCCCATCAATTTATAACACTGGGTTTCACACATCAAACTACTTTGATCTTACAAAAGGTCTTCTCTAACCTTTTGCAAACAAAAAGGGCAATATGTATACTCTTCCAAAACATAAGCAAAAGGTTTATAATCTGCATTTTATAGATTACCTCTTTAGTGACTTGTCTAATGCCTAGTTCTTGGCATTTCTAAATCCTTAACAGAGAAACTTTGGATCTGGTTTCTACATTTGTTTGAGGCAACATGAGATGGCAAAGTTAAACCTTGTGAAATAAAAAACAACACAGGAATTGCCTTAAGAAGGAATATGCCTGCTTTATCTTCCACTGGAAGTATCAATAGACAAAATATAACTTATTCCAGGAAAGCTGAAAACACAATTCAGGAAGACTTATATTTAACAAGTACACTAACAGTGCTGAATTAGATCAAAACCATTAAACCACGAATGCACTTTTTTTCTAAGTGAAGACTGCATTTTTTACACCAGCTTAATGTCTTTTGCTGCAGAACAGTGTCGTGTTTCTGTCCTGGGTTAAGCTGAGACAGAGGTAACTTTCTTCATAATAGCTAGCAAGAGACTGTGTTTTGGTTTTGTGATCCTAAGAAAGCTGATAAAAAGTGATGTTTACCTGGCTGCCAAAGTCTTTCAGCTTCTCTGGCTGCCCGCAAAAAAACCCATCACAGTTTCATAACAAGATTTACAAATTTCAGATCAGTTTAGCTGTTCAAGGCTATACATTTTTGGCAGTCATCTAGTTGTGCTTTAATATAAATTGCAAGTTCAATATTGTATCTAAAGGTAAAAAAATATTGTCAGTGTATGCTAGTTTTAAAGTCTCAAAAATATTTCAGAACTTTTGAAACAATAATTTCAAGCAAACTATCATAACAACAAAAGCTGGACTGATATTTAAGTGTATTTTTTTTAAAAAGCCTTTCTGCTGCTGTTAGTTATATTTAGGATAAACAAATACATCCCTGCATTTCAAGCTATGAAGTTATAAAGCCTGTAGTGCAGCTGTTTGCACAGGATCATTCACTGGCAAAGGCCAGGCATTCTGGCACTGGTGTATTAATATTCAACTCAGCAGATTAGCATAAGCAGAGGCTGTCAAAAAGGATGAGCAGGAGGGTGGGAGTGTAAAGTATACAGAAGATGACATCTATCTTTAGGAGGTGACTAGGTTAATTATCTATGCAGTTATTGATCCTGAATTAGGAAGCAGCTGAGCAAGTGTTTTAGGGAATGCCATGAACAGACAGCTCATGACTAAAAGAATGTTCACGTTCTTAGAGGAAACTGGAAAGCAAAAAACATGAACAGCCAGCTCATGACTAAAAGAATGTTCAAGTTCTTAGAGGAAACTGGAAAGCAAAAAAATACTTGGCAGTTGGGAAACACACATTAAGTAGAATCAAAACAGAAACTAAAAATATTTGTGTCTGTGTGTGCCAAGTCTATGGTGGATTTTTTCCTACAGAAAATTCCACATGACTTCAAATACAAGTTTTTACAAATATTTTCCTACTTTTCTCATTAAAATTCCTCAAAATTAGTAATGTTGAAAAATGTTTTGTTTCTACAGGTAAGTATTGGGCAAACAACAAGTTTCTGGTCATATAACTTTCCCATGAGCCACAGAGTAGGCACACAAGTATTTTGTGCACCAGGAAAAGAATAAATGTTTATGTTCAGTGAAACAGAATAGTGGGTTAGACCCAAAATGTCACCAGCTGGGAACGCAAAAAACTCAATTCTATAAAACAAGGCCCTCCCACTTTTTTTTTTTTAAAGGTGAACTCTTTTAATCATTGGCTCAGTCCATTGGTATAGTAAGGTTATGTCAAGCTCCTATCAACATCACCTTTCTGGTCTTTCTACCTAAACATATACAATAAAACAGTAGAGAAATCACTTCAGTTTGAATTATAAACCATTCTCTAAACACCCATAAAATAAGCTGTAAAGGACACAGAATTCTCAAGGTAAATGTAAGATGTGGGATAAACAGAGTTCCTTATCTGCAACATGCTATGGCCAAAGTCTCAGGAGGCAAAAGGCTGCACACTTATCCTCTCCAAACAGAGGGCAGGGCTTGTTTACACAAGGAAATGCCCACACAATTCTGTGGCTACAGTTATTGTGGAACTTCTCACAAAGAGGTCAGAAAAAAAATGTTCCTTCCTCCTTCACATATACTGCTGCAAAGCATTTAACAATGGAAATCCCTGGTCAACTTGATTAGGGCAGCATTTCATTGAATTTTCTTTTATGTCCATGTATGTTGCAGACATACCAATTTAGCTCTGCATTGGTTAGCACAGGTATCAATAGCAGGGCAGGCATGAACATGATCACATCCCTACAAATCTAAACTAGTGGTGAAGCTCAAGTCATCAGTATATCCAACCTGTCAGCCCATGAAATAGTTCTACAAGAACCAGCCTGGGAACATCTGTGCGCATGTCACTCACACTCGTCCACTACAGCGCGGTCCTACCAAGACTTTGTACCTACAGAACTAGTATTTGGCACCTCAGCATGACTCACTGCTACTGAACTATTACTAAAACTATAACTGAAAACTACCTTTACAACTACTTTGATTATATTAACAAGTGCTTATCCACTAGTGCTCAAATATTATGACTGCAGAAGACATAAAAATAAAAGAGAGAGAATAATTTTTTACATAAAAGTGGTATGCCACAGGTCTTGAAACAGTATTAACACAACTGAAGCTAAATTTGATTACTCAGCTCCTCTCTAAATATTTGCCTTAAGAGTTTGGTGGTTTTTTTTTTTTTTTTGGAAAACCTATATTCACATTCCTTGATTCACAACCCCTCAATATAACCCTGCCTGTGTTTTCAAAGGGTGAGTTAACGGTTAATAATGAACAATAAATACGCATGCAGAAGAAAATGCTAAACCTTTATACCAGGAAGTTCATTTTGTTTATTTCTAAATTATTGATCTTTAAATCTGTTACACTAACATGCTTCATGAAGTCTGGAGCTCAACCTTTTCTACTTTTTAGCCCTATAAAGTCAGGAAGAATGTGCAAGTTACTAGGGTGAACATAATATGACATAATTCTCATTTTGAGGTATTTTGCATATCTGGGGAGTTAAAATGCATTCTCTATGAAGTACAAACAAAAAAGGAGTAAAACCTCAAAATCATGGTGCTCCAAGCACAAACTTCTAGATATGCCAGATCCATCCTGCTAATCAGCCATACCAAATCAACTATTTCTTTATTCATTTCATCAACAAAATATTACATCAATACACAATTACACTGTCACATTCCCATTCCCAACTCCTATGCTTTTATTTTGTTTAATATTTCACTATCACAAAAAATTTTCCCCTTGAAGTCTACAAAATAAGATTACTTTTATGTTAAAGGGCAATTTTTGACACATGGTGTTGCAAAAGAGTCAAGGAAAATTATATTCATATAAAAGGACATGGGTGGTTGAAAACTTTTTTTTTTTCCTTTTTCGTTCAAAAATGACTTCATTCACCTGAATGTGCTTTTCTTTTATAAAAACATGCAGAAAATTAGAATACATTTATTCATATTTGAAAATGTTGCACAATCACGACTTAAGTTTTTGCTTTTTCTTTGTATGATAAGAATGTCTAAGTAAAGAGTTAAGCAAGCATGAAGAAAAACACCCACACTGATTGTATTCTAGAAAAAGAAGACCAATATTGGTTCTTGATTTACAAAAAGAGTGAAAAGACTGGCTGTTTAGCATGGCATTTGATAACCAAGAATTTTCCCAAATCAGTTTTTAAAAGTTAATTTAGGTGTCTTATTTTGTGAATATGTGAATACAAGTGCTATACACACTAGTATTGATGAAATACATGATGCAACTGAGAGTTCGGTTTCACTTCTGAAGAATTTAAAGAAAAAAACCAACAAATTCATCTGTGAAACTCAGAAATCCACAGTAATGTCAACTGAACATCAGAAAACCATTTTACCACTAGAAAACTATTTTCTTTAAAGCCAGCTAGATAAACAATTCCTGGATGTCCTAAAATATGACAAAATATGCTTTTCTCTTGTCTCTGTGCATATCGCACAATCACACGATGCTTTCAAATGGCTACACGAATCCCTTGTTCAGCATCAAGGTCCGTGCTTATCATGACATGAGATTGCACTGAACAGACTAGTCCATGAACTAACAGACACGTGAGTGTTTTATCCAGCACAAACCAGAGACTGATTATAGAAACAAAGCGATAGGCATCAAAGAAAAGGCACCTAGGAAGTGACTGCAGTCGGGTACCTTCCTTGCACCTCCACCTACCCCGGAGTTTCTGGCCAGTCGGATACAATTTGCAGATGTGGCTAGCCTCTGCACTGGCAGGCTAAAGAGGGGTTGGGAGTCGGGGGAGCATTGTGGCCCCCCTCATTGTTCTTCCAGACAGCATTACACTCAGCCAGGCATCAAGGACACAAACATGAAACATTAACAGCTCATTTATCCCCCACACCCAGAGAAGTCTGCAGAAGGTTTTATGAGAAAAGCAGCTGGACTATCAAGGACAGTTTGCTTCTACAATAAACTCTGTTTAAAGGTCTCATTGTAACTACTGCCTATATGTTTTTATTTCAATGGTTTATTTCCCAAAAAAGCTTCTCAGTTTAGGAGCAACTTTACTTAGGACCTTAAGGACACTACAAAAGGCAAAAACTAGCAACAGTTCATTTTGTCAAGGCTCAGCTGCTGAAGTTTATCCTATGCAGGAGAATAGCGCTTGAAAAGCACTTCATTTAAATAAAGTCTAAATTTGTTGATTTGTCAAAATGAAAGCTACTAAACAGATATTTCTGTTGTTTTATTTTGACAGACGCTAGCAAGCTTGTTTTTAGAACAGTATTATCAGCTACAAACAAAAGCTACTGGTTTTCACACATTAATGGATTACACTTGCCACACAGCTGCCAAAAACCCCAATTATTTCAGAAATACTTTTTCCACCATCAAATGTACAATAAATGCATAGAGAATAAGAATTCCTCAATGTTTCTCACTTTTAGGCACCCCATTTTTTTAATTTTTTTTTCCAAGCTCTCTTGGATATCAATGGTCACAAAAATTCCTGACTGTCAGTACAAGAAGCTCTGCTAAATCTCAGGTCAGTGAATGTCCAGACAACCAAAATGCAGCTTTCCACACAGTATCCTCGTTCTGTGCTTAAATCCTTCCCAGGAGAAAGCAGCTACTGCAATGCAATACAGATAGAAAAGGTACAGTACAGCATAGCAGGAGCAAAGTTGTTACAGGTCACGTCTACATTAAGAGTGACTTACCAGTATAGCAACTTTACCCCTTCTACTTAAGGGGCAACTACACTGGCAAAGATATCACAGGATCCCAGAAGGGCCAAGGTTGGCAAGGGCCTCTGGAGGTCATCTGGTCCAGCCTCCCTGCCCCAGCAGGGTCACCTGGAGACAGTTGCCCAGGTGCATGTCCATACGGCTTTTGAATATCTCCAAGGATAGAGACTCCACAGCCTCCCCTGGGAGGTTATACCCTGTATTATACTCTGTATCAGTAGTGCAAAACTGTAACATGAGCCAGGGAAAGCCAAAGAGTTAAGGTGCCATTTTCCAAAAGCTTTCCTAGAAAAAAAAAATCTATGAGTCACAAATCACACCTTTCCATCTTTCTGCACAACTACATCAGTCCCAGGGTATATACAGTCACACAGGTAGATAAAGTTGACATTAAATGTCAGCCTGTCACTTGTGATGCATCCCATCAAACACAATGACATCAGTCAGCATGATCCAACAGATATATTGTATTTTCCAAACCACACGTAGTTATGTACTAGCAACTATGGATACCCATGCACCAAGCCTGAGCAGCCCTAACACTCACAAAGACCAAGTGTGGAAGTGACTCATATCATCCTATGCATCTGCTCAACTCTGGCAACCACATTAATTTGGTCTATAACAGGTGGAAGGGGGTGTCCGATAATTAATTTGTGACTACAGTGGACTATCCCAAGACAGGATATTAGTCTCAGCATAGAGTGCCCCTATCCATCTCAGGTAGGATTATGCGGAAGATCACTGCAATTAAAAAGTAGCACCTGGTTATTTTCTATTTTCAGGGGTAGCAACAATCTTTTTGGTGAAAGTTTCACAGGCAGCTATTCCACAAAGCAACTTTTCTAGTACCTGCTGGTATGCGTTCAGTCTGCCCTTATTTAATTCAGTGTATATTATGCAGAGTCATAAGGGAGCATTAAGGTTTGGTAAAGAAATTGGTTATGTTATGATAATTTGAGCAGTAAAACTTGGAAGGAAACAAATCAGAAAAGTAGAATGATGTCTTAAAATTAATAGGAATTAAACAGAATGATTAACAAAAGAGAGTACAATACTTTGCATCATTTCTTTGTGAAACTATTTAGAAAGCTACATTCTGCCTCTATGGAAACACACAGAAATGGCTAAATTAAGCTATTAAAATATTAAAAATATTAGCAAGAAGTTACATGGACCACGAAGTTGGTCTGTGACAGACTGAGATTACTTGACACAAAATAATAACACCAGCTTCTCACTGATGGAATTGGGCAGCAGTTCTAGGTATCAGCAGAAGCGGTGAAGACAACCACTATATTAGCAGAAGAAAAGGACTTTAAAGAATATTATTACATCACAACAAGATTAGATATATGGCTTAGAGGACATTTTCATTCTCAACAGACCTATGGAGAAAACTAAGAGGAAACAGAAACCAAAGGGGCTTAAATTTCCTATGTTTTCATAATTTTCTCTCATAGCAAAGTTTTATTAAATAGTTTTCTTTCAAACTTTCAGACAGTTGACCAAAGAAGTAAATGTATAAGCAACAGCTACTGGCAGAAAAGTAAAGTGCATTTTTAATACATTTCTAATGGCTGGTCAGAGATGTGTTGGGTTTCTTTTTTTTCCCCCCTTTCCTTAAAGTGGGAAAAAAAAGTCTTCAAAATCTGAAGTTCGTCATACTTACTCCTAACCGAAGATATGCAATTTCTCTTAGAAGAAATCTAATGCAAATTGATTTAGCAATGAGTTAAAGAATTTCTCTGAAGTCTTTAACCAAGATGCCACTCTTCTTGAGGGACAGGGGAAGATGCTGCAAGAGAAGTAACTGGGAAGCAGGCTTAGTACCGCCCCATCACTGGATCTCCAAATTAGTACCTGCTCTTTGAAAAACCTCAAGAACTCAGTCTTCCTTCAGGTTCCATATCATCCCATGGCACAAGAGAGAGTGTCTGCACAGAGCAGCTAACAAGAGGCAGAGCAAGGGTGTCAGCAACAACATATGAAGTCAGGATACAGATCATATGTAGGTCTGCGCACAGTGTCATTCCTCATCAATACATGAAGAATTGTGCCTGTGAAAATAGAATTTCCCCAGAGTTAACCTAGGAGAAGAGCAAGTTTACCTGGCCACATTTGGAATCCATGCCAGAATACAGCTATAAAGGATTTCCTACAGAGGCAACTGACATGAATGCTGAGGTGCACATCTAAAATTCTGAAGGCCAGACTGAGATTTACTAATCCTACAGTACCAATAATGTTATGGTAAACAACTGTTACACTTGGCAATTCTTCACTTCATGAGGCAAAGATGACCTGTTCATCCTTCTGGGAAAAAAAAAAACAAAAAACACCAACCACAAAATACCACAAACCCCACCAGCACCAAAAACCAGAAACTTAATAGTAAGAAGTAGATTTTCTCTTTTTAAAAGGCAAAGGCTTCATCTGCAGATAAATAAATAAGAATATGAGGAAAATATATGGGATGTGATGCTCCATTAGCAAACATCACATCTGTTACTCATATTTTAATATCTGCACTGTCACCCTGAAGCATACCATGTGCAATTAAGAGGAAATTGCAATGCAATTTTTTAAGTAAATTATTGTCAACAGGCATACAGCATTAAGCCAAACGCAAATAACTAAATCAATTCAGCACCAGTTTAAAAAGTTTTGATTAATTCTCAATTCATTGCTATGCTATTATAATATGTTATTAAATGCACCCACCATTTTAAGGCTCCCTCATTTCATTTGTAATTACAGTAAATATTGATTGCAAGGGTGGCCTGGAGACAGCTCCAAAATGTGCAACTGTGGTCCCTGGAGGCAGAGCTTAGTGACAGTCTTCTGTTCCCACAACTGCCCTTCAGACAGACTCAGCAGAGATATAAAAATTCAATATATTAATTTACTAGTTAAGATGCATACCTGCTTGGATTTTGCTCAATTAAGCAGAGAAATTTGTTACAGCACACTTTTTTTCTAATAGAAGCCTTAATCAATTTCATCTTTAAATACCATTTCACACACTGTTCCAAAGCAGCTCTGAAGACAGCCTGACAAGTGAATCACAGTCTCAGAGTACCACTAAGAGCACCGGCAACCATTAACTTTCTTCTCCCTGGTTCTTCAACAAAACCAACACAGACAGACAACAGAGGCCACAGCCAGTTCAGCAGAGTGAAAGCTGAGCTCTTGTAAATAGAGCAAGTGACCTACACACCTCTGTTCCAACATCTGCTGCTGTAGGGAGGCAGACACAACAGTCCTCCTTCATCCCACTTTCCCTTACATCACCCCTTCTGCTAAGGGGGTATTCTCCAGCCTCTCCCCTGAAAACCTACTACGCACCCCATGCCCAAAAGTTCTAGCCTAGCAGAGAGTCCTCATTTACAAACTTATAAGCATCTCCAGGCCAGCCTCCCTGCAGCTCCTAATGGGACAGCAGCTATAAAAAACATTTTGTCCATGAAGATGCCCCTACCATAACCAAGCTGATCCACTGCAGATTTGATCACGGTTTTTCACACACTTCAATAAAGAATACAAATAAGCTGAATTTTAAATTTTCACACAAATAGGTTAAACAGTCCTGTGAAACATATCCAGAAGACTTGCTTCTGTGAACACACAGCGCACACATACTGGCTAGTTATTTAGAATGAAGCTGGTCTAACTATGGGCTACAGCATGGTTTCTTTTAAAGGCACCACCACCACTTGGCAAAGAATTCAGTCACACCTTGAACCCAGTTCCATCAGAAGATTTTGCAGAGTACATATGCCACACATGTACACACCAAACCAATATATTAAAAAACGGACAGCTAAAATGTCAGCATGAGGCACAGATTAATTCATCCACAAGCTGCATTACATGAAAGCACCATCAGTACAACTTGCAATCTTATTGCCATCAAAAGATATTTATCATTTGTCCTGAACATTTTTACCTAGCTGTATGCGCCCTATTAGAAGCCACCAAGGCTACATCTCTACAAGCTAAATAATACCAATAAATAGTACCAATAAATATTCCAAAGTGCTGGAAATTTTGTTATCCATGTTGTTTGTTAGAATGACCCCCAGCACAGCTTCCATCAGAGCTAGCTATTATTCATCCCAACATCTCCTATGCACGCCCCACAAGCCAGCAGTGTCCAGCAGATATTCTGTGTATACAGTCCCCTTTTTGAAAGCTGAAAATTTTAACAGTACCCGTGCAGGTTGTCTTGTGCCATTTGCCATCAGTGTGAGAGAGTGGTCCTGGGCACACTAATTTACAAGCAGAGATGCATCCTCAAAGATTCATATTTTGTATGAAATTATCACTAAAAAGGAAGTATAAGCCTGGGCTTCTCCTAAAGGTAGGCAAAGAAGAAAACTTCAAAGTGACTGATCCTTCAGCCCATAGCAAATAATTGCTTCCTCTACATCTTTCTTGCTATAATCAAATACTGATGGGATAGCTATTTGTTTGTCATTGAAATAAAACACATCTCCCAACTCAAAATATCATCACATGTATGGAATGACAGGAATTACTAAAATAGACTTCCAGTAACCATATATGCCAAGGAGCAATCTACATGGAATTCTAAACTAACCAGTTCGCTTTGTAACTTAGATACTAGGTACTAAAGCACCCTTTGCAGCACTGTAACTTGTCTTCCCTCTTGCAGTCAACCATGACATAATAAAATGACTAGACTCCTTCTGTCAACTATTCAAGGAAGGACATCGGACAACAATCAAATTAACTTTTTTGTGGTCCATCCATTTATGCACTTTAACGACTGAATGCATTTCAACCAGGAACAAGTTTTCATCTGTTCTTTCTCCATGTTTGCTGGATTTAGAATTAAATACAGAGAGAAAAATAAGTATATGTATGCATTTGCATATATCATATGATAATGAAACTAAGGCCAGGTGTCGTGCATGTGTGTGTGTGCACACTCAGAAGAGCTGACATTAGTTTCCATAAAGCAACTACAGATCAAACTCAGCTGTACCGCAAGTTCATGAGATACAGCACACACAGATATAAAAAACTTAATAGATTTTTTGGAACTTTGCTCTCATTGAAGTACCCCAATAAAGCAGCCAAATCTCCACGAGTGCTCAGTAGTAAGTGGATTACATATTTTGTGGGCACTGTTGGATACTGAAAAATTTCACACAAGGCAAAGCACAGTCAGAGTGATCACTTTCGCCATCTGGTGCAACAGCAATTGGCTCAAGACTGAATAATAATTATAGCAACAAAAGTCAAAACTTTTATGCTGGCATAAACACAGGCTAACATGGCCACACTGTCGCTATCTGGCACAGGACTCAATCACCTTAGCATCCAGCTCAGGCTGCAGAAAGCTGCTGATCCCTGTGGATCCACTTGGAATCAGCATTTCACACAGAAATGGACCTCCTCTACCACCAGCCCTTTCACAGTCTGTTCCCCAGTCTAAGGTTCACCTGTACCTTATCTGTAACTACAGCCACACACCCTTCAAGGCACTGAAAATTAATGAGCCAATAAGAAATATTCAAAGGCTATTTTTCTAGATAAAACTTTCCCCCAATAATAAAGTTAAGGACACAATATCCATAACTATACTACACACATTTTGGGGTGTCTCACTTCATTCTACTTCTAGACTAGTCTCCTGGAGTGAATGTCACTGTAGAGGAATCCAATGTCTGTGATCAAAGGTTTCTTCAAAACGCAAACTAAAACCATAATAATAAGATTTGTTTCAACTAAGCAGCCAGGGACTATAACAGTAATGCAGACGTAAGCCCTCCCAGAAGGCTTCCATGAAAAGTGGTTCCTCCCAAAGCCAACAGCAGTGGCTCAAATCTTTGGGTCAGACTGGTTCATACCAGATCCTCTCACCTCACATCCTATTTCACTGTGTTTAAAAACATGCATCCTTTCCCTCAGCTCCACAACCCACACCACTTGCACACACTGATACTCCTCAGACTGTACACATATGGGTTGCTCCCCATTAGATCCAGTGGGTGTATGAACCAGCTCAAGAAAGAGAAAGGAAAGTGATCCCAACTGCCTAGCTCCCACACTGGCCCACAGAACAAGCAAGCAGAAAGGCCAGACAGGCTGGCATGACTCTCGCATTCCCTCCTACCCAATGCGGGGCTGGAGAAGCAACGGCGCAGGGTGCTTCTGCCAGCTGTCCAAAAGCTAGTGCGACCCTTACCATCACCTCACACTGAGTTGACATCTACAGACAACCAATCAAGAGATTTCAGTGAAATACAAAGGAGAATCCTTCAGGCACTGTAGTGCAGGCAATCAGACAAGAGAGTTTGGGGAGTACGAATAATTATTTTCTTATAATTTGTTTTTTACCACATTGTCCTTATAAAAATAGTAAAGGAACATAAAAAATATGCAAGAGTTTATTTCTACTGCAATTTTCTTTTTCACCATTTTCTTTATTCCCCTCCCCATGTTTTTCTTCATCCTTCCCATCTTCCCTCCACCCCACCCCTCCTGCTGCCTGTGCAAAGCTGCTGGAGCCGGTGAAATGTCACTGCCACCTATCAAGGCTGTCTGACACCTCACAATATAGGAACCTGTCTTCACCCACTTGGTCTGCAGCCTCTCACGGCAACTGCAGACTGAATAGTTTGGAAAACTTTCAGCTGAACAGTATAGTCACTACTTGGACCAAGATTATGGAAAATACAGGGTCTTGCTCACGCTAAACCATTCTTAAGTCTTTTCTCTAAGACACCCCACTGCCTTTGGCAAAAAGGGAAGGACAGAGCACCAAGAGTCTTCCTAGTGCTACTCTGAATTCCACCTAAGTTTGCTATATGGTCAACCAAGGTGCTCGAGCTAAGCAAAGAGCTTACTGCTGCCAGAATGAATGGACCCATTCCCACTTCACCCTCACTTTGTCCACTCTTCAGAGTTTACTGTGATGCTTAAAGCCAGTTCATCCCTCTGAGCAACAGAAACTCTTCTCATTTTGGGTGAGTTGGGTCACTATCTAAGCAAGTCTGTTTGGACAAGCCATAGCCAGAACCTAAGACTGCCCTTTCAGTGGCAGCAAGTACACAGATAATCTTGAGGCCATACCGTCAGGCTGCAGGAGAAGGAAAAGCAGTAACTATTTCCACACAATTACTAGATACCCCCTAAAGAATAACATTTCCAACACCACCCAACTTTAGTATGTTTGTGCAAAGGCAAAGAGAAATACTGATGCTTTTACAATTCTTCCATTTCAGCTTTCATCTGCTCTGGTGCACAGGCCAGAGATAATGATCTTCCACCTTAGCCAGTGTTACAGGGTTAAACTTCACCAGCTAAGACTGAATGTTGACTGAGAGTTATTAAACAGATACTATCATGTAGTTCTCTAGTTAAATTACTATAAATTATTAATTTCTCAGAAAAAAATACTACCATTTACAGTGCTTTCCATTTGGAAAATTATGAATAACTTTTAAATGGAAATGAGAAAACAGAAAACCTATTGACATTCTTCAGAGAGACTTTCCACCATTTGTTAGTCACAGATTTTGACATCTTGCCTTGAATGAGTGCTTTAAGGGATGGCTGTGCAAATGTTACTCATCTGCCTTATGTACCACTGTTACAGTGCGGTGTCAATAGGTAAGCATGTCACCTCTGCTCTGTAGTTGTTATGGAGGAAAAAAAGCAACACCAGGCTCAGACCAAGCATTGCAGTCACACAAGTAACTTGTCTAGCAATCTCCTCAGTCCTGGCCATGTTCCAGCCCTTGGGCTACAAGTTGATCCCTCATCATCTGCTGGTGAAAACAAAAATGTCCAGAGTGATCTTGAGTGGTATCTATCATGTTGATTTTTTTTCCCGTCAGTACAACACTTTCGCTCTACAGGGCAGAGTGAAGTCTTTCCCAGACAAACTCTGGCTCCTTCGGAAAAGCTGTCATCCCCCAGGTGTATGGCCCAGCTCTTGGAACAAACACACCCTGTCCAAATTCAGTGAGACTTTTTCCTCTTACATACCAGCCCTTCCAATCCCCTGAGCCCCAGCTGGTTCATCTATCAAAAAAGTGAAAGAGTGCAAGCTTACTACTGCTTCAGAAAATAGGAAGTATAACCATTAAATGCCACATTTTATTTCTGAAAGTTTCCAGACCCTTTTAGCTGAATTATTCTGGATCATAAACACGGTCTGTTTGGAGCATGCTGTATTTCAGTTAAAAATCTATGCTTTCTCCAGTTACCTCTCTCTTTAGGCCAAATTCAAACACCATGAGAGAAGCACACATATTATAGATCATAGTCTTCAGCACAAACAGTTGGCCAGCCTGCTTACACGTGGATATTGCAGAGTATACTCCCTCAGATGAGACACCGTTGGAAGCCAGACCATAGATCCAGCTGTGCTGACGAAGAAACTAGGAGAGGAAGGCAAAGATGCTCATATGCACTAGCAGTGACTCTCTCGAGACACCCAAGGAGCAAAAGAAGCTGCTCAGTAAGAAAGGAAGGAAACAAAAGTGTTAGGAAGCTATTTAGAGAGAGGGAAGTGGTTCAATTGAGACAGTACCTCCCAAAAAAAGGCATGGGCAGAGAACTAACTGCTCCTGCAAGATGGGGTTCATTTGACCAGAAATTCAGTTCTTTTTGGCTTCCTGAAGTGACAGACACGTAAGGCTCAGGAGAGAAAACACAAGGAGGGGAAAATAATAATTAGGATCTTCTGGTCTGTTAGACCTGAGATAAAAGGAAGGGGAGGAAGAGGACAAAAACTTTGCCAAGAAAACAGAGAAGAAACAGAAAAGACATTGAAAGGTTGGCTTGTGAAAAAAACAGAAGGACATTGCACTACTGAAGGAAAAAAAAGAATAAAAATCGAGTGACCCAGGTGATGAGTTTGGGATTAGCTGGAGCAGAAACAAGGCAAGGACTGTGAAGAGACAGGACATCAAGGCTTCAGAAGGGAGGTCAGGAGTCACCAGCAGAGAGAACAGACGTGACAGAGAAAGCCTGCAAGGGCAAGATGGCGTGGCTAGATGAGCAAAAA
>WKFP01015413.1:306021-323462 GCA_011057875.1 Pterocles orientalis
TATACAAAGAAAGTTTCCTGTCATTTGCAGAGGTCCAGAATTGACCTTGTTCTCACACAGCTGATCATATTTTATTACAAGGCAACTCTTACCAACTCATTCTTAAAAGTCATAGATTAGTGTCTTAATCCTCAACTGGACCTTCAAGGGGACTATTTCCTGAACAAAATGTTCCTCCTACCACTTTGCTTTATCAGAACCTGACTCATGCACTAAGACAAAGCTACTGTTTAAAAAATATCACTATAATGTAGAACCCTGCAGAGACAGTAAAAACTGTTGAACTGAGGCCACTTCTATGCCATGGGCCATGGTGCAAGACTGCAAACAGCTTATACTGCCACACCTAAGCCAGAAAAGAAGTGAAGACAAAGGATTTAGAACGCTATAGAAATTGCACAAAATATAGGTAGCTAAGATTTTTTTTGGGGGGGGGGAAGTTTAGGGGTTTGTTTTGCTTTGTTTTTATATGCATGCTTGGTTTTCTCACACAACCTATTTTTCCCCAATGCTCTTCAGGAGTCCAGGTTTCAGATAGAAAATTCTCTACAAAAATAGGAGAACAATTTTGTTATTAACAGTTGGTGTCAACAAAGGTAGATGCAGAAGAAACTTAGTCATGATCAGGAGCACAATACATAATTGTGCTTTTTGATTACCAGCTTCGAAGATTAATAAAACCACACCACTTTGCTGCAAGCACAAGAGAGGATGGGACTCCGTAATTCATAAGAGAAGCCAAGTATAAACAAAGGAAGCTGACACTTCAGAGGTTAGATTACAGCCTTAGTCCAAAACTATTAGAGTGGCGAAGGTACCTAGGCAGAGAAACGTACATGCTTTATTTTTATTGGTTCTTCTAAAATCTGCTTAGCTTTGTTTAGCAAAATATCACGATCTTTAAAGACACAAGGTCCAATACAGAGCATCTGCGAGACCAAATCTCGAGATCCAAGGAGCGTGTGTTCCACTTACTGCAACCTCCCATTCCTGCAACAGTCCTGATGGTTGCGGGCAGCTGAGCCACATGGTCTCGCTCCCACAGAGCGGAGTGTACGCTCCATACAGGAGGCACAGCCAGAGCACACCATGCAGGCGGCACTGGGGCTGGCACAGGGAGACCCACCCACCAGCGCACAAGAGCATGGCCCCTCAGCACCTGTAATGAAAAATTTCACTAGAAAAGCTCAGAGATTACATAAAACAGCAACTGTATGTGCGCAAGTGAGGAGTGACTGCAGTATCCAACGCTGCCAGCCGACCAGTGTCTGCATAGTTCAGTTTGCATCACCATTTGCTGATTGCCTACCGAAAACACTGGCAGTTGGAGCCCAGCTTTGTATTCATAAATCCATCAAGAGAACTGAGCACACCAGTATTGACAGTTACAGCAGAGAAGAAAAAGAACAGATAAGTAACCAAGTTTAAGAAATGAAACTATGAATCTTAAGACAGACATTCACAAACCCTTTGCATCTGAAGAATCCAACATTACCTGCAAGCACTAGAGCATAAAAGAAAAATATCTCGCATGCCAAATAAGATTTCTTCACTTCCTTTGTTTTATAAAGAAAAGCATTCTAAAACTTTAATATGATTTATGCTATGTCCTCTTGATAATTCACTGGATGCTCATGTTAAAGAGAAATTTAAACTACAGCCACATTCTTTTAATAGCATCTGCAGTTTACGTTCCAGGACAAGTGCCAGTAACTAATGATCCTCATGTTATCAATTCTCCCTAGATGGGATGAAAACTCATTTTCCTGGTCCTGACACACAAAGACCCTGTCTGGCTTATTACAAATATATACATATACAAATAGTTTGGCTAGCGGAAGACATTTAACAGGATCAGGACCATCAATATGGCCAAACATGAAATCCACTTTTGGCACAGGGATTTTCCAAGCAACCTCTGCCACCTTACTATTAATGTGGCTGCTCAAAATCCTTTGGCTACAGGAATTCTGCAGGGAAGTATTTGTACATGGGACATCTCTATTAGTCTGGATTTGCTTTTAAACTCAAAGTAATTTTCTGTGTCTAAAGAAAAGGAAAGATGTAATACAAAACATGTATAGATGAAACATGCGAGGGGTTAGTGGGCAAAAAAAAAAGTCACATCATGATCCCTCTGCCAGCCACACTTTTTTCCACCATTTCCTTACCAACAACAGGAACGATCATTTCAGATTATAAGCAAGAATACACTCAAGGTGTTCAAAATTTGTGAATTCCGCTCAGAACTGGACATCACCATGAGGGTGCTCAGTCCAAGACACCATGGATGAGAACACTTCCTTATATTGAGAACCATGGGCCACAGAAATTAAACAATTAGAAGTTCACAAAGAATGGATTAGGAGGACTTCGGGGATATAAAACCTCTTAGGTAGCAAATTAAAGTCAAAGGGTGTCTCATCTCCGTAGCTGGACAAGTTATTTGAGGCAGCAAAGTCCCTCTCCCCATTTGATAGTAAAGTGGGAACTCTGAATCCATGTAACATTTCCCATCCCCAATAACAATGTTGAAATAAGAAAAGAACCCCCATCTTTTAAGATCATAGCTTCATTAAAGAGGTATTTAACAGAAACTTTAGACATCCTATTGTCCCACTATATAAACGAACTTTTTTTTTTTTTTTTAACATATTCTGGAAGAACAGATAGTTCCCTAGGAGTCCCATTCTGCATAGCTGTTGAGAGAACACAGACAATTCATCTCACTCTCGTTTCATTATTAATTGTTAGACTTTAACTCAAGGATATCTTTATCTTACCGCAATACCAATCTGATTAATGGATGCAAACCTTTCACCTTTCAATTACACAATAAATTTTGAATGCTTCATGAAACTGATTAAGCCTGTCATATCCTTGCCCATAGATAACATAAAATGCGTGTTTGGTACAGAACCAATTATCTTTGACCAATGAGGGAGTCATTCTTTCCTCCTTTTGGTTTTGGGGGAGTGGGGAGGGGTCTTTTTTTTTTTTTTCTTTAATACCTGTTGAGTCCTCTTAGCTGAGGTCTTTTCACTGCAAGAAAAGTGAAAAGAGAATTGTGTAATCAATCTCACACTTTCAAGATGCTAGTCGTGGGTTAATTCTCTACAGGATATTTAGGCCACGTACTGAAAGTCCTCAAGACCATAAAGTTTCTAAAGTTAAGATACTCCATAAAATGTGCTAGAAGAGGCTAAATGCAAACAAACATGGTTTGACCAGGGGTGGTTGACCAAACAATCTCCACAAGTCCCAACCAACCTACACTCACCAATTCTGTGGCAGTGACAACAAATACACAACACCCACCTGGGGCATGGTGAGCAACCCAAGTGTCACTGGGAAATACTGACAATACAGAGGAGAAGGGTAGTCACTGCCCAGGGTAGTCACTGCCCAGCACTTTCCCTGTGAATTCAAATGCTTGTCTAAAAGACCAATTTAGAAGTAGTAGAATAGCCTGGAGAAACATTTTTTTTCCTCCATTCTGTTAAGGTGGTTTCCAAAGGAGCTGGAACCCTCAGCTTTGAATAAGTAATACACACTCTGCAGCATCTATGGGCAAGTGGCTACATTTACTTTAAACGCACTGTTGAAACACAAACATCCATAAATTATTTGGCAGCAGAATACATTTTATTTCACTACTGGATATCAAACATCAGAAAGATCCCATGGAGCCAAAACAATGAAAACAAATTTTTAAAAAATCTTCTAAATGCCATCAAGAGCATAAAGATCTAAAGATAAACTCAGATTATATGATCACATACAAGAGTTAAAGCCAGAAATATTTTTAGTTAGTCCTCTTTCCAAAAAGCCACTCATGCAAAAACAAATTCTTCCTTTTCTTTCTTTTCTTTTTCTTGATAAAAATATGTCTCTGTTTGGGGAAGTGGAAATTTTCAAACACACAGATGTTTGTGATTGCACACTAGCAGCCTGCTGGGAACCATTAATGGTGTAGAAAGTAAAGTTATTCAATCAAGTCAGTTTTCAAAAATGTTGTCCTCAGTCACGGGGGTGATTAATGGCATCCAGCAATGACACAGATTACCCCCTGCCCATGCAAGCTTTTTGATTTTAATGCAGTTAAGCTACTGAAGTAAACAATCCAATTTGGGTGTTCAACCAGCTCTTTGTCTCATTAAAAATTATTTGACTAGACTAGTGGTAAAAGAATATTGTGTATGTCCCCAAATTCAATTTGGCATTCTGTAATCATAGCTGCAATTACATTTTCAAAAAGTTAAGAAATTAACAGTGGCAGAAAATGGTCAACCTTTCATTAGGGACTTTCATTAGGGACTCTTGTGTGTAACAAAATTAATATATTCTAATCACCACAGTACAGCAAACATGCTTCTGTATGTTTCAAAGAGGCCCACAGCAACTATAGTCACCAAACAAAAGTCTCAGCAAGCATTTGCAAACTTGATGTCCAAAACCAAACAGCACTTTACCTCTCCCAACTAGGATTTCTGCAGACTGCAAGTCCAGCATCCCTTGACGATGCCTTCTACAGTCTGGTGTCAGTCTGCACTTAGAATTTAATGTCAGGGCAAGCTTTCCTTCCCTCTCTTGTACAACCAAAATGATTAGCATGAATGCAGAGAGTTGAATTATCTGAGTTGAGGCATTTTGCTCCATTTACTTAAATGTCAGCCACAAAACGATTTGATTTGAGTTTAGTGTACTTCCAGTAGAATATTTGAATGCACGATACCCATGAGCAAGTGTATGGCTACCTTTGTGCTCCACACAAGTTCAGTGGCAGAGACAAGTCCCACAAAAGTCACGGAGAGACACTGGGTGGTTCTTATCCAGAGACATGATTTGGCAAAGCTGATGGCAAATCACTGCCCAAGGAGTACCGAGAGGAGTATCACCCTGGGCATGACCTGGTGATTACTTTAATTCTTTTTAAAGTGATGCAACAGGACCATCCCTCAGAGCTATTTACTGAGTTAACACCACCAGCTCGCTGCAAAGGCCCATGCGGGCTCCTGGCCCGGCCAACTGGGCGGCTGGAGGCTGGCTGCAGTGCTGGCTGCATGGTGGCTCCCTACCGCACCCTCAGGTGCACTTGCAGCACGTCTGCACCACCTTCTTGGTGTATCTCCTAGCATTAGCATTGTCTATTGCTATCATTATCACAAAGTACTGAAATAAAAAACATGCAGAACCCTCACGTAAAGCGGAGCTGACAGCATGCCATCCTTGGTTTCAGAGAACGTCACTGGCCATGTATTTCACCATACATCAAAGATTGCTTTCAAACCTTCAGACAGTTATCCAAGTCTCATTTTTCATCACATTCTTCCTGACAAATTAATACCAGCCTTCCGCATTTTATGACCAAGAGCAACATATCTGTTCCCCACACAGCCTGATCAGCCTCTTTGCTCTGAACTCACTCCAAACCCATCTCCTAACACCCTGGTACTTCCTGACCACTCACCTCGGCCTTCCTTTTATCCTTCTCAGACAATTTTTTAGCATCTATTCTACACATACCCACAGCACTGTAGCCTGATAGAAACTTTGTAAAACCTGCTTAAATTCAACAAAATACAATAGATAGCAGAGAGAATTATTCTCCCTTGGCAGCATGACACAATCAGCATCCAGAAAGTATACTAATAAATAGTTTCGATATTAACACAAATAATACAATTCAAATACAGAGACCCAATGAGCATTTTAATCTCCCCATGTCTGCTGGCACAGGACTTCTAAGTAGAAGGTGCTGTTGTCTGGTAAATTTACTGAGAAGGGGCAAGCTATGAGACCAAAAGCACACAAAGGTGACAAAGAAAGTAAACAATGGCAGCATTCTATTTTATCTATCAACACCTAACTTAAAGGAGCCAAAAAGAAGAAGGCTTCAGCCATGTCATCCTTAGAACAGATTTAAGCCACACCAAAGGCTTGCTCCAACCGATACTACTATACAGCATTAGAAAGCAGGTTTTAGTCACCACTCCCAACTTTCACATTGGGTACTCTGAAACATGGGAGAACTTACCATCCCCAGACTGTCAAAGTCAATCTAAAATAACTGTAACCACCCAAGTCTCTTTTTAATTTACTTCTAACTCTCTAATCTATCAATTTACCAACTCCCCCACTGTATTTAATATGCAAAGAAACTTGCAAGTTTCTAAGGAAAAAATAATCATACATTTCCAGCAAGATGTAACTGATGTCACTTTCGTTCCAAATCGAAAGTGAACTATAAGTTATATTGACTTGCTAACGTATTACAAAAAGAGTTTACATTTTTACAGTATGCTTCCTTTTTAGCTTTTAAGTTTTGTGTCCTACTTACTGGTCTTTTAAAATAATCCTTTGCTTTTTTAATTTTAATTATCTTCTCTTTACTCTTTCTTCATTTCTTAGTTGACAGTATATTACTACTCCTTATGGAGAATGCTCTTTGATAAATAGGACCACTACTTTAAAGCTGCATTTAATTCCTCTTACTTCCTTACCCTGAAGCAGTTTGCCATTGAGCACCTACTCTTTTGAAGGAGTTTCATACATAAATCAAATTTCAAGAATCAAAACCAGAACATTAATTGTTACCATAAAACCCAAACTTTACTACGCAATGAAGCTACAGATACTGGAATCTAAAAATCTGAAGTCAGCGTTAACAGATTTCTGTGTCAATTCCGTTACAACTTTCTTATTTGACCTCTGCAAAATGTCAAAATGCAAAGGACAAAGTAAAAAGGCACACATCATTTTTAGCTGAAATTGCTTTGTTAAAGCTGTTCTTACTGCTAGCAGATGCAGCTTCTTATACCTTCACCTTGAATGATGTTTTCTCAGATAAAAATCTTCTCCAGTCTGTTACCTGTCCACAAAAGTTGAGAAATTTCATTGTTTTCAATTATGTTTTGCAGAAGTGGATAAGGGTGATCTGACAGTGTCAAGATAACGGAAGCATGTTTAGAAGTCAATAAATGTTGTTAATGATTTCTATGTCTGATAGCTAAAATTCCAATTTTAGCTTCCTAACAGAGTCAGGAAACTGCAAAGAACTCAGTAATGCATCAGATAAAGAAAAAAAGCACCCTACTGCTCGGTCAATAACCACCCTGAAACGGTAACAGCAGAAAGATATGCCATTTTCTGAAGACAGTCCAGGTGTTAATCACACAAGGAAATAGCTTAAAGCATAACTTGCTCTTCTCTCCCCACCTTATTTCTTTTTTAAATAAAAGCTCACTTTACTCCCAGCAGTGTTTACATTTAGCTAAGGCAGTGAATTCTCCCAACATCTTGTGTTTTCAAATGTCATTCAAGCTGTTTGTCAAATCTGTCCTAAAATGTCACATTGTAAAGAACTAGTCATGTTTTCTACTTCTCATGCAAGGCTCCATTTGTCACCTAAACAAGTAACATGGAGGACTTTTTCCCATATCTAAAGCAAACAGGAACAATTTATTTCTGTGCGGTTTAAATCCTTTTTATAGAACCATTTAGGTTGGAAAAGACCTAAAGGATCATAAGAGTCCAAAAGGTGTCATAAAAACAGCTGAACCACTCCAGGCACAGATGTGGCTTGTTCACAGAGATGAATCAGGAATACCTCACTCCTACAGCATATTTCTACCAAGAAGCACAGGAGCTGAGGGGTAGGAGGAAGGAGAGAGTCCAGAAATGAGCTCTGCCTTCAGGAGTTTTCACCAGCCTTCCAACTAGTCCAACATAATTGTTGCATTTGAAATAGGCATTAAGTTGGTCATTTTCAGGGGGAAGGGAAGTGTTGATGTTTGGGGATTTGTTGTTGTTGTTGTTAAACAAGTCTCTGAAAACAATCAGAAGTTTTTTAAAAAAGAAAGACTAGAGAAACCAAAGCACTTCTGTATTTTCCTATTTTAAATATGTTTTTCAACTATTTATGTTGCTGCCCAGAACTCTAGAACGCCATCAGGATTTTATGTTTATCAGAATATTAGTAGCTCCCTAAAGTGCTTACCTAAAAAAAAGTTCACTGAACTTGGACATAATTGCACTGAAGTAGTCTGAACTTCTTTACAAAAGGTTTTGCAAACAGCATGTACAAATTAATTTCTCCCCCTAGACAGTATAAAGGCATTATAGGCCTGTATTTTTTAAATTATTACGTTATTTCTTTATTTATATGCCCTTATTACAGGTATCATGCTAAGATAATAACTATAACTTCACTAGATCCCATAACAAAATATTCAGCTTTTCCAAAATTCATCCTGTACTATATACTTTCTTAGAAGGTTATTTTTGAGGCTTGCATTTACTGCTTCCCTGAAGGCGAAGAATGAGAAAAATACATACATAGATTTCACTTGGAAAGTAAACCAGATCTACAGAACTCAATTCTGCTTCCAGCTAATGCACTAAGTTACATCGTGGCTGATGCTCTTGCAATGCCACTCACTGTATGGCAGTACGGCTCTAACGTCCGCTCCTCCAAGATGCAAATAAGAAACCGAGATCCTTATGGCACCATACCATACTACAGGCACATTAAGGTCAGGTTTATTTTGGTGGGCAAAAGCCTACTTTTCTTCCTGGAACCACTTATTAATTTAGTGTCCCCACAATACCAAAGATGTATAACTAAAACAAAAAGCCAAACTTGCTTAGGCCACTGTGTTTAGGTTTACTGAGCTGTGGCCCTTCCATTTCCATAAAGACACAGAGAATTTGAAACTTAATGTTTCACAGACGAAGAGGGACTGGGGAGTTCATGCTAGCTCATCCATTTAGCACATGATGGAAAGGCTACTGTACAGGGGCTGGCCAGCATTACACTTCCAAATCCCTTCCCCTTCCCAAACAGTGCCTTTGTGAAGGCAGAAAAAGGAGAAAAGAGAACACTGTCCAGAAGACTCACCTTCTGGAAAACTCTCTCATAATGGCAACAGAGAGGAAAAAATGCAACTTCTTAAAAATACCTTTATTAAACACTTCACATGTTATTCCCTCCCCTCAACTTTCAAAGCACAAATGACCCTCAGACCCCATCACTGTTTTGAAGCCTGCCACTAACCTGCTATGGCAAATAAACAGAAAAAGGCCCTTCCATTAATCTTTGGGCAAATTACACTTCTGCCTTTCCCATTGTACCTGTTATATCACCACTTCCACGCATGAGAGTTGCTTTCTCTTTACTGTAGCAGTGAATGTTACACCTGAAAATTCAACCTCTTCATCCCAGCATTACCTAAACTCTTAGAAGTGGTACTAAATGAAAACATTAGACATAATTTAAATTAAGGACGAATAATTTTTTTTATCCCCCAAGAAGTTGTTAAAATGCTCATAACTATTCAATATGACAAAGAATTATAAGAATCTATGCTTTTAAAAAATGTGTGAGCAAAGAAATAAAGGTCTGTAGACGAATCTGAAAACATGGAAGAGAAGTCTCTCACCTTACTTAAAAATCATGTTTTTAAAAGCCAGAAGCCAGTCTTCATAGTGATAATCTCCAAAAAATGTATTGATATACTCTGTTTGAATTTAAGAAAATATGTTCATATATAGTTAAATATAACAAATAAAGGAAACAGGTTTTTTTCAAGATGTTTTTCCTCTAACAGAATATTTACATATACACGCAGTTCTGTTGTCTCCCTTCTATCTCAGTCCACACACACACACAGGCATATACATTGAGAGTGGGAAAGAGAGAGAAACATATACTCTTGTTACCAGTCTCTGAAAATAGACACAAGTAGTAACACCTACACTCATTAAATAAGTCCTAAGAAAATCCTATCTTATTTCTACAGGTCATTCCAATGGGTTTTAAATAAACTCCCCACCCATAGTCCTTAAAGAGCCTATGCCTCTCTGTTTTTCCAGAAAGGGGCAGAAGAGGGCAGGATAATGGAGAGAAAAAGTCCATACAGACTTTCCCCATACAACTAATCAGAACCTACTGTAACTTGCATAAACATTCATGCAATTAATCAAACTACAATACCCGAGTTCTGTTTATCCTCAAGCTTTACATTCCCCTAATACAGGGAATAGCACTTTAGCACTTTTCCTCAAGCTTATTTGGCCAAGCTCTACTAGAATGCTAGAAGTAAAATAGTATAATATGAAATAAATCCCTCTCAATTGAGCTGACTACGTGTTTACATGTCTTATCAAAAATAAGTCAGGATCTACTCATGCTCCCAGCTGAAGACAGCTGGAATTGTGCCACTGACTACCATTCACACAGGACCATGTTAAACGTCTCTGGACAAGATTTCGTTTTAATACCTGTGAAACACATCGCACATTTTGATGTCATATAAAGAACAACAGTAATAACAGTAAGTCAGCCTTGCATAAAACCATAAAATGTTTAAAATAAACATGTTAAGACCTGCTTGAATAACAGAGGATGTTGAACACTATTTAGTGCTTGTGACCACCTGCAGTATCATACCCAGGATACAATGTTAATTTTAGATTTCTGGATGAATGCCACTATAGTATATGCTATTTTTACTACATTCTGACGTGTCCGTCAATGGCACATCTCCACTTCTAAAGTGGTACTGTAAGGCTATTAAAGCTTCCAGTTACCACTTGGCTCAAAACTGCAAACTACTATAAAGTTATTTCACTAAACATTTCTTCATATTCTGATTGAATTTACACAATAGAACCAACAGAATAAAACCAAAATAAATTCCTGGAAGCAGTATAATTGGAATAGTCACCTGTGGTGTGTATTAGTCTTCCCTCCTCCCCCAAAGTCTTTCTCAACAAAACCCAAAATAACAGTAGTTTACATATATTATTGCAACTTTCAGTTCAATGCACAGAAAAATAATACAGAAATAGCTGTCACCTTCTAGGTAGACTTTTCCAGGTGTCTATAATATACTGACCATACCTGCCCCTCTGTTACTGAGTTGCAAGACAGAATCAAAAATGTAAAAAACCCTATGGTGATAAATTACTATATTCCACATAATAACATGGATGTTGGGGACCGTCATTCATCAAGTTCCAGTTTAGACCTGTAAGTCACTGAGTACAATGGTCAATCAAGTTTTGCAGAGAAGTTTATACTACAGAGCTGCTGTCTAGTTTTCCCAAGGAGATATTTTTAACCAAGGTCCAGGGTCAGCAAGTTTGGAATGAGCTTTAGCAATTAGGGTTTAAGATTTCTACATTTCTGCTCACATGCACTTCTTCCCTTACCTGCCACATTTCAACAGGTAGACTGAGACTGTTCTGAGAGCTGCCTTCTGTTATGACAGATTTTAATACATTTTTAATCATAGAGATTTAAACGCGAGCACAGTATTGGCATGCATCCTGAGGCAAACAATAAGACATATCTTCTGCCAAAATCTCCAATGAAGACAATCCCAATAGGTACGGGAAAGTGTCAGACAGAAACAGTTACATGAAGCATAAAACCCCCCTGAGAAGGAAAAGTCTTTATTTATTAAATTAAATGCTAATTTTTCATTCTAATACTTCTGATCTGTTTTTGTGGATTTTCTCAGGTATGCTTAATTAAACGCAGTCATCAACACCAACTTTGTTCAAAAGAGCACTTAATGAATATGGCACAGAAGCAGCTTAGCCCTGGAGGAGTCTCTGACATTTGTTCGTACTGAAGACTGTTCATTAATTGCTCCCTTTGTTCTAAGCCTTTTAATGATATTTTTGACACAACACTACAAGTCATTGTGACTTATTCCTCGCAGCTAGTGACATCTGCACTATGTTAAGTTAATAAAACTACCTATGAAAGATTTTCAATAAGATATTTAAAGACACAGGGGAAAAAAGGTCTGGATATGCTGACGGTGGAATAAAGAACCTATACTGACACTCTTACTATTATCTCCAAGCTCACTTTGTATTACAGATCATTTAAGCAAACATTTTGTGTTTCATATTCCCCATAACTAATGGAACTCAGACAGAAGTCCACCACCCTATTCCACATGTGCTCCCACACCAAACTAAACTGTAATGCTTCATAGGTCTTCTGCTGATCATAAGTTCTCAGACAACTGAGAAGACTGACTTTTTGAAATGTTTTAGTGAAAACCATTGCTTTTTTTTTTTTCTTTGCCCCCTCACTTCCCTCCCCACCCAAAAAAAAAAAAAAAAAAAGGAACAGAAGGTGGAGAGCAAAGAATCTGGCTCTGGGCTATAAAGGAAGCACATTGAAACAAAGATACCTCTCCAAGAGTTAAAACAAGGTTGTTACCATTTCATACTTACTTCTGGAACTCAATAGAGATAAGCAAAGCCACCCCACAAATTAAAGCACACATGGAGTATGCACTTCATAAGTTTGAAAAATTAACTTATCTCCATAGCATGTCATATCATCCACAGTAGAGCTTTACTGCAAAGCACATCATAATTCAGAGAAGAAACACAAAGCAAATAACGAACACACTGCATGGAAGGTTCGTACCTGGAGAACAGCTGAAAGCCCTGCGGATCCACAGACCTTCAACATGTGAATGAAAACAGTGCTCATGCTCAGAGCTGGTGACATTACTCCAATTATCCTGACCCAGTTTTCCAACTTGAGATTCAGTTTCTGCAATTCACATTCTATAGCAACTCCTTTTGCCTGCCAATTATTTACATTAATACAGCCACCAAGTTTTATGCAGTTATATGTGTGAGAAACTCTATGTTAAGAGTTTCATTAGGTAATTGCATACCTCTAAATACTTAAGAACAGCAGCAGTGGATGGGGTTAGCTGGAACCTTGTCTCTTGTTCTAGCCCAAAAGGAGTCAGACCCTGTGAACAGCCAAGGTAAGCTGAAGAGGGTAATGTTGTGTGCCTGAGTGGGCTGCTGGGTACACGTGTATAGTGGCGGAGAAAAGGAAGAAAGGTTTTCAGAATTTTGCAACTGCCCATACCCAGTCTACTAGCTCCCACCACAATGTCCTGCTATGGCACATGGGCTCTGGTTTCCTCTGAAGCCTTCCATTCCCACTCATCCAAAACATCTTCTCTCACCTCTTATTTCTATCAGTTGTTTCTCCCTCTCGTGCCCACTACCTACCTCTTTATCTTTACTCCTTGAATGACACATAAAAAGAAATAAAACCAACCACCCACACAACAGCAGCTACCCTTCTCTCTATTGAGCTTCAGGACACAAAGCAACAGGGGAAAAAAAAAAAAAAAAAAAAAAAAACAACCGACAGCTGCATGGGTACCAGCAGGCTCCTACCAGCCCAAGCACCCCTGCTTGTCCAGAATCCAGCAACTGCAGTACACAGCCTGGGCTACAGGAGTGCTGGAAATGTGACCTGCATGTCTTAGATATGACAGAGGTAACATGACACTCAGCACACCTTCCAGTGCCTAATCCAAGAGCGAGTTTGCACATGGCTTGCTCACAGAAACAATTTTACCTGCTGGGACACTATCTTGACTGACTTACTACAGAGTGAAAGGAGAAAAGATTCATCCTAACTAGATACAAAATTCACAAGTGGCTCTCACCCTTGACAGATTAGTCAGAGAGGGATCAGCAAACTGCACCAGCACTGCCATTCAAACCTTTTTTTATATATACACAAAAGAATCACTTGAGTATCTAGACAACTGTTTGTTCATTAATACATTTACACACATAACCTACTAGCAGAATGCAGGAGTACTCTGGCCTGCCTTATACCTTTTAGGCATCTTCTTGCATGTGGCAGATCTAGCAGAATTAAGTCAAATTACTAAACAATAAAGCAAGGGATACTCTGATTTTTTTGCCTTAAGATCTATACAGATCACAAAGGAACTTTACAGAGTATAAAAGCTCATTTAATTAACATTGGTATACTAAAAGGTGGATAACAAACCCTGTAGAACATTTATTTCCAAATTGTTTGGACCATGAAGCAATGCTAATGTCAACCCTCAATATTCCACCCCTCTTCATTAGCATTATGCAACCTAACCTTTAATCAAGAACCCTACAAAAGCAACATACATTATCTCAAAGAACATAATAGGACCTATTGATCTCACTTTTGGAACTACAGCTGCAGTCCGAGAGAATAGAAGGGGAAATAACCTGAAGGATTTAGAAATTAAAACATAACAACTGTATTTAAATCTTACACAGTACATGCATTTAATCACAGCCTGCTGGATGGCAATATATACCATCAAATCAGTGTGCACGTTCTTATTTCTGTAGCCCAATTAGCTTGTCTACTTTTCTGGTCCATCTAAATTAACGTAACTTCATAATTCACTGAAATTCTGCTGATTCAGTTGTGTCTTCTGAATCCAGCCAAATCACATAATGATCTTTGCCTTTAAAAGATCTCACTATAGCCATCGTGAAGGATTAATTTAAATTACATTTCTTTTATTCTTTTTTTTTTTCACTCTCAGACAAAGGTTGCTCCATTCTCTCCTGCAGTCCATCTTGCCAGAAGTTTATGAATTTTAGATAATACATATAATCAATATTTGATGCCAACATTTCATTTCAAAGATATGAGCTCTTCAGAGCTCAAAATAAAACTATCAACTATCAGAAGAGTGTCCTGATCTCTATTTCAATTCACTTTGTCTTTTGCCATGCTCTTGTGCACTAACCACTGGACTGAACCTGATAAGTTCTTCCCAGCAGAAAGGCCTTTCTCTCCTTCCACTATTTGTTTGTCTGGGATGCTGCAGCAGCACTTTGGCTAAACAAAGTGAGCATGTGATCTAGCCAATACCACTGTTTGACAAACGGGGATAGACCGTAAAAATGTATGTGTGAATGCATGTGTATGTAGAGAGATACATGCATACACAAACATACATCCCCCCCATATGTATATAGGAACTAGAAAGTCAGATTAATTTTGACCATGCATACACTAAACCAGGAAACATCTGTAGGTGCTTTTTGGAAACATTTCTTTAAGGAACTACAAGTGTCATAGATACATTTTATAATTAATATAAAGCTTTTATATTATACACAGGTTTTAGTGTCAGGAGGGAGTGTTATTATGATCATCACCTAACTAGAATAATTTTGGTCACTGAACCCCACCCAACAATTCCTACACAGAAGTTACTGCTCAAAGTTTTGCCTGTCATCGCCCAAATTTAACTCTCATACATTTTTCACACGTTGTTAAAGTCCCTATCAACACTCTAATTTTACCATATCGATGCATGATACTTGATGTTCTTTGATGTTTTAAAATCTCAAGCAAACCGAACACATCACCTGCAGGATACAGGCAGCTTCTATTCAATGAAAACATAAGGAAGGCCGTTAGCTGGTGTCTCCAGCTTACTTCATGCCATGCTGCATAAGACACCAGAAATATTGCTGTGTCAAGGGCTCTGCACAGAGCAACTCACGTTTCACTTCACCTGCTGAGCTATACTGGAATTCACTGGAGGTTATCGTACCACTCAAACAACTATGGACTTCTCTGTGCGAACAGAGACTGTGTCCATAGACATCTTGGGGCATTCATTCATTTTTGAATGACCAGCTATACCACCAGAAAAAGCTGGCTAATATTCAAGGATCACTTCCTTCAGGCTCAGGAGCGATGCATCCCAACAAAGAGGAAGGCAGGCAAGAACACCACAAGGCCTGCATGGATGAGCAAGGAACTCCTGAGCAAACTCAAACAAAAAAAGGAAGCTTACAGAGGGTGGAAGCAAGGACAGGTAGCCTGGGGACAATACAGAGACACTGTCCGCGAAGCCAGAAATCAGGTTAGGAAAGCTAAAGCCCTAACAGAATTAAATATGGCCAAGGACATTAAGGGTAACAGGAAGACCTTCTATAGATATGTCAGCGATAAAAGGAGGACTAGGGAAACTGTGGGCCCCCTCTGGAAGAAAGCAGGAGACCTAGCGACCCAGCATGTAGAGAAGGCTGAGGTACTTAATGAGTTCTTTACCTCAGTCTTCACTGGCAAGAGCTCGAGCCACACTGCCCAAGTTGCAGAAGGCAAAGGCAGTGACTGGGAGAAGGAAGAACTGCCAGCTGTAGGAGAAGATAAGGTTCGAGACCATTTAAAGAACCTGAAGGTGCACAAGTCCATGGGACCTGATGAGATACATCCACGGGTGCTGAAGGAACTGGCAGATGAAGTTGCCAAACCACTATCCATCATATTTGAGAAATCGTGGCACTCTGGTGAAGTTCCCGCAGACTGGAAAAGGGGAAACATAACCCCCATTTTTAAAAAAGGAAATAAAGAAGACCCGGGAAACTACAGGCCGGTCAGTCTCACCTCTGTGCCTGGCAAGATCATGGAGCAAATCCTCCTAGAATCTATGCTAAGGCACATGGGACTCAAACATGCCAGAAAGGCATGAGGGATCTGGACAGGCTGGACCGATGGGCTGAGGCCAATTGTATGAGGTTCAATAAAGCCAAGCGCCAGGTCCTGCACTTTGGTCACAACAACCCCCTGCAACGCTACAGGCTCAGGGGAGAGGGGCTGGAAAGCTGCCCAGCAGAGAGGGACCTAGGGGTGCTGGTCAACAGCCAGCTGAACATGAGCCAGCAGTGTGCCCAGGTGGCCAACGGCATCCTGGCCTGCATCAGAAATAGTGTGACCAGCAGGACAAGGGAAGTGATTGTGCCCCTGCACTCGGCACTGCTGAGGCTGCACCTTGAATACTGTGTTCAGTTTTGGGCCCCTCACCACAAGAAGGACATTGAGGTGCTGGAGCGGGTCCAGAGAAGGGCAACGAAGCTGGTGAAGGGTCTGGAGCACAGGTCTTACGAGGAGCAGCTGAGGGAGCTGGGGTTGTTTAGTCTAGAGAAGAGGAGTCTGAGAGGAGACCTCATCACTCTCCACAACTACCTGAAAGGAGGTTGCAGTGAGGTGGGTGCTGGCCTCTTCTCTAAAGTAACAAGTGATAGGACAAGGGGAAACAGCCTCAAGCTGCACCAGGGGAGGTTTAGGCTAGATATTAAAAAAATTTCTTCACTGAAGGAGTAATCAGGCATTGGAACAGGCTGCCCAGGGAAGTGGTGGAGTCACCATCCCTGGAGGTGTTCAAGAAACGTGTAGGTGTGGTGCTTAGGGACATGGTTTAGTGAGTTAGGTGGTGCGGGTTGACGGTTGGACTTGATGATCCTTGAGGTCTCTTCCAACCTTAATGATTCTGTGATTCTATGAAAGCACTTCCTACAATGCAGAAAGTGGCAAGGGGAGACAGGTGCCCGGCTTGGCAAAAAGTGAACCAGATACTCTGTTAAAACCAAAAATCTCTAGATCCTCAGGTTTCATCTGCAATCAGGTTCTCTAGACCTGATCTATGGCTACAGATAAATCTTTGAAGGTGTCAGCATGTGCAAAGAGCCAGGAACAAGTGCGGTGTCAACTGCTCCGTTCATTTCAAATGCTGTTTTCAACATTTTCAGTGTTAGCATTGCTAGCAATTTGGGGCTTACAAAAAAAG
>WKFP01015413.1:324292-399595 GCA_011057875.1 Pterocles orientalis
AGGTTTCATCTGCAATCAGGTTCTCTAGACCTGATCTATGGCTACAGATAAATCTTTGAAGGTGTCAGCATGTGCAAAGAGCCAGGAACAAGTGCGGTGTCAACTGCTCCGTTCATTTCAAATGCTGTTTTCAACATTTTCAGTGTTAGCATTGCTAGCAATTTGGGGCTTACAAAAAAAGCCAAGTTTGATGAGAGTAGCAGGAGAAAAAAGACCCTCTTTCTTTCAAAGGTCTGTTTATGGGAAATGCAAAATCTGCAAAGTTAACAAATACATCTATTATGAATGAGGCCTGATACTTAAAAACAATTCACAGCAGTTCAAAAAGGTAGGTTAAGCACACGCAAACCTTGTTTCTTGCAAACAAACAGAGCTCCCTGTATTTGAAGTTATGGAATTTTTCTATTTCCTCTTACAAAAGTATTAGTTACATACCCCTGCAATGAAGAAAACTTTTTTTTTAGCCTTCTGGAAAAAAAAATAAACAATTACTGTATTTATCTACATCTTTACAACTGAAACTGAAGGACAAGTTTTGTCAACAGTCATCCTATAAAGAGACTGACGTGTGTTTTCCTGAAAGCCAGATAGTCCATTGCAGGCAATGCGTCCATATGGACACTCAAAGGAAAAAAACTGTGTTTGTTCAAGTTATTCTAAGAACATTTTATGACTTCAAGTTTGAGAAACAAATTCAAAGGCTCAAGTCAAATATCAGAATTAAGTGTTTACCTCTAATTCAAGACTATTTTCCTTCAAACCCCGATACTGATCTTGATGTCCTTCAGATTAAATAAATTTGCAAAACCATTTTCCCTGCCAGTTATAGATAAGACAGCAAATATCGAATTTTCTAATAAAAGCTACTTGGAAACTCACTTAGAGAAAGGATACTGAAGGAAGAAAAGAAGTCCCTCCACCCAGATCATTAATTTAACTTAAAACAACAGACAACAGCTGCAGAAAGAACAGTGATTCATACGTGGAGCCCCAATCCCTCTTTTTCCTGCTGTTGCTAGCTACCCTTTTTTGGTTACCAGCAGTTAAAGAATTATGTCCAGTCTGAGCTGGTTTATGTTCAACAATAAAGATTTATCTAATGCTTCAGGTAATGACTCTAACACTAGGCACCCAGGAAAGCAACAGAAGTAAAATTAGAAAATCCTGCAACTCTCTTGGACCATTCAGGTAAACCTGTAGGCTCTGACCAAGCTTTACAACAGAACTACATCCCTCGAACAAGTCTCCAGGACCCACAGTAGCAGCATTTCAGGACTCCTACCCACATCCATCAAGAAGCTTTTCCCCTAACAAGCACCAGCTTCACCTCTCACACATCTCTAAATCTGTATGCATTAACTCATGTTTTGGCAAATCAATGTAGCTCTTCAGAACAGTTCTGTCATTTTATACTATCAGTTCCAACAGAGTGTAACATACTGCATTATAATTTTTCAAGAGAGTAAAGAGTAAGGTCTGACTGACAAGCTCTGGAAGACTGAGCTCCAGTTTTTAACAGGTTATTACCCTGCATTTCCCCACTTTCTGATACACTGAAGGGCAATGCAAAGAAGTGTTGCCTCTCAGGGACCTCAGTCCTCACGAGATGCTGGTGATGCTTTGACTTTGATGATAAAATCTAACAAAACAACCATATAACCCTCCTGCAAGTTCAGAATAAGAAAACAAACAAGATGGTCAGTAGGTCAAGAGAGGTTCTCCTCCCCCTCTACTCTGCCCTGGTGAGACCTCAGCTGGAATATTGTGTCCAGTTCTGGGCCCCTCAGTTCAAGAGGGACAGGGAACTGCTGGAGAGAGTCCAGCGCAGAGCCACGAAGATGATTAAGGGAATGGAGCATCTCCCTTATGAGGAAAGGCTGAGGGAGCTGGGTCTCTTTAGCTTGGAAAAGAGGAGACTGAGGGGTGAACCAATCAATGTTTATAAATACGTGAAGGGTGAATGTCAGGAGGATGGAGCCAGGCTCTTCTCTGTGACATCCAGTGATAGGACAAGGGGCAATGGGTTCAAGCTGGAACATAGGAGGTTCCACTTGAATATGAGAAAAAACTTCTTTACAGTGAGGGTGACAGAGCACTGGAACAGGCTGCCCAGAGAGGTTGTGGAGTCTCCTTCTCTGGAGACATTCAAAGCCCGCCTGGATGCGTTCCTGTGTGATCTGATCTAGGTGTTCCTGCTCCGGCAGGGGGATTGGACTAGATGATCTTTCGAGGTCCCTTACAACCTCTAACATTCTGTGATTCTGTGATGTAAAGGAAGCCATCAACAACAGAACCCAGATTAAGTAACATACCAGCCCACAATCACTTTTCACAGCTTCCAACTTTGACTCTGACATCGTAAATAAATGCTAAAAATTTACCAGATTGAGAGACACAAGGCCATACAAGTGACCTATCCTCCTGCAACCGGCAAGGCCAGGAGGTTTCCTCAAGTACTCAGCAACTCCACTTCTATCAGATGAGGTCAACAGAAAGGGCTTCACCCCATACGTCTTCTCCCATACCAAAGCCATTTCAGCAGTGCTTGTAGGGCACACTTCATAACATGGGTGGTTTGCCAATGCAAACGGTAGTCAGCTTCCATTGAAACCAGCTCACTGAAATGATCCAGATTATGAAAAAAACACACACACCACCACCTCCAACTACAACAAAAGGCAGCAGCAATTTCTGAAGTGATTTTATGCTGGACAAAACATAGCACAGAACAACTGCCTAAACATTTTTAAAACCACAACACAAATATTCATTCTCATATCTTTCTCTGTAGGGTTCACCAAGAATTGAAATGAGTGACTCAGCAACAGCCTTACTGTGTGTCAGAAGAACATGGCCCAAAATTATTAAAATACTCTCTCTTTAGCTACAGAGACTTATAGTTAACTTTACGTTAAGCATTCTTAAGGCCTTAGTGCAGACTCCACACCAATCCCAGCTTTCGGCTGCTTTCACTGACAAATATCGGCTTCTTTGTGACCTCGCCCAACTTTCAATATACACCAGGACACAAACAGATACTTCTTCCCAAAAGGTTGCCAAATAGAGATTCATTTTATTAGCATATTTGTGCAAAAAAAAAAAAAAACAAGTATGGAGATAAAGAGTTGATTTATACAGTGGATGATTGGATTGCGTCAAAGTATCTCATGGAAGACACAAATTTGAGAAGAGAGGCACAAACAAGATCCCTAAATGACAAGGGATTTACATGCTTTATACTTTGCAATATACATTTTAGCAAAAAAGAATCAAGAACAAGACACCAATTAGACTGCAGTTTGGGGGTCATTACCTTGGTTTACATTTGCTACCTTCCTGACAAATGTTAAGCAAATGTGCTACACTTAGATGCAACCTGGCAAATTTCTTAAACAAATAATAGGACATTTTTACAAAGCAAACTAAACTAAAAGCCCCAACCTTTTTTTTTTTCCTTTTGAAACAGTTTGCTGTTTTAACAACAAGAGATTTAATAGCAAACTGTTACCTCAGCTGCACAGCTCAAGCTGTGATGCTCCCCCGGTTCCTGCGCGAACCACAGAGAGCAGGCTGCCACCTGTCTGTCACCGCTCACCGCCGCGATGCTGCAGCCTGGAAATTAAAACTCACCTACCGTCAACAGTTGACAAACATATCTCAAAAGGGTCAGTCTGCAAAATGTTTATAGTGTTTGACAAACCCAACTACTTCTTCTAAATCAGCTACAGATTTATGGAGAGAACAAGTGTATATTCTGTAACTGAAAACTGTTTCTGATGAGGAATGCATACACATGCCAAAGACGATAAAAGGATGATAATGAAGAGAAACAGACTGATTAACAATAATTTGGAGAAAACTCAGCACTTATAAGAACTCCCATAAAACACCTACATAAAATGATGTTATGGAAAATGAGAAGTTCTTCAGTGCTGCTTCCTACAGTTATGGCAGCAGCAATACCAATTCACCTCAGGCGCTTTAGAACATATATTACCATACATCAAGATCATATCAAAATTGTATAAATGAGACGTTAAACCTGAAGCTAAATCATATGTCGTTGCTATTCAGAAGTCAGTCAACACAATGTATTAACTAATTACTAGATACAGCTTTGCGTCAAAAAACACAGTATCGGGTTACAGGCACCCTCCCCCCCCCCCCACCATCAACCGATACTACTAGTAGTACACACCTACTATCAACTGATAGTACTATCAACTATCCACTGACGTGTCCTACAGCACAGAAACAACCCTCAGCCAACACTTAGGAGAGATGCAGCCCCTGCAGACCAGAGTGCAGAACGGGGTCTGCTCCTGCTCATCCCAGGAGCTCAGCTGCTCCGTTGGCTCAATTCCTCCTCACAACCTCTAACACAGAAACTGAAGTTCACAGGAGGCTTACATTGTACTTTTGCAGTTTATGGCTTGTAACATACAGTTCACTCACTGGAAGGTAATGAACTTCATTCAGAGAAAATCCCATATTTGTATAAGACTACGCTGTATTTGTATAAGACTACATCAACAGAAGTTAGAATCCACGTGGTTTCCCTACGCAGAAGGGGAAAAAAAAAAAAAAAACAAAACACGACACAACTCTTTTTCTTCAGAAAATAGCAGCAATACATAGTTACCACCCTTTGCATCTCTGCCCAACAGGAAATGAGTACAACAAACATGATATAACCAAAGTTTACAGATCATTACAAAGTGCATAAGCATAAGCACTCCTACTACCTGTATTTTAAGAAAACAGCACTAGTTAAAGATTAAAAGAAATGAGACACAACAGATATTAAAGTCTTAAGCTTTCTCAATCAAAACAAAACTGTTACAACATTCTCAGGAATAAGCAATACAATTTCAAAGGAAGTGTTTACACTACTTAGCTCAAAACAACCTCTCAAACAGAAAAGCAAACTACCACCCTCCAGAGCAAAGTCTTAGCTCTCAGCAGGACTCCTCACAGCTGTTCAGCATTAAAATGAGAAAATGAGATGAATCTATTAGTAGAGGTAATAAAGTTAGATTATCAGTACCTGCTGGAGAGAAGGGTGGGAACACTGCACAAAATACAGAAGTCTACCAAAATCTTTCACTCGCCTAAGCACAGTACCTAAGATCATACATCAGCCTTTTGAGGCAGCAATACACTTCTGAGTACACATTATATAGATATATATATATACACACACATATCTCACTAAGTTCAACAATTCTTAGTAAGTTAAACTTTGCTAAACTGAGTCAGAGTCTTACATAACAACCAGAAGATGCTGGAACTGCTAGAACTGAGGTTTGAGTGCCATTTCCACTATTAAAAATTCTCTCTCCTTTTTTTTTTTTCAGTGCCGTAGCTGGGCTAGCATCATACCAGCCATTCACACAAAAATTCAAACTAAGAGCATTTTAGTCAGCTTTCAAAAACCACAATCTTCAAATACACTACCTTTGGGCTGCCAGAACACGCTATTACAGTAACTTTAACAACAGTTTTTAGCTTTTGGATGTTTTTTCTCAGCTATAATCTTGCAAATTCTGTCTTTGCCGAGGTGCGTGTGCGTGCACGCACAGACCTCTCCGGCCAATAGTCCGGTTTGCTGAAGGCAGGGATAGCACTGGCAGCTCCCCCCCACCCCTGCTGCTCCCCAGGAATAATCCCGGGCAGATTATCATTGTGTCAATCTACCATCCATACTTAGCATCTGGAACGATATGGCAAACCCTAATAGCTGTCATTTATCTGGTAAGCAAACCTCACAAAAAAGATGGATCAATACAACCGACTGAAGCTTTTCTTTCTGTGTAGTTGCCGAACGGTAACTTAAACTCCACTCTTCAGAAAATGCCAAAATATGGTTACACCACAGACCAAAGCCAGTCGAGTAACAGCGACAATAAACGTACACTGGCACTTCAGATGGCTCTGCGAGAACATCCCACAGAAAACCCCGCGTTTCTCAGACAGCTGCCGGTGCCCTTCACACCACTTCTGCTCCCAGCAGAGGCAGAGCAAACTTCACTTGCCGAAGTGGGACAAATCCCCTCCAAAACGCTTCGCAGCCACCAGCTGCCCTCCCGCAACGCACCTCACGCTCCCGGGTGAGAAAAACCCTCCCGGGGAAGGGGGAACACTTCGGGTTTCAGCCCCGTTGGAGATACACCCCCTGCTTTTCTTTTCACCACCAAACAGCACCGTCTGCGGGGCGAACGCCCGCCCCGTTTGAAACGCTCGGGGTAGACTTTCGGGGGGTGGGGCCGGGCAATGCCCAAACCGGGCTCCCACCGCCGGCAGCGCTCTCCCCCCGCCCCCAAGCCACCAGTGCCGCTCCGCCTCGCCCCCAGCTCCCCCTGCCGGCACCCTGCCGCTGCGCCGCCCGGTGCCCCCGCCGGCCTCCTCGCCCGCCCCAGGGCACCCCATCACTCCCGCGGAGCCCAGGCGAGGCGGCCCCGGGAAGGGAAAGGGCAGCCGGGGACGCTCCATCCCCGCGGCTCCCCGAAAGCCCCACCGCCCCCAGCCCGAGCACCGCGCGGGGGGAGAAGGGCCGAAGAGGGGAGGAGGGGGTTACCTGCCGGCGCCGAAGGGCTGCAGGGCGCAGGCCGCGCTGATTCCCCGCTCGCTGGCGCGGCGCCACCGCCGCCTCACGCCGCCATGGCCGCAGCCTCGCCCCGCGCACCCCGCGCGGCCGCTCGCGCTCCGCTCGCTCCCACCAACTTTGCGGCGCGGCAGCCGCGCGCGCCTCGCCCGCCGCCCCCCGCGCCCGCCGGACCCGGCGCCCCGCCGCGGGGGCGGAGCAGCGGCAGCGCGGGCGGCTGCGGCGGGCGCCCGGCCGATCCCGGCGATAGGCGGGTGACCGTGCAGCCCGCAGCCGAGGCTGCCCCGGGCTAGGGTGATCTCGCATTATTCCCTTCCCTCCCCCCGCTCCCCCCTCTGGGCCAGCCGAGAAGTTGCAACTGGTTGAGATATTTGTGCTTGGGGTTTGGTCTGGGGGCTTTGATTTTATTTTATAAATATATATTTTTTTTTATTTTATTTTCCTTACTTACCGCATCCCCAAAAGCATGACCTGAGGCTTCTCCTCGCGATCAGGTCTGAGCAGGGGCACCCCAGCGCCAGTGCAACTAAACACAACAAATCCCGGCGAGCTGCAGCAGCCACAGCGAGAGGGAGGGAACGGGGAGGGGAGAGCCGGCGGGCGAGGGGCAGCGCCGCGGGTGCCGGGGTCCGCAGGGGCTCCCGCGGGATGGCAGGGCGCGGCGATCCCGGCCGGTCCACGGGGCTCCGAGTCTCCCCCCGAGCGGAGCTCCGGAGCCGAGGAAGATGCCGCCGAAGCCGGGGCGCCGCAGGTAGAGGAGGCGAAGGAGAGCCGGGCGGCAGCGGAGCTGACCCGGGGCGGGAGGGGCAGCGGAGCGCTCCGGAGGCGCCCGCCTGCGTCGAGGCTGAGCGGGGCTCCCTGCTCCCGCCGCCCCCCAACCCACCGGGAGCGTCCCGGGCCTGCGGGCACCGGCGCAGAACCGCGCAGGCAGCGGGAGCCGCGCACCGGCGTCCCCGTCCCGCTGGGCGGGTGAGCGCCCACCCCCGCGCGGTTCTGGGCGGGCGGGGGAGTGCGGCGCTGACATTTTTGAGACCACGTAAGAGCCTGCGGCGAGTCCCTCTCCGCCCCCTCCCCTCCCTCCACGGCACGGATCGACGTGTCAGCCCCGAAAAGTTTATTTTTAGGCCCTGGGAGAGTTCCCTATAAAGGTCCCACGGCCGGAGCGGGACGGTGAGACGTGGCGCGGCGGGGCCGGCAGAGACAGCATCTCCCCCAGGTACGTAACGTTGGCTTTTCCGCGCTCACCGTATTTTGGACGCATGCCTTTGTGTTTAGCCAACCCATCTGTATTAAAGCAGGAGGTTATTTTTGTTTGTACGTGCCTTTTAATGAATTCCATCAAAGTTGCTTTTTTTTTTCTTTTATGGAAGCATTTTCACGTCTCTGCTACAAACCGCAGCAGAAACTGACTTGCGTTGTTCGCAGCAAGACCTCAGTTTAGAAGACTAAAAGCACTAAGAGTTTATGAAAACAAACAAAACCATGGAATTGATCCATGCTACAGTAATCCTGTAAAAATATACTTAATTAAAATAACCAGAATCAAAACTTATCTGCATGCCAAAATGTTGCAAATCCAAATTGCCTGAAACATCCAGCTCAAGGGAGAATGTTACTTTGGCTGTGTTATAAAAGAAACTTGTTCAAGGAGAAACATTAATGAAAGTTTGAAACTATCATTAAAAATAAGCTCTGGAATTTGGAACACTTTCTGGTTGCTTGTTGGTATTAAAAAAAAAAAAAAAAAAAAAAAAAAACCCAACACAAAAGCAAATACTAAAGGCCAAATGTTTTTTTCCATTACAGTCATGTAACCGTGACAGTTAAGGATGTTTCCTTATTTATAACAATACGGTTCTGTAAGACACCAATGTAATGTAATGTATAGTTATGTAGATTCACTTTCTTGTGACGTTTCCTCATCTCCAGAAAATACTTGTATAGAAAAATGAAATAATCCATTTTACACCTAAAAATTGCTATCAAAGTAATTGCAGATACTGGACAAATCACATATATACCCCGTTAGCTTGTCTGAACTGTTTTTAAGATGTATCTGTGCACATCAGCAAGTCCCACACTTCGTATGTATTTCACCTATTACAATATCTTTAGACTTCTTAAAGAGGAAATATACTTTTTTTTCCACCTGCTGGGGAAAACAAAAAACAAAAACAAAACCCATACATACTTCAACTATGAAAAGTAAGAAATGTGTACCCAAAGCCGACTGCAAAACATCAACATTTTAGCACCTGGTGTGATGTACATTTTAGCCTCTAACAATTCCTCTGCAGTTTGGGTATGAAACAATGGGCATATATGTTTAAAAAAATAAATAAAAACCTGAAAAAAATAGCTTTTTTTATAGCTTTATATGATACTGGATTAATGATTTACAGTATATCTGAAGAACAACTCCACTGAAATCATACTTTCTCTGTATCATCCCCAGAGGTTTAAAGTCATGTGGTTTATAGCTAACTACCAACCTCATGGAAGAGCAGTAATTATGTCAATGATTAATTCTATTTCATTTCATTTTAATTTGAGAAACTCACGGGTAACAATGTATGAGACTGGCCGTGAGATTAACCATGTTTGAAATAAAGCTACAAATTGTAACATTATTAATGTTAGGTTTTGCTCTGCACTATGTCTAAGTGCAGAGATAAATTGGAGTAGTTGAGCCAGTGAGACAAGTAATTTTAGGCAAAGCAATCCCCAGATGTACTCTTGCAGGGAGGGACTGAGGGTTTTTGGGATCTGTACAGGTATGTTGCACAGTGGTGTCTCAGTCCCAGGCTAAGCATCTATGTCTTACTACAAACAAAATAAATAAGGATACCCTAACATAATCTGAGAGCATTATGCCAAGGGGAGGGAATAAAGAAGCAGGAGAATCTCTGTTATCTGATTTCAAGAGGGAAAAAAAAAAAAAAAAACCAGCAGAGGATCCCCTCCTGGTACCATCCAGCCTTTCTTCCAGTATGAATCTCCTCCTCTGCTCTATATTTTCCTGTCTGTATTTCTCAGTGTTACTAATTCTTGATTCCTACTTCCAACAAAACAGAGCCTAGCATGTTAAGGGATGGCAGCATGTGAAAGCAGTAAGGTACTGCAGTTGGAAGAGCATAGCACATTCAGGCGTTTGGCCAGTTCGGAGGGAAGCCAGATTTCAGCTCCTGCCTGTGGTGGCAGGATATAAGGAGTGTTAGAAAGCAGGGAAGGGGGTGGATTTCCATCTGTTGAGGTCAGAAAGCCATGGTGTAAGGAAAGGCCTGTCTTCAAATTGCCCATCAAAAGCACATTGGGTAGTATGTCTGTCTTTCATCACGTAGAAAAACAAAGTCAGATACTGTAAGCCCAAAGTTTACCTTAGGTTAAAAGGAAAAAGAAAGGGAAGAAAAAGGGAGGGAGGAGTTAGCTTCAGTAAAACTGAGCTTTGAGCTATGCTTCCATCATGGGGAAAAGACCTCACTTGCTTCACAATGACAGAGTTCAAAGGCTTTATTTTCATTGCATTTTTTTTTCACTCAATTGAAAACATTAGTTATTTTTGTTTAATTCATGAGAGTCATGCAGGGAAAAACTTTGAAGTCCCACAGTTAATTGCCTGCTTTTGTTTTTTCAACCACATCATCTATTACTCAGGAGAAACCCTCCTGGTGACCAGAAACTTTCCAGAGCAGTCTCTTCCTTCTTTCCCACTGAGATTCAGGAAAGTATTTGGTCTGCTGCGTTTGAGTTCTGTGAGTTCTCAGCATTCCCACCTGCATTGAACAAAGTCATCTTCCAAGGCTGGGTCATCATGAGTCTACCATATTTGAATGTCATCCTCGGATGGTTCTGGCAGGGAAGCACACTGGTAAAAAGCAGGACATGCAAGGCTGTATCTGTGTATCCCCGATAGTGCGTACCCCAATAGCAAGCACAAGTTCAGACTGAGCAAAATTTTAATTGTCTTGGCAAAAGACACCATTGCAATACTCACTTTAAATTGCAGGGAAATAAATGTCAGAGTTACAAACTCTCTCTTATTTTCTGTCCAAATATTGTGTTACGTTATGTGCTATATTTAAAGGTTACACTGGCTAGTATCTGCAATATCTATGAATTAGGAGCAGTGAGATGAGATTCTAAGTTATTTGGCTTTTGAAAGCTAGATGTTCTTCTGATGAGTTAATATTTACCATTTGTGATCAAAAGAGAGAATAAAGTAGTATTTCTCACAGTATTTGTATTATTTAGTCTCTTTATTAAAAAAAAGTTTAATTTTATGAATGCTCAAGATTATATTTTCAACACATCTGTTTAAATAAATGTGCACTTGCATTTATAGATGTGCGAGCTGATTTTTAGTAATTGCCTCTTTCTTTTCATTGAAATCTCTTAGAGATAAGGTAGTTAAAGAAGTTGTTATATGAGCCTCAAATAAGGGCCATCTAACTTCAAGTCCCTAAAAGCAGTCAGTTATTTGGTGAAAATGATGAATTCTAGGGTACTGATTCATGTGATCTGAAAAAGCCATCCATTTCCTGATTCACCTTCATATCTCTTCCAGGGAAAAAAAAAATAGTATTTTCCAATGAATACGTGCAGTCAAACAATTTTTATGTGTGTGTTTTTCCGTCTTTCAGCCACTTCCCAGAACTGATATTTTCAAAATGAAGAGGAAGGCGGGAGTGAGAACGAAGAATGCCTTGAAGAAATCCAGTTGAGAACTTTAAGCAGAAATAATAGGAAGTATTAATAACTCTGGTCTCTTCAATAGATCAGAAATTGGACTGAAATTATGAAAAGTTACAAACCTAAGACATAAGTCCTGTTACATTTGAATCTAGATTCAGGGATTTTAAAATTAATACATAATATTTACATGTTTTTTTCCCCTACTTTGCATGATAATATATTCTGCTGCCTTGCAGAACTGTCTTCTGTAGACTAATTCAAGTTTCAATGTTTTGGTTGTTAGCCCCAAGGCATCTCCTCAAACTAAGCCAGGGTATGAATTAGCAATCCATTAGTTACTTCTCTGTCTGCAGGTCTCTACTCATTAATATTGTATTCCTGTGTTATACCATCACTCAGCAATACAAGTGGGATTTGAGGAAAGAGCACATATATATGACCTTATCACTGCCAAATGGTCTAAATCACAGGATATAGAGCTTACCTGGACTTCAGGCTTTTGTGCTGACCTTCTTCGGGACCATGTGGGTAGAGACGATACTTGGCGTAACTCCTACCTTCACAGAATTAGACCATCACAATTTTTAGAAGACACTTTAGCCAGCTGTGTCATCCTCATACTTGGGCAACATTTCTGTGATGCTGATCTAGCATTAGGAGCCCTAAACTTCATTTACCCCATGACATCGCACCAAGCAGGCACCAGGCAGCGAGGCATACAGCATGGGTAGTGACAGTGGAATTGTCCGTGCACAAGAATGTCGTAGTAAACTCTCCAAGTAAGCCAGTCCCTAAGTCACTTTTAAAAAGTGATTTAGCTAAACTAAAGCAAAGCCACGTGTGAACATTTTTGTTTTTGTTTGAGCATATCTTATTCCATTTTAAAAATGCATGTAAATTAAATTGAAATGAAAAAAAGACTAATTAGAAAAGCATTTTCCTAGAGTCTCACTGACTGTCTTTAATGAGAGTTTGTTTACCCCTTTAGTTAGATGCAGACAACAAATAATGCGACCAAGATCTCACTCACCCTCTGCCTAAGACTCACAGTTAACACAATAAGTTAGAAGCACTTGTCAAGAGGCTTTACATGGGAAGTAAGACAGTCAGGAGCTTAACAAGACTCATGGCATATTATAATGGATTAATTTTTCCAGCCATACATTCCCTACCAGATCACTTCGGAGCAGCAATAAAATTTACAAGTCCAATTCAAGTGATATTTTCATCAAGTGTTCAGTTGCCTGTTAGGAAAAAAAATAGATGATGTTATTCACAGCCAGTCTTTTTAGTCTGGAAACTTGAAAGTGGCCATAGAAGTTAGGCAAAGACAAAAGAGAAAATAAAACTAATTAGTGTTTGTCACTGAGAAATTAAAAACAAAAGACCAAAACCCTTCTGAATTTATTTACTTTGCTGATCTTAGATACTAAAGGACCCCCCTCACAGTCTGGTCTTCTGTCCCCTCATTAGACTAACTCACATCAGACCAGAGCCATAGGAGCATAAGGAGGTACCTATGTCATTCTAGACTTGAAAGGAAGCCCAGCCTGCAGCCCTGCAAAGTTTTTGTGCATCAAAGTTGGCACTTGTGGATTTAGCAGCTCTGTCCTGTCTGTCTCTGCTCAAGGTCAAATATGTAAGTGTCACACATATGTGAGAGAGATCCCACTACCAAGTGTCATTTACAAGAGCAGATGCTGTGGACTGTGAATTAGGGACAGTGGATATTGGTCTCACATCATGCTGTTGTTAATACTCCTGTTTGCATCTGATCACTGCCCCAAACCCCTCCTAGATGGTGCACAAGTGTCATTTTTTTAATGTTTTTCAAAAATCACCTGTAAGCAGGATCAAAATCTGCGCAAAATCTGTGTTGAGCTGAACTCTCTTCAGTCACACCTTTAGCTTAACCCAGGACACCTTCATGCAGTGCTGTCCCAGAGTGATGTTCGAACAAAAAGGATCATTGGGGGATCAGTGATCAAGGGATCACCATTTCCCAAACAGCTGTAAAATCTGATAGCAAAGTATAGTGCATCTGTTTACTGCAGGCAGTCTGTTTAAAAGTGGACAGCTATTTTCTCCTGTAAGTTGTTTTTTTCATTCAAATATGCATTAATCAGCCTGCGTTGTGACTTTGTCAGTATACGATCGTGTTCCTTGATTAGAAAAAGTAGGAAGCAGTAGCATTACAGGAAGATGAAATTAATGTGCACTTGGTGATCCTAATTCTAGTACTACCTAACATTTGAGTGTTGGACTTATTCCCCTTATCTTTCTGCTAATGTCAGGTGTTTGGTATAAGTTCAGTTATTAAATTTGTATCCTTCTCATTGCTTCATATAGAGCCTGAAACAATTTCAATTATTGAAATTATTTAAATCAGAAGTATTGTATTCAAAATGTTGGGTTTTTTCTTTGTATTTTACCTAATAAAACCTGCTCTATTAAAACTACTGTGTGTTAATTATTTGTCTGGACACATGAAAACATGTAAGAGATTTTGCTGAAGAAGGGAACATGTAGCCTGAGTCATCTCAAAAAAGACAGAATTTGATTTTTGAAACCTAAAGTTTCATAAAATAAGCCTGACTGCAAAACACTTACCAGGAGAAGGGGTGTCCAGACATGCTATAAAGCGAAAGACCCACATTTTTTGCAGTTAGCCCCAGCTAACTAAAGTTTTTTACTACATAATGAGACTTGGTGCTTCGTTAAAGAGACCGGATTAGAGGAAGGAAACTGAAACCAATGTTAATCTTGTAAGTCAAACATCATATTTTAAGTGCTACCAGAAGGTACCAAAAGGAGACCAAGACTGTAATGTCCACACACCTTGAAGTATCTCTTGTCTCTCTACTGGACATTCTCAATTCAGAGAAGCTAAGGGGTTGCAGAGGGGTTGGTGTGCACTGATGGTGCTATATAAACAAAATAGGGTTGTTCATTGTTGGTTCTTTCATCAGCTGTATGTTTACAAAGACTTTAAAGGCTAAAAATTTTAAAGTAGTTGTGGCATAGCAAAACTGTTAATTAAATAATTTGCATTAAAATGTCAGATTTCAATCAGGTTTGGCAGCTGTAGACAGAGATTCTGATTTAAAAGAGTGAGTAAAGGAAGAAACACATCACTAAACTATCTTTTTTATTCTAATAATTATTCCTTCTACTCAAAAAAGGAGACTATTAATAACAGGACTCAGTCAACAAGTGAAATAAAATGAATTAAGAAAAAAGGAGAAAAAAAAATTCATGCAACTGCAGCCCAAAGCCTCCACGCCTGCCAACATTCTTGACTTTTCACAGAAATAAGCTATGTATTTATGCCCCAAAGACACAGCAACTTGGACCACAAGATGGGAACTAATTCTAAAGTTAAGGATTTTTCTGAAGAAAAATCTTCCCAAAGCTGTACATTTTGAGCACTTAGTAAAAGTGGATAACTAGCACAATGGAAGAGTTGTGTTTGTTCCAAAGTGTGTATGCATAGGCGAAAACCAAACAGTTCCACAACATTGTAGATGATTCTGGTTGTAGCATGATAAATCACCTAGCAAAAAAAAAAAAAATCTGACACATATTCATTAGCATCATGTTCTGTGAGAGTTTACACAGTGATTTCTCCATGAGACAGAACTACATGCAACGTCATAGCAGCTGCACGTGGAAACAAGCAGCCCTGTGAAAAGACTTACTGAAGCCTGCTTTCCCAAGGCTGTGTCTCATGTCTGAATGGTGAAACCCTCAGGTCTTCCTGCTTTTCATACGCTGGGAAATGTGTGAACTATGCTTCTCCATCCCTTGAGTTCTTGCTGCTCTCCCTGTGTCCTCTGGCCTCCTGCCCTCCCAACCTAACCCTTCAGCCTGCCTGGTCGTGTGGGCAAGGGACAAGGGTGATGACCAGGCTAGAGCTCGATACTGGCTGCTGGCTGTTTGACCAGGGGACTACCGCTGACTACTAGTGACCATGCACACTACCTCTCAGAGGCTGGTGGGGGCAAAAAACATGTTCTGCAGTCCAGATGGGACTGTTGAGTGACTTCAAAGACTATTAGAGATTGACTGGTAGCTTTATCATTATTTTAGGCAACCATGATAAAAACTGAAGCTTTTTTTCTAAATACTGATGTTGTATTTTCATAAAGCCACTTCTTTGTTGTATGGGGTTTTTTTATTTAGATATGTGTTTTCTCAAATTAGAGCAACAAAGCAAATATTTACATGTATACCCAAAGTGTCATTAAAAAAACAGCAAATAAATATGTTCTATAATCTTCTTTGCTCTTTGAATGTTTATTTAATTCACCTGATTTTCCTCCTGATTTCCAAAGCATTATTGTACAAGGAGGGGCAACAAGGTCTGGCCACATTTAGGTACTCTTTAGAAAGAAGTGGTCTCAGTAGGTCACTCCACCTGGAGGAACTAAGCACAGAACAGCTCCAAAAGACATATCCAATGGTCAACTTTGTTGCTTTTTTACTGATTCAGCAAGTTCAGTGTAGATGTGTTAACTATTAGCTTTCTAAACGATGTTAGTTTTTTTCTTTTGGAGAAGGGACTGGAGAGATGTTCCGTTGTTTGAGGTGAGAAGCATATGAACTGGAAAAGTTCTTTATGATCACAAATGCTTTCATTCTGCTGCTCTGACCAAAAGCAATGTGAATAGATAGAATACTGCTGTTCATGTAATTTTATTTCACAATAGCTGAGGAAATGACAAGATTAACATAATTTCCAAACAGTTCTACTCAATGTTTAATGGTTGACATTCCGCGGGTCGGCAGGCGTGGGGCTGCCGTCAGGAATGTCTGGATATTTTTTACAGCAGATTGTCAGGAAGAGCCTCCAAATTGGCTGACACAAGGGGATTTTCGTCCTCACTAGATGCAGTAAGAGCATCTGTAAACATTTTGAAGTTTTGGTCAACAGCAAAACCTTGGCAAAGATTTTTTTCTGACTTTATGGGAGCAAGAGTGGGTTATATCATGTCTAGGCTGATACATCCAAAAGCCTTTTAAGGAAATGAAGTGCTCACATTTTCTTGCACGCCAATGGGATTTACATTAGAGGAAAACTAAAAAATACTCTAAATAAATGAAGCTCAAACTTCCCGCTGTATTTAGACATCTTGCAAGTACACTGTAAGTCTTAAAAGTGACACAGCATGCAAAAGTACCCTTTAAGACTGAATCAGTTGCATTCTGCTTGGAACTCTTTATGAAGAAATGCACAAAACAAAATTCAAATACATATTCTGTATAGCAAATGCAACTGAAAAAATCAGCAAGGAGAGACTTAGAGGATGGCAAAATACTCTCTGGATTTGTCAGTTGAGATCATGAAAGAAAACCATAATTGTGTCTTTTTGTCTTAAGTGATAGCTTTCCTTTCGGTTCTCAAATTCAGATTACTCATCCAAAAATGCAGATAACTAACTTATATCCTATGTTTGATAACTATGCAACATCAAGAGTACAGTGTTTTGATCTATTTAAGAGCACAACAATACTGTTTACTGCTGACACTGCATTGTCATCCATAAATATCATACTTTAGGAAACCACAGAACAGCTTATCTCTCTCTGTGCATTTACTCAATGGTTAGCACAAGACTGTTTTGGCTTGGATCTACAAATGGATGTTACTGTTATATATTAAAAAACAAATGGTAACCGTTCTTCTGTTTGATAGATAGTTACATACAGTGATTTTCTGGGGAGGCTGTTACAGATAAACTCTTCGAATCTGATGGGGCAGAACGCCGTAGGTGTTCAGATATTATGGGCACATATAGAGATCTGAGAATCCCACAACACTGCCAGGACCGAATGGAGTGTGTAACTATATCTAATTAAAATATCCTTAAGGGTACATTTGGTTTCTCAGAAATTAATTACCTGACAAACACGTGTCTTTTCTTGGTATTTATTTTCTCCTTTTTCTCACAACATCCTTCTCTGTAACTGAAATTAAAGTGCTGAAGGAATGAACAAGTCCTACTGATTGTTTTTGTTTTGTTTTGTTTTTTTTCTGGTAAGATTATAAATGAAAATACATTTGACTAAAGCCTGTGGAAAATGTAATTTGTTATGTCACAGCAATCACTCAGCATGTGTACAGCTGGGTTTGATGATACCAGTCCCTGCTTGTTATAAAATCAATAGCAAGGGCCTCAAGGAAGGAAGAGTAAATGAAGAAAGACTGATTGCTTGTGGGCTCAAACTAGCTTGGGTCATTGGGAACTAAAAGGGAAGGTTTTAAGTTGCAAAGGAATTACTATTCCAAAGCCAGAGGAGTGGAGGCCAAATTAAGTCTCATGTCTCATTTCAAAAACGTTCCGTATTTTACAGAAGTCCTTCTGATTATTTCAGAATAGAGAAGGGGGAAAATGTTGTGCCATGTATGTATATATCACTTAAAGCACTTTCTAAAATTAATAATGCGAGCATAGCAAGAATTAAATATCAGATTTTCAACGGAGCTTGCCATGGGCCAACTTCAATTCCACCCACTTAAAAGGAAGCAGCACACAACTTCTGAAAATCCAGCAATGCACCACTTGTTTGTGTTAGCCCAGCTGGAGGTGACCCTATCAGAAAAGATTCATCTTGGAAAAACCCAAGAGTCTTGCACCAGTATCTGCATCAAAACAGAAAAACTTTTATCCCTCCAAATGTTTGTTGTTGCTAACGTAACACTGAAAGCGTGGTGGAAGCATAGCAGATCCAGTGCAAACAAGGTGGACTCCCACCAGGGTATCAGCCACCAGTGTTGGATCAGGAGCTCAGACAGTTCCATTGTTCTGGAACCACTTTTTAAGCTGATCACTAAATACTGGGTGAACAAGCATACAACAGACTGCAAGTTCTTCTGCAAATAGTAATAACAGAGGACAATATTAAACAAGATTTGTGACTCCCTATAAATCTCCCCCTACGGCATCTCCTGATCCTGTCTGATAGCTGGCAGATCGCAGACTCTAGGCTAAGCTCAGCTCAGCTCCACAGTAGAAAGCCAAGAACAAAGAAGGAAAGCTGGAAATGGTTCACAGAGTATATTCACTAGTGTGGGTGCTTGCTTCTATTTTGTGTTTAGGGCTGGAGGAGTGCTTGGTACAAACCAAAAAGAAAGAGAAGCAGAGAATAAAGGCAAGCAGATGAGGAAAAGCAGTAAGGTGCAAACAAAGTGAAGGGTAAGGAATCACCCTTCATTGTGTCAAACAAATAATAATTTTTTTTCACAGTACTATGCCTGAAATCCGCCCATCCTTTCCCAAACATTATTCAGATACTCCCTGCACTCATACCAGTCAGATTCTTTAGTGTAAGAGCCAGAAATAGGGCAACGGTCCACCTAGCCTAAGTATTGTGTCTCTGACGGTCACCCATATCGAATGCTTAAGAAAGAGTTTATCAAGGCAAGCATACAACTGGCTGTCAGTGATTTATGACTTGCAGACATCCAGGAATACAGAAACTTAGTACATTTACATGGTCCTTCATAGACCTGTTTCCATCATTTATTCCATCACTGATTTCATGCATCCACAGCATCCAAGGGGGAGGAATAGCGTAGCTGAGGTATGTTTTGAAAAGGTGCACTTTTGTTTTGAACATCTCACTAAGTTTCCCTTGTCATTGTATTGTAAGACACAGTGACTAATCATTCCCTATTTGCCTTCTTGAGACCTCATACAATTCTTTGAATCTCGATTTTTTGTCTTCTCAGCCTTTTTCAGGTGGAGGGGGCCTTGCTTGATTTATATAGTTCACATGGAGGAGTGATTTCATAGGGTGGGTCACTTCAACATCACTTTCTTGTATCCTTACCACTTCTACTACATTCTTTTTGAGACAGGAGGAGTTAGAACTGCAAACAGCATTTTGGGATTAGGCATGCCATGGGTTTATACAGCATTAAACCTCATATAGAAGCAACTGGTTCTCTGGGTTGTTCTCTATCCTTTCTTAGTAATTTCTAACATTCAGTTCCATTTTTGAGTACCACTGAGAGATGAGCTGTTGTTTCCACAAATGTAGTTGTTGCAACTCCAATATCTTGTTCCTGAATGAACAGCAAGTTCAGAATCCACGACTGCTCATGCAAAGTTAGGGCTGTTTCCTTCTGTGTGCATCCCATTACACTTACACACATGGAATTTTATCTCCTCTCATCATCCACTCACGGTACATTCTGATGTCTTTCTGCAGAATTTGTAGTTGCTCTTCAGTTTTGCTTCCCAAAATATATCAGTATCATCAGCTTGTGCTCAAGTGCCTTTGCAGTACATGAAGAATAACAGATGAATTTTCATCAGATTGTATTAAAAATAAATCCTAAAATTAATGTTGCAAGCACTTGAGCAAATTGCAACAAAATGCTACACCTACAAATGTAAAGAACATCCCACTCTGATCTTTGATGGAGTTGAAAAAACCCCACAAAAAATTGTCAGGACTATCACCTTTACACAGAGGGTTTTGATTTTTAAACAATTTTCTACAGCTTGGATTGCTTCCTTGATGAACAGCATCAGAGGCTAAGACATTATTACCAATTCAGTTCAAAATTATCATTTTGAGCCCTAAGTTTAAGATTCAATGATGAACACTGACAAGATTTTTTTGAGCTCAATGTTGTAACCAAAACTACAAGCCAAAATTACAACTGGCATTCAAGTGTTTTAAACAATGGTCAGATAGTGAGTCTGGTTATTTCTAGAGCTCTGTTGGAGTTACATAGGAACTGCAACTACAGTAACAGAACCAGACCAATGAAATCCATTAAGTGTGAATGCCAGAGCCAGGCTAGCTGACAGCTTGCTTCAGTGCAGTTTGTTTCAGTTTCTAGTTACAGGTTTAACTGTCCACAACTGAAAACATATAAGGAACACATGATTTAATGCTTTTGGTCAAGACATGCTAAACAAATTAAAATTTTAGACACACAAATCTCCTAGATAATAGGTTGGCCAGCATTTCCACATGCCTTTTGTTCCTAATTTTAACCAAGCAAACAACATTAATAGGTTAATTTATAAAAAATACAATTTCCAAAGACCTCATCAGTCTATCTGAGATTAATGAGGAAAACTATAAAGAGGGGTTAGGATGAAAAAAAAGGTGGCTGAAGAAATAACTCTTTATGTGCAAAAGCTTAGTTAAACTCTTCATGTAATAAGTCTCTCTGGCTTTTAAACATGTTTAAAAACTCTGGAAGAAATCTTTACAAAGTGAGAAACAAAAAGTTGTAAAAATTAGAAGAAACCAGAATATTGCAAAAACCAAACAAAACTCAGGATTAATATCCTTTCAAGGCATCTGATTCTCTTCTGATAATTCCCATTTTCAGGGATTCAGTTAATGCTGAGTATGAAAGTGTGACTGAGTCGTTGCTTCTTGTACATGCAGTGGGTTCATAGCTGTCATAGCTGGACAGGTAGCTACTTGGGAGACAGAAGAGAGGGAATATTGTACTCAAAGACTACATTTAACAAGTAGCCACAGGACAGGGCTTGACTTTTAAGACAAGTTATTCCCTTACATTGGTTTAATTCAGTGCGGTCTCTGCAGAAGAGTTTTGGCTGACCAAGGTTATTCTTCATACTGTAAAGGCTCCACGAATTTACACATCCCTTTTCATTTAAAAGGCTATTAACACCACTATTTTAGGCCACAGCAGTTTTTCTGCATTAATATCACCGCCACAGAAAATACCCAAGCATACCTGAGTCATAGTTCTTTAATATTCAAAGAATTTCTATACCCTGTCTTTGAAATATAGCACTAAAACTTTGTACCCTATTCATCAAGTATCTTATCAATTTTAATACAATAAGGATTGAAGAAATTAAGCAATTCAGTTTAAGAGGAAGGCATCAAACTTTCATATCAAAAGATCATGCTTACAGGCAGGAGGCAACACACCACATATGTGCAGCCAAGCATTTACAGTGAGACTAACTGGTATCTTAATCATCTAGTAAAAATACAGCTAAAAGTTATTATTAGTCAGTAGTAATAATAACAATATTTACAGCAAAAAATATACAGAAAAATCTCATAATAATAATACTCATAAAACACTGCTGTTCAAGAAAGCGTACTAAAATCTACCCCTTTTCTTTGATGTCATGATGGCCCTTCTCTTTCCCCTCTGGCTTCTCTGGTTGATGGCACCAGGCTTCCTCAGGCAGGGAAGGGTGTCGCAGCCAGCTGTCAGCACCGCAGGTTTTCCATCAGGGTAAGGTCAATGCTGGTGAGTGAGAACGCGTTCCCTGGGGTGCCCAGGGTATTATTTTCCTAAGTTTTCCTACCACAGCCTATCTCCTTCTCCTCCCTTCCCAGGGAAAGTTTGGGAGCAACACACTGCCCTCCCCTGGCTCCATTACCCTGGAGGGGCTGTTTGTCCCACAGTCACTACATGGAGGTGCCAGGCCCCTGCCCAAGGCATTCCCAGAGTGAAGACAATGCAGGAAGGCCACAGGCACGAGGCCACCAGGCAACTGCTGCCATGGATAAAACCAGCTCTCACCAAGGCAGGGCCAGACCCGTGCTGAAACCCTGCACTGTCAGCTGCCCACCAAGCTTCTGGCCTCCTATTAGCAATGGGAAAAACTGTATCTACCGGTCTACATGTTAAAGACTACAGGAGTTCATAAGTATGGCCTAGCCTTTCAAATCATATGAGACATGAAAAAGTGTTAAGTATCAGTGAAACCAACACATATTACTGGATGCATATGTATATTTTAAAGGGTGAAAAATACACATTAGGTCCCTCATTTTCAGATTTTCCATGGACCCTCAGTTTTGCATAAACATGGAAGAAATTATCAGAACCATCTTCCCAGCCCCCGGCAAAGTCAGCTGTACCTAGTCTTTGTACCTTTTTTTCTTGGCAGATGTGTATCTCTCCATAAAAAATCCAATGGAGGGGACATCATAGCCTTCATGGATTGCTACCCATATTATTGCAGAGGTTTTTTTTTGCTCCTTTACCTAAATAGCCCTTGTAACAACATAAATCAACCTCTTCTTTCCTAATTGCAAAGGAGAGCAGTTAATTTTCCCCATTTTCCAGCTACCTGTAGTGCTTATATAGACAGTAATCATACATTCTTTATTTTTTTTTCTATGAAAAGATTCCTTCATCATTTCCTCACAGGTCACATTTTCTGCACCTCCAATAGTTCTTGTTCCTCTCTTCCTGATTCCCTCCCGGTTCATCTCATCTACAAACACCATTATCATCTTTATCTGAAGGATGTCAGACACTCCTTCTTTCCAGACCTCTCTCCTTGTCGAAAACATCGCCTTCATTGGGTAAGATCAAGACATACCTTGTTGACGTACCCTTGGGAGTGCTTGGCCATCATCTCAAGTTCAGCATAGCTAAAACAGAGCTCTCAGTCTCACCTTCAAGCTGTCTCTTCCCTGCCTCTTCTCCAGATTCTCAGAGGACTCTTCCCATCCTGCCAGTCTCAAACACCCGCAACCTGGATGCCAGGTTTAATTTAGACTCTTCGCTATGCCCGCAGAACCATCTCTAAAACTTGGCCTTTTTCATCCACTCATGCTGTGAAAATTCTCATTAAGGTCACAGTTATTTTACAGCTCACTTACTGTAACATCTTGGCCCTGACAAAGGCATTTTTGTCCCAAGCATATCTATTTATACACTGCTGCCAAGACTATCTTCAAAACCCATCAGTTCGATTAGCTCATGCAGCTCTTTGCATTTTTAGACAGTTCCCCTCACAATAAACAAAAAAATAATTTTTGAAGACATTGACAGCTATTCTCATTCTATGAATAATTTTTCATTTACTATCCAGGGATGAGGTTCAAGCTTTAATTAGTCCACATATTGCCCATCTGCTTATTTGTTAAAAAATGCTACCCCTCAAGCCTACATGCAACTCCCCACAGACATGCATAACTTTAGGCTTTTCTATTCCATGCCCCTTTCATGCTCACCTCTTCACTGCAGTGCCTAAGAATCCCATTCCCCCCACCCCCTCAAACAACTGATAATGATGAATCTGCTAGTGTGTGGAAGACAAACCCATTTGATTGGCATTGTCCCACAATCTCCTTGTGTATGCTGATTTGTCTTTATTTTTTCACTCTTTGTTATGGATGGACAATATCCTCTGTTATGTGTAGTGAGTGTATGATCTGTGCTTGGGGGTCCTAAGAACAATAATGATAACAAAATTAATAGTTATATTGTATCATATAGAAGCTGAACTGATCCTAGCCAGCAAATAAATTCCTCAGCTAGGATCTTGCACAAACACTGTAGTTCAGAAATTTTAAAAAAGCACAAATGCCTGCCAAGATCACAACATATTTGTTCTCATTAGAGTTGCAGAGGCAATAGTCCTGCTAAAACTAGTATAATTATATATAAATGATGTTGGCAGACTTCATAGAGTATGTCAGAAGACAGAACCAGATGTTTCCTGGACTGTATATCCTCAGTAGGTTTTACACCATCACTTTGCAAATAAAAGTGAAATCCTTTTTAGTGAAGTCAGTTTCTTTCTTCCTGGAAAGACCACCTGTTTTCTTATATTGTACAGACTAGTACATAAGTTACCAACTAATTTTTCAATCACTCCGGCCTTCTAGCCAATTCTGCTGTTTGACTTTGTCCATTTTATATGTTAAAAATGCCAGGCTTAGTTTCTACTGAATTCTACGCATTTCCTTAATCTTTGAATTTAGAGTTAATATTTTAACTCATTTGTGGTTTGAGTCCTGCCTTCAGAACAGGCTGCCCAGAGAGGTTGTGGAGTCTCCTTCTCTGGAGACATTCAAAGCCCGCCTGGATGCGTTCCTGTGCGATCTGATCTAGGTGTTCCTGCTCCGGCAGGGGGATTGGACTAGATGATCTTTCGAGGTCCCTTCCAATCCTTAACATTCTGTGATTCTGTGATTCCGTGATTCTGTGATTCTGTGATTCTGTGAACTTGAGCGCCTAAGCCTACTTACAAAACTTATTCCAGCTTCCACCTGAGTATGACATGTCTTGTACAAGAAGTGATTAAACAAGTCTGTGCTATTGAATAGGAGCCTACTCCCATTTGCACACATTTTTTACCTCAATACTCCTGATTCTTCGTGCTCTCCCTAAGCGTTCTTTTGCAGGAGCTGCAGTAGCCTGGATATAGCATGTATATATTTTAGGTTCAGCCTTCTGTTTAAAATGCAACCTACCTGTATCTTACTCATTATCTCTGCCATGAAACCCAATTTTCCTGTTCACAGCCTCGTATAGCTTCCATTACCTATGGCTTTTTATTATTCCTCAGACTGTAAAACTTCTACACAGATAGAGATCCCTTTACAATTGTTCATACAATGACATAACTCTGAAACTCATTTCTCCGAGGTTAGGATTTCCTAGAAGCAAACACATATCCTTTACTGATGAAGGTAAATGTACGTTAAGTATTCTGCATTTCAAAGAGGAATATTAGTAATTAGGAAAAAAAGACAGTAAAAATGAGCCGTTGTGGTGCTAGGAAGCAAGTATCACCATTTAAACACATACACATTTCCAGAAACTTTACTGTTAGAGCATTAAGGAAGAATCTACTCATGAGAAGGAAGGTACAAGCCCCTTATACACCCTGCGGCTGTGTCTTCTTGAAACTCATTTCCTGATTAAGTGGTCAGTTTCATGGCCTGATTCACACTGCCCTGATTGGGCTTTTTCAACTAATGAAGGCTCAAGGTTATATCTATTTCATCTCAAGTTACATAGAAAATATTCTTCTGTTTTGTTTATAGAGGCTGAGGTGAATTGCTAGACATCTATTAAATACAGCTGCCTCAGACAAGTAGAAGTGATTAGGATTAACATAGTTGGATTCCTTCTGCTTTTTCTTATACTGTGGGTAGGGGATCAGAGGAAACTCATGTGTGAGACATCATTCCTGATGTTTGCAAGCATTCTGAGATCAGACTCTTTCTGCAAAGCAAAAACAAACAAAAAATATATCCAAGGTTTTTTTTGATAGTGAAAAGGTCTTTAAATAGACTTTTTCACTGTTGAAACATTGATCCAAAGACAGACCATGAGAGAGAGCATTCAAGACTGGTGAGAGATGATCTCCTGACAAAAAGAAGTATAAACTCTTGCCAGCCATTGGTTGGGAAAATAATGAGTGGGCTCTTCCACACTTGTTCACATAATGACTTAGAGATGTATTGTCTGGGAATATCTGGTCAATGGAAATCTTTAAAGGAAGAAGAAATATCTTCCAGGTTACCCTAATTTCCTTGCCTTCCACAATGTTTATGTATCATCTCCATCTGGGTTCATGTAGCAAGGATCATCCAGTGGTCCCAGTGAGCAGCCCTTTATATAAATCAGCAACAGAGTTTTTGTGGGAAGGATGTATCTTTATGAACATCCTAGGTTTTAGCTGAGATAGGAGACATACGTAGCTGTTTGACATCCCACAGCTTGATATACCAACCTCTGCCAGCTCTGTAATGGAGGAAGGGTGACGTCTGGCTTCAGGCATTGCATAAGTGCAAATTGACATGTGGTGTAACAGTCTGAAACAGTCTGAAATCTGTGGCTGACAGATTTATCTTGAGGTTACAGATGACAGTCCAGATGGACTGGAAATCTCTCCTCTGGAAGGTATGCAATTGCTATTTGCAGTCCATTTCAGCTACAGTGAGTGACAACTTGCTTCAGTTTCTCATCTGATTCAGCTGTTTGTAACAAGGCTGGAGTTCAAGGATTGTCCTGTTGTCCTGAAAGCCATGACTTTGTGTAAGTAATTGAATAGACAGAACTGCATTAACTCCATGCGCACAAATAGTTGATGAACACTTTCTGTAAACACTCTTAGCACTGGGGAAAGTCTGAATATTACTTTTCTGTGAGTCACAGATATTTTAGGGGAAAGAAAGAGCTCAGAGTATGGAAATCTGCAACTTGACGGAAGCTAAAGAGTGTGCTTATAATTTAAAATAAGAGAGAGAAAGAAAGGAATATTACCATCTTGACTCTGAGGCAGTCTAGTTTTGTCAAGTCAAAGACAGAAAAATACTTTTATTTTATTGTGGAGAAATTAATTACCAGTAGTAGACTTTTTCCCTTGATTTCCAAAGGTGTTTCCTGTCAATCAGATGTCCAATAAAGCAAGGCTATATTTTTTTTTTCACATGCTATTCATGAAAGAAATCCACGAAAAGATTATAAAAGCCACCAAAAAGAATCTGTAATGGACTAGAATACTCAAAAGAGTTGACTTCCAGGGCCTGAGTAATGATTATTGTAACCCAAACCTAAAACAAAATGTAAAGATGATATCTGAAGACAGAGTTTGGGAAGAACTGTCACTTTTTCTTCAGCATATCAACCCTGGGCTATCTTGGTTATATCACAACTTGTTTGCATTTGTAAATGATGGTAGCTTTTTTAATAGGAAAAGAAAATTATTTTCTTAAAGCATAACTGGTTGGTTCTCACTGCAAATACATAGGTACTCTGCAGCTGTCTGGCCTTGGTATTTGAAAGGCTTCCACAAAAAGACCAGGGTACATTTGGGCAGATATTCTTCCTAGCACTTCCTAGGTTCAGTTGCTTAAGAGGTTTGCACCTTCAAAGCAGAAAAACCTCCACCGAGTTCTCCTCTCTTCAGAATTTTTCATCAACTTTTCATCATTACAATCATTATAGCAAATTATATGGAAAAATAAGTAATCGTAAGGACCAAAGTTCCAGTGTTTTTCATGGAAACTTAGATATCCTTCAGAAAATTTAGCCTTTTATTATTTAGCTTGACACTGAAATCTGCTCACAAAGGCAGATTCTTTGTTCTGTCAGTAAGCAGTATTTACACAATAATGTTGGTTTTCTAGGCACAGTTGGTCTGAAATAGAGGGGTACTTACTTTACTTAATTTAATCTGGCTTTTGGATTTCTTTATCCCTGGGAACCGCTGTCGTTAGAGAAAGCTGCTTAGCTTTCCTAGCATCTGGAATGATAGTAGCTGGTGTCATTTTTAAATGACTTCAAGATGTTTTCTCTAATAAACATCCCTAACTTGTCTCCAGGACCTAAATGTATTGGTAATTCATAGCTCTTTTTCTCTGATTATTGATTTTTCAGTCTTCAGGGTAGTACCAACTACAGATGACACCTCTTGCAAAGCTCTCAGATCAATTGGAGCAAAATAAGAGCAGCATAGTTTATACTGATATCGTGATGATAAAGATGAAGGGTTCTTGGGAGAAGCAGCAGAGTAAGTCTTCGTGATTCAAGATCTGTGTCTTTGTTTATCGAGTGTTCATTGTCTCTGTCTCTAAAAACTTATCTGAGGGTTCTTGAAACTGATGGAGGCCACAGGAGGATTAGGTCATTTTAATTAGCAGTACCCTGCAGATAAAGTGGGAAAGAAATTTACTTCTGCACATTAATAAACTCAACAGAAAATTTACTCTGGATAGTACTGAAGAGGAGATAATTTGCACCAACAATCATTTTTAGAATGATGATTGTAGTTTAGGATAATGATGTAGATCCTGTTTCAGTGTTCCACAGGTATATACGGGGACAAAAAAATTATATTAACTGTATGGACTAGAGTACATAGCTTCACTGGTGTTCCTACCAAAATGGTATTTTGAACTCTGTTCTCAACCAGGAAATATAGGCAAACAGGATTATTTTTTTTTTAACCCCTCTGTACTTTCTCTACCTTAGCACAGGAAGTTCAGCACCAAGAACCAAGCTGGTCCACTTCCTTGCTATTATCTGCCTTGACCACTACATCCTTGCTGACAGCAAGAGGTAGATCATAAAAGTCAGAGATGGAAAAGCTTCAAGTTCTTACTTTTTGCTTTCAGAGAGCAACCTCATTTTGTTGTGAGTGTCTGTATTTCCTTCTCCTGGAAGAGGACGACTGACAGGTGGAGCACCTGGGTGTTAGTTCTTAAAACAGTACAGACAGAAGTTCTGCACCTCTGGGAAGATGAGTCTCTGATGGTTTGAATCCACATTTTGGAATCACTATGATGCAAAATACGCTGAGAAATATTTTTTAAAGAATTAAAAAAAAATCAAAATGAAAATTGGCAGATTTTACAAGGAATTAATGCCTACTAGCTTGAGAAGGACAGATGAGCAGACATTCAGAGGCAGTATGAGGGAGTTAGAAAACTGCTGTCACTACTTCTTTTATGTTCTTGTTGGATGAAGAACTGAAAGAACTTGTATTACTGATAGTACACTTGGGCACAAAAACAGTACTATTTGAAGACTTCAGTGTGGCATACAGGGACCCATATGTAGCCAGAGTGCTTTCCATACAGATGAGCACTTATAGAAAACCAGATTCCAAGTCATAAAAACAAAGGTCAAAAAATGTCCTTTTGCAAAGTGAATAGCATCTGTTCAGAGAGCAGGAGGTTTAAAGCTTAGTTACTTTTTCTGTATCACTGAGCTCAGCACTGACAGCTCAGTCACTGAGCCAATTTTTCTTCTGATATTGACTTGGAGAGTACAGACTTCTGGTGTTTGTTTTGGTTTTGTTTGTTGTGTGTTTTTTTTTTAAATCTGGTCAAATACTTGTTCCAAAAGAAAAAGTTTAAGTGCCTGCACTAAATAGATCTAAGAGTTAGAGGTGCTTGTCATTTTTACAGAATCATACAGAAAGATTGTTAAGACAGTCTGATTTCTTGCATGTATGTCCTACAGGACATTCAGTAGATACAATGAAAGAGAGCTGAATTATCTTTCTGATGAGCTCAGATTTCTCTGGTTATTTCAAAAGGTAAGCATAATACACAGATGACCTGGTGTAGTATAGGAGTGCACACAAAGATTTTTCTAGTGACTATACATACCCCCACCTACCACACATTTGAAAATTCATAGAAAGAAATACTAAACGGCATCATAAGCTAGACGGTGTAAGAAGTGGGGTCTGAGAAAAGAGTAATATCTAAGAAAAGATGAGCCTGTGACACAAGGATGAGATAGTGCAAACCCAATCATAGCAGAGAGACATCCTCCTTCAATTAGAAGTGCCTGTAGTAAAAGGTTCTTTGCCCCCAGCCTGCTGTCACCGTCACCTACAAAAGATACAGCATCTCCTCTGCTAGTGGTTTAGGTTGCACACATCATGTAAAACTGGCCAGGTTACATTGGACAGTTTTAACTATTTACACCAGATTGACACCAAATTAGGAAAAGGAAGCTGTTGTTATTATTACAAGACAGTAATATACCTAAAAAAATTGTTTAACTTCCTCATCTAAAAGTCCTCCAGCTAAAAACTGATGCTTGGTATGGCCAGAGCACAAACTCCAAATTCTCTGGCGTACTGAATTTTTCCATTTGCCTATCTGTGGATGAGGATTGAGTATCTGATGCTCCCATGCTATCTTATTTCATGTTCAAGCCATAAGACCGATATCTCTAGCAAAGCTACATATGAGTGAGTGGAAGGGGTTGCTCCCAGGGAGGCAACATTTCTTATTATTAGATAAATAAGAAAATCAAGTATACTATTTAGCTATGGCCAAGCTTCTCTGAAATGACCCAGAACATATCTCCAAGTAGTTGGACCTCCTCCATCTCTCTTAGTTGCCAAACCAAGCAATAGCAACCATCTATACAGCCAATAGAGGAATTTCAAACCTCAGCTCATACTGTATGATCGCCTTATATCAGAGAAAGGATTTTTTGTAAGCTTGCAAAATTTGCAAAGTTTATGTTTTGTTGATGTAAATATCACATAATAGACTCACAAATGAGGACATTTAACTGTTGAGTTGTGCTTCTTTGAGCCAAGATCATAGGACTGTTTTATTTTCTGTAAATTTATTGCATATTTCATTCTTACCCAAACAGTGGAACAGGCTGCATGCCTTTCCTTTACCAAGGGAAAATACATTTATTCCTTCATGAAAATATTTTGTCTTTTCACCTATTCATGTACAGCGAAATCAGGTAGGATACATTAATTTAAAATTAATCTCCCTTCTTAATCAAGCCCACACAAGTGTAACACATGGGTAGCATCTGACTCCAACAACAGGAACTGCTACATGTGTAGCATACAGAGGTCATTATCAGTGACTGAAATGCTCAAAGCGATGGTCAGCATCTGGTTGGCACCTTTCAGTAACTGGTCTCAGGTGTCATTTCTGATGCAACACTAATGGGAGTTTGCCTGTGTCTGCAGCTGCAGACAGACACACAGTGTGGCTTACCAGCATGTTGCTGACCCTCAATCATCTACAGATTCTTTCTGTTGTGTAAATGAGACCTTATACAAAGAGAAGTTCCCAAAGAACTTCAGTGCATTTTGTTGGCATCTCACTCCAGGGAAGCAGATTTCTCTGAGGTAAGTCCTTCTCTTTATAGGAGTTCATACAGCCCAGACAGGTGTTAATAGCCAGATTCCAGAGGAATCATCACTTCCCCTTCCCTTTCTGTGCTGCCTGAGCAAGGCTGGAGAAGGGATTTGCCACTGTGCTGGGATAATGAGCTGTCTGTCTCAATCCTTTTGTGACTCTTCCCTGATGCTGATCTTGCCGCAGCTGTTACATGACTCTCATACTTTCTAACAGGACAGATTGCATATTCATCTAGAGCTCAAACAGGAGGACCCCTTCCCAACTGGTGTTCAAAAGAAGCATTTAATCTGCCTTCACTACAAAGTACAATAACATGATCCAAGTGGGAAAAGGTGGCATAAGAAAATGTGTGATGCATTTGCTTCAAATGCAAATTGAATTTTTTTAAAGGCCAAATCCCACTTTATGCACGCACTATTGATTAAGAACTAGCTGACAGAGATCTTTAACAGAGGTATCAGTACAGAATTGTCCTTCACAGAGGGGATTTTCTATAAAGGTTCTTACCTACATTCAAATTTATTCGGCTTCTCCTGGCTAGAAAAGTAGACAAGAAAGTAAGCCATGTACTCATCCAGCTTTTCATGCACCAGCCAAAGGTGGCATGGACCACATCACAAAAACCTCTGTAGTAGGAACTACAGAGGATCCTGCTAAAGTAAAGACCAACGCATGCCCTTTTGTTTTTCAAGCATTCTACTGCTGGTACCCTTGACAGCAGGAGATTGAGAAGCTAGTTCTTGCCAGCCTTTCTGGATGAACAAGATACTTTTCTGCTTGAAGTAGGCTATCTTTTGCTCTGATGAGATACTTGTCTACATATCAAAAACAGACACTTACCTGTAACATAAGTAATGTATGTCTCAGACAACGTGGAGCAAAGGATGCTATGCAGCCAGTAATTGTTATGGAAATGCTTTTTGTAAGCTGCATTGATTTCACATCATAACATTTCACAGCAGGATGAGACAAACACTGCCTTCTCATGCATCTGTGTGGCTTCTGCACTGATTCGCCTAAGAGCTGCCTGTTACACATCACAGAATCACAGAATGTTAGAGATTGGAAGGGACCTCGAAAGATCATCTAGTCCAATCCCCCTGCCGGAGCAGGAACACCTAGATCAGATCGCACAGGAACTCATGCAGGCGGGCTTTGAATGTCTCCAGAGAAGGAGACTCCATAACCTCTCTGGGCAGCCTGTTCCAGTGCTCTGTCACCCTCACTGTAAAGAAGTTTTTTCTCATATTCAAGTGGAACCTCCTATGTTCCAGCTTGAACCCATTGCCCCTTGTCCTATCACTGGATGTCACAGAGAAGAGCCTGGCTCCATCCTCCTGACACTCACCCTTTACATATTTATAAACATTGATTAGGTCACCCCTCAGTCTCCTCTTTTCCAAGCTAAAGAGACCCAACTCCCTCAGCCTTTCCTCATAAGGGAGATGCTCCATTCCCTTCATCATCTTTGTGGCTCTGCGCTGGACTCCCTCCAGCAGTTCCCTGTAACTCTTGAACTGAGGGGCCCAGAACTGGGCACAATATTCCAGATGTGGTCTCACCAGGGCAGAGTAGAGGGGGAGGAGAACCTCTCTTGACCTACTGACCACCCCCCTTCTGATACACCCCAGGATGCCATTGGCCTTCTTGGCCACGAGGACACAGTACTGGCTCATGGTCATCCTGCTGTCCACCAGGACACCCAGGTCCCTCTCCCCTATACTACTCTCCAACAGGTCAGTACCCAACTTATACTGGTACCTGGAGTTATTCTTGCCCAGATGCAAGACTTTACACTTGCTCTTGTTAAATTGCATTAAATTTTTCCCCGCCCAAATCTCCAGCCTGTCTAGGTCTCGCTGAATGGAAGCACAGCCTTCTGGCATGTCAGCCACTCTTCCCAGTTTTGTATCATCAGCAAACTTGCTGAGGGTGCACCCTATTCCCTCATCTAAGTCGTTGATGAATATATTGAAGAGCACTGGTCCCAATACTGAACCGTGGGGGACTGCACTAGATACAGGCCTCCAACTAGACTCCATCCCATTCCCCACAACTCTCTGGGTTCTTTTCTCCAGCCAGTTCACAATCCATCTCGCTACCCAATCATCCAGATCACACTTCCTCAGTTTAGCCACGAGGATACTGTGGGAGATGGTGTCAAATGCTTTACTGAAATCGAGATAGATCACACCTACCGCTTTACCATCATCTGTCAACTTGGTAATGTCCTCATAAAAGGCTACCAGGTTGGTCAAGCATGACTTCCCCTTGGTGAAGCCCTGTTGACCGCCTCTAATAACCTTCTATGCCTGATATGCCTAGAGAGAGCATCAAGAATAAATTGTTCCATCACTTTTCCAGGGATGGAGGTGAGGCTGACCGGTCTGTAGTTACCCGGGTCCTCCTTCTTGCCCTTTTTGAAGACTGGAGTGGTATTCACTTTCCTCCAGTCCTCAGGCACCTCCCCCGTTCCCCACAACTTACCAAAGATGATGGAGAATGGCCTAGCAATGACTTCCACCATCTCCCTCAGCACCCGCGGGTGCATCCCATTAGGATCCATGGATTTATGGGTGTCCAAATTACTTAACCGCTCCTTAACCCAGTCTTCATCTACCAGAGCAAACTCCTCCTTTGTCCTGACTTCCTCTGGGGCTTCAGGGGTACGGGGCTCCTCAGGACAGCCTCCAGCAGTATAGACAGAGACGAAGAAGGCATTGAGTAACCCTGCCTTCTCCGTATCTTCTGTCACCAGAGCACCCACCTCATTCATCAGTGGGCCTACATTGCCTCTGGTGTTAACCTTATCTGCAATGTATCTGAAGAAGCCCTTTCTATTGTCCTTGACCCCTCTAGCAAGGTTTAATTCTAAGGAGGCCTTAGCTTTCCTAGTTGCCTCCCTACACTCTCTGACAACATTCTTATATTCCTCCCACGTGGCCAGCCCCTCCTTCCATGACCTGTAGACTCTCCTTTTGCACATGAGTTTGCCCAGCAGGTCCCTGTTTAACCACGCAGGTCTCCTGGCACCCTTTCTTGACTTCCTACCCGTTGGGATGCACCGATCTTGAGCTTGGAAGAAGCTCTCTTTGAACGCTAACCGACTATCTTGGGCCCCTTTACCTTCAAGTACCCTGTCCCATGGGATTTCCCCTGGCAATTGTTTGAAAAGGCCAAAGTTGGCCCTACTGAAGTCCAACGTTGCTATTCTGCTCGGTATTCTGTTACGGCCGTATGAAATCCTGAACTCCACCACCTCATGGTCACTGCAACCAAGGCTGCCCTCAACCTTCACCTCTTCAACCAGACCCTCCTTATTCGTGAGAATAAGATCTAGCATCGCTCCTCTCCTAGTCGGCTTGTCCACCATTTGCATCAGGAAGTTATCATGAATGCACTGGAGAAACCTCCTGGACTGTGGATGGCTGGCTGAGTAGGCCTTCAAGCAAATATCAGGGTAGTTCAAATCCCCCACATTAACCAGGGCCTGTGACTGCGAGGCTGTTACCAGCTGCCTGTAGAAGGCCTCATCAACTTCCTCGTCCTGATCCGGTGGCCTGTAATAGACACCCACGACAGTATCACCCATGCCAGCCTGTCCCTTAATTCTCACCCACAAACTCTCAACTAGCTCGTCATCCACCCCTGGACAGTACTCAATACATTGAAGTTGTTCTTTCACATGAAGAGCAACTCTTCCCCCTCGCCTTCCTGGCCTGTCTTTCCTGAGAAGGGTATAGCCACCCATTACTACATTCCAGTCATGTGAGCTGTCCCACCATGTCTCTGTAATTGTCACCAGGTCATAATCTCCTGACCGAACACGGATTTCTAACTCCTCCTGCTGATTCCCCATGCTGCACGCATTTGTGTACAGGCACTTCAGGGAGCAGGCTCAGCACGCCAGTTTCACCATAGGAGCGTGGGAGGACCCCCGGTCTTTATCAAAACTAGAGTGCTGCCCCACTGGTGCAAGCCCAGTTACAGCCCCATCCCCCTTTGAATCTAGTTTAAAGCTCTCTCAATGAGCCCTGCCAGATCCTGTGCTGGGATTCGTTTCCCCCTATGAGACAGACGAGTTCTACCCCTTGACAACAGGCCAGGGGCTGAGTAAACCGCCCCATGGTCAAAGAACCCAAAGTTCCTGTCTCGACACCAGTCTCTCAGCCAATTATTCATTACTTGTCTTTTCCTAGCCCACGCCATGTCCTTCAACGTCCCAGAAGGTACAGAACAGAACACCACTTGTGCACCCGTTCCTTGAAGTATTCACCCTAAACCCCTGAAATCTCTTTTCACAGTTCGCAGGCTCCTCTGAGCAATTTCATCACTGCCCACCTGAACTATGAGTAGTGGGTAGTAATCAGTGGGATGAGCCAGCTCTGGGAGTCTTCTAGTTATATCCCTGACCCGGGCCCCAGGGAGGCAGCACACTTCCTTACGGCTCAGGTCCGGTCTGCAAATCAAGCAACCAGAAACGCACACAAGGCGTTTCTGAAGCATTGCAGTGCTTGCTACAGTACTCAATACAGCAATGAAGTACAACAATTCTTGAGAGACACATAAAGGAGAACTTCAAGCTTCCTGTCAGTTAGTTACATTTCATATCCCATCTCCTATGTCTGTATCACTTTTATTAATTTCCCAGCAAAATAAAAGAAAGGATCAGAAAACATCAATACAAAGGGCAACAAATTCATCATTCCACAGCAAAATTTAATTTAATTTGCAAAAATCAACTTCCCGTTTGTGTTGTTAAAGTCAAAAAAGTTAGACAGACTGGGATACACTACAGCAGGCTATTGAATGTGACACTGATGCCAAAGCAAGACAGTGCACTATTAAGTCTTGAAGGACACAAGTTAGGGTTCTTTTATGGAAAATAGGCCTTCTGAGGTCTCTTTTTGTTCTTTAAGGAGATAACAATTTGGGGAGTGGAGATAACTGCTAAGCTGTTCATAAATGTAGAATTCTCTAAGGCATTTTCTTTAGTGCCATGTGACATACTAACCAAAGGGCTGATGCTACACAGTATCATTTTATGCACACTTTATTGTGAAAAAATAGCTAGCTAAGACACATCTAACAAGAGAGAGGGAGTTCTAGAAAGCTCTGGGAATAGCAGGGAACTTTCTTTCCCTAAGAGAATTGCCAGGAAAGCACTGCAAAACTACATTGCCTTATATTATTAAACTCTTCACCTAAGATCTGGACTGCTTTATTAAACTCAGATGAAACAAAAATCGGCAAAAAGACACACAACAGATATGTTTGCATGGTATAAGGAAGGTAGGTGCATGCATGCTCTGCCATGATTGCTAGTACACGAGATCTCTTTGCCCATGCTTTACCTAATGAAATGTCATATGAACAGGGTAGCAAGCATTGACTCAGTGATATCTGGCTCGTAGTGTTGTTTAGGAAAGACATTCACTTCACGCAAGCTGAGTGAACACGAAGAGGTGTTCGTCATACAGAGCAAACTGAATCACGTGCTCACATCTGAATGGGCCATTCGAACAAGATGCATTTCCATACTAAATCGTCTGGCTAACAAGTGACATCAGATCACTCTTGTGGGAGAGAACTCAAAAAGCCCAGCAGAAACTCCCAGCTTCATACTACGCCAAAAGGACAGATAAATGGGAAAGCGGTGATCAACAGTAGCAGGCTGAAATTGCTTCTGACTGAAACTTTAGTGAAACTAGTATTCAGATAACACAACCAGTGTCAGTATCTGCATTTTAAAAAGGGTTTTGAGAATTAAAGAAGATCAAGAGCCACAAAATCAGTCTGTAGTTTGGGGGAAAAGGTTCTTAGATAATTCAAACTGTCAGTTCATCACAGGTGAAAAATGAAAGGTGACTTGCTTCCAGTACAACTATCTTTATTGTGGAAAAATTAGTGAATACTAATGGACCCCTGAAACTAAAGGGGAAAAGGTGTGTACTAGTGGGCAGCATCTGACATCAGACAAATTTGAAATGGAAATTAGGCACAGCTTTTGTCTAGTATGTCCTCTTTGGAAAAACATATGCTAGTCAAGTGAAAATTTCCTCAGACTTGGGTAATTCAGATCAACAGAGGCAGAAGATGGTGAAGTAGAATGAGTGATGATACGAGGTCATCCTACAGCATGGGCTCGTCAAGGTGTTGGGATTCCATTGCAGCGTGCTCCAACAACTGATTGCAGTAAGTCTCGTGAAACTGGTGCACATCACACATGCCTAATTTTCATGCAGAAGGTGAGCCTGATGAACTGGATTTGTTGTACATGGAAAAGCTTCTATATCACACACAATACAGACTCAGCTCTGGGCCTTCTGGCTTATTAAGACAGGTGTAATATGATATGCAGGAGGTCAGACAGTGTGATCCAATGCTTCCTGCTGTCTTTAAACTCTATGAGTCTTTGATAGCATAGCCTAAAAAATGGTAAATTTTGTATTTACTACCACAATTGAGATCTATGAATCTATTTAGAGTAGTATAATCAGAACTCAAATATTTGAAACGCTTCTCAGTTTTCCCTCCTTAATCAAACCTTTTAAATCAAAACATAATTCGCTTCAGGCTACCAGCGATTTCCTGAGTCAGTCAATTTCGTTAGCATGCAGCACTCCAAGGCCTTATCCCCACAAAATTTACTCAGTTGCTAACTTATGCTGCTTAGTCCTGCGGTATGTATTCTTTGTTACAGTATTTTTGGACAGACTAGTTTGAGCTGTTAACTTTTGTTAACCCAGATCCTGTTTCTTGATTTAGGCAAGCAATCATTCACTTTTATTTTCTTCTGTGCAGAAATATAATCACTCCAAAGAGAATGGGTGCAAGTATCAAAGGATGCTTAATGCAGGAGAGTTGGACGAGATGACCTCCGTGATCCCTTCCAACTCAAACTATTATATGATTCTATACTAATAATGTTTCTTGCTCCACTTAAACAATGCAGACATTGGTACTGGTGTTTTATTTTTCTACATGCTTTTTGATGTCTCATGTAAAAGATTTTCACTGTATATTAAGTACAGAATAAGTCACTTTCTCTTACCACTTTGTGGGAAATTATTTTACGTTCCTCTTGAATACTATGATTGATGATACTTCCACTTACACCCAGATTCTTGCACACAAAAAAAATAAAATATAATCTCCACCTGGTTTTAAGAACACCTCACATTAAATCCATGCAGTTAGAAATTTTTTATCCATCAGACACAGAATCTTATATTTAGATTTTTATGGTGTTCTAGGCAAGAAACATAATCTTGGTTTCCAAATACACAAAGCTTTGGGCTTTTGATCCCCCAATCATAATCATTCATGCAGTACTACTGAAAGAGATAATATAACTTAGAAGTGTAACATAATTTAGTGAACATACTTTCGCACTGAGAAAGAATGTGGATAAATTGGAAGAAACTGAGAAACTACAGTATTTGTTTGTCTGTCACATCAGAAAAACACCTGAAAGACTCAAGGTCAATTGAAATTACTGAGAAAAAGACTCCACATATGAACTACATAAAGTAAGAGAACTTTCAACAGCCACACTATGGGCGTAAGTCATAAGAAAGAAAATGTAACAAAAGGCACATTTTAGGAGCAGAAAAAAAAGAGTTATAGTCAAAATGAACTTTCTGAAAACAGTAATTAAAAGCTGTACCTGAATAATTACAGATGATCCATCAGAAAGAAGTTTATCGGAATTCAGATGTACAGGACCTCTAATATTCATTTCAGTGTTTATTTCTGATGCATTTTTATTTAAAAAACATTTTAACACCTTTCAGTTATCTGTCACTAATGTGATAGCACCTGTTGGGGTTACAAAAAAGTACACATATTCTTATCCGCCAGAATGATCTAAACTTCTTCAGTTCAAATGCCCTAGTATATCTTGCTATACACTATTCTAAGCCCTTGAGGTATCACAGCAATTTATATCCCAGGACATGTAAATCTTCTTATGCTTGCCAGATGTAAGTGCTGGTAAGCCTGAGGGCTTTCTAAATATTATAGCAAGACCTTCAATATATCTCTCTTAAATGAGCAAGCATAACACAGAATGGGCATATTTAAAATTTATTCAAGAGATGAGAAGTGGTGGTTCTCAAAAGGGAAGAGCTTTCAAAGGTGTCAGCTGTAACTGCTCAATGATGAAGACTGAAATTTAGACAGAAAATTACTTTTGTGATGAACGTTACACTATCTGGCATCCAAGTACCTTCCTGTCTAGTGGAATCTGCAGCCATGTTGCAAAACAGAGACTGGAGAGGAAAATGTCCACAGAAAGCAATGTGTGTAGCAGAGAGTTAAATTAGCAAATATGTGAAGCTTGTGCCTTGGCATGCGCTCTTTCAGAGACTTTGATATCTAATTCCTTAAAAAAAGAAAGCACCTACTTTTACTGAAGATTACTTGCTTTTTTCAAGAGCTAAGTGCCTGACCATTTCCTCTAAAGCACAGGTGAAGGAAACAGTGACTGGAGGACCACAGGTCCTTGCAAAACCCAGCTAGGACAACTCTAATCAATAGAACTCAGTAGCCAGAGCACTTATAGGAGATGTGGGTTTAAATCTCTACAGAGAATGAAGAGGAATCAGGGTTTCCCACGCAGCAGGTGACTTCTCCAAACACCATCTTACTATTTAAAATAGAGGATACTTTCTTCAGCTTCTCCTTTGCCAGCAGTATTTTATATAGGGATCCAAGTATGTTTTCTAATGATCGACTGGATTGGGCTCTCCGAACAGTCAGAAAAATGATGTCTGCCTGTAAGTGCAGTTAGGTTTTACATATCTCAGCATACAGCAGTCTTACCACATGCAAGCATGGGTATTCAAAAAAAAATAGCTAAGAGCAGACATACACGTACTTCTGCATTTAAGGCACCTTCAGAGTTATATTGCACCCATATAAGTGTTAATACTCTATGTAGTGAGATGTAGGTGCAAAGTAGGTTTTTTAATGGATTTATAATCTCTCTGTCATGAAAATTTGAAATACATTCAGTCATATGTGCTTTTTTTTATATTTCCAGATTCTGCAGTCTCCATGTTTTTAAGGTGAGGAAGTTATTTCCTAAAATCTAGGAAAGAGAAAATGTGTCTCTCAATGAAATATTTCATAATTATGTTTCTCATTTTAACCTGTTCTTCATTTCCGATTTGCCACATCAAACTAAATCATTACATGTTTTACTACCAGCAGCACATAATGAGAGCATGTTGACATTCCTGAGTCCATTTCATTCTGTTTATTTCACTGGTGTTTCACAAATTTGAATGATCAGTTTGAAGAGCAATTTTTCTCAAAAAAAGTATTAAATACATAATTATATTGCTCTGGTGGTAACAGTGAAAGGTGCAATGTATCCTCTAGAAGGGAAAAAAGAACTTGCAACCAAAGATTTGAAGAAAATATTCCAAATAACATCAAACTGAATTTAACTAGTTAATTCAAGACAAAATTTTACTCTCACTATAGTAAATGGAACTTTGTTAGTTATCCTGGTTTTGGCTGGGACAGAGTTAACTTTCTTCATAGTAGCCAGTAAGAGGCTGTGTTCTGGATTTGTGCTGAGAAGAAGGCTGATAACACACTGATGTTTATAGCTTCTGCCAGGACAGTCAAGGACTTTTCAGCTTCTCTGCTGTGCCAGTGTCTGCAGGTGCAGGAGAAGCTGGGAGAGAGCACAGCCCCGGTTACTAGCCTGGGATTCAACTTTAGGTTTAGGATTGAGACCCAAATTGGCCAACGGTCTATTCTACATCATTTATGTCATGCCCAGTATATAGATAAAGATCAGTCCAGAAGTGTTCTTTTTCTCCAGATTGTCTCTCTCTCAGGGTTGCCCCCATCTCGGGGTTGTCTTGCTCACTTGGTCTCTCAGACACTTGGGCTCTTGCCTCTTTTCTGGGATCGTGGTTTCAGGACTCTCCCTGCTCTGGGATCATTAGCTGGGAATGGACTGAGCCTTGGTCATCAAGTGGTGAGTATTATCACTGTGTATCACTCACTTGTATCTTTGTATATATATCACTATTATCATTACTATAATTATGATTTTCAATATAATTGTAGTTTAGTTATTAAATTGTTCTTATCTCAACCCACAGATCTCCACCCCCTTTACTCCTTTAATTCTCTCCCCCATCCTTGGGAGGGGAGAGTGTGAGCAAGTGGGTGTTGTGGCGTTTGGTTGCCACCAAGGGTGAAAATTTGACATCAGTGTGCTTAATGGAGGGGGCATATAGGTTAGGAAGAAAACACTTTGTAGAAGTCATCACTGAGGCAGACACTCAGACGAACACACAGAGCTCTCCTGAAAAGTGGTTACGTGCCCTTGGCTGCCACAAAGGTTCTTGAAAAGTTTCTTTGAACGTAGGCTACTAAACATAGTAAAAAAAACCCAATTGAGAGATTTGACTTTTAAAATCTGACTTGCTAGAACAGGCTGTCAAAATTAATGACTGTGAAAGCACTGAACCAAGTTTCTTCAAGGGTGTTTCAGTATATTTCACTGTGGTTTAAAAATCAAACCACATCTAATGAATGCATGCATGTACTGTGACTACATTTCACTGTTTGCAAATAATTCCAGTTTGTGTGTTGTGATGAAATCACTTATAGAGATATTTTTAAAAGAACGAGAAGAATTGAATTGGAAATGTTGGTCTCATTTTCAAGTTCAACGTCTTGGAAAGGCTGTCTTTGTCAGCCTCCTGCAAATATGCAAGGACATCATTGTTATGACGGAGAAAGAAACCTAGGGTGGTAGCAATGCACTGGGTGGGTTGAATTATGTGGAGGATTGAAAAGTCTTTAAGAGGATGACCCACCACATCCTGAACAGCCTTTTCCAATGAACCTGATGAGAACAAAATGTATCAATAAATTTCAGGAAGAGGGGTTTCATTCTGAATAATTATTGTGCGAAATGGCAGGATATTTTGGGAATAGAAAAAAGGTCACTAGGGACTTAGGATGAGTCTCTCAATGCACTTAATTTTTTTCAAAGGGGACGGGCCGAAGTCTCCAGAAGTAAAATCTCAAGACACAGTGACTGCATATCTTACTAGATGCCCTTATGGCAGCATTAGTGCCATTTTCCAGTACAGGCATAGAAGGAAGGTCTCAGGGTAGGAAAAAAAAGAGTTAACACTATCTGCATGGAGCTAAAGAATGAACATGAAAGAGGTCATAGGAAGGACCATCACAGAAAGGGCGTACACTAGGTACACGTGAAATGAGGAGAAGGACTGCCATCCCAACCATGCAAATCTATTTAAAAAGAGTCTTTGATAACAATATATCTTCAGTGTTATTTCAAGGTAACATGGTGAATAATGTATTTCTAAAATGTAATGTGCACTCTGAATCTAAATTGCAATTGTTTAGGTAGCTGCAAACTGAAATACTTTATTTTTTGCCTTACAGTCAGACAAAGGGATCAATCAAGAAAACTTCCTTCTTTCACAGAGTATGAATGAGCGCAGCCTGCATGTTGGACTTTATCAGAATTAACAAAAATATAAGCATAAAAATTGAGATTAATCTGTTTTCCTCCCTTAAAGTAAGATGCAGGATAGATAGTGATAGTACAGGTCTTTCCTTTTACTCTGTGTTCCCAGCAATCTATATACTGAAGGTCAAACAGTAAAAATAAACTAATATACAAGTCTAAAGACAATAAAGGTTTTGGTAGAACAGAAATAGGTCATTTTATCAGTGACATTTGAAAAATACGTGTTTCACAGAATCCAGTATGAGATAGTCATCTTCAGCAAGTAAAGTTCATCAGGAAAGCACTTTGAATCATCTCGTTTTTTCCTAGATTTTTGTTTTAATAACAGGTATTGAGCAAAGAAGTAAGTCATCAAAGGCAGAAGAAAAAAAGTATATTACAGAAACAGTAATATCCTTTCCCAGCATGACAATCTGACAGGGAGAGACAAGTAGGATGGTGCACAAGGCACCACAGATTTTAGAGAAATAAGTGTATCCAGTGTTTTAACAAATACATTTTTTTTTCTTTTCGTGTTCAAAGGTTCATGCAGGGATCTCATTTCAGTTATCTCATTTTGATTATTTTTAAATTTAACCTTGTAAAACAGAGAGAACCTGCCACAGCAGCCTTTTTTATATGGAATTAAATGTCTGAAACACAAGTAAAAGCAAAACCAAACCAACAAACATGATGAATGCTTAGTTTGGCATTCTCTGTTTTACTTTGTACAGACTATATGTAGAGTGCAATGCCTTAGACTATGTCTACGCAGTAATAAAAGAGATGACTGCACCTAGTAGAAACTGGGAAACTAGCTTTGAACTGTCTGCACTGGGTGTTGTTAGCCACGCACCCATAGCATCAAGGCATGGTGCAGTTTACTCTTAAGTATTTACCCAGATTTGGAGAGTTTTCACCTTGCACTGTACTTTGTGCCACAGGAGCAGCACAGCTGGAAGTACCTGAGCTGGCAAGTTCACAGCTGGGACATTTTTTTACATAAATTACGATCATACTTCTGGTTGTATCATTGGCACTCACACAGGGCTTCAGGATTTGTATTCATTTTATGTGTCTTTGCTTGAATGTGGAAATGAGATATTGTGACTCATCTCAAGGCAAGATGACTAGAACATTTACAACTCACAAACTTTTTTCTTTTTTAAATAAGAAATATGACATAAAGAAGTTAAACTGTATTTTTTAGGAAAAAAAAAAAAAAGAGACAAATTGTCAATAATTTGTCTCTTGGTGTTCCTATGTCTAACTTCCTAAGATAGAAGGCCTCGGGCATCAATCAAATAATTCAGGTCTCTGAAGTTTTGTGTACATGTAAACCGTAGACATGGCACAAGGCTTTCGATTGAATGTTCAAAAGCCATGACAGTAGCTACTGCTATTATTTCGATTAAACAATATTCCCATTTCCAGTCATCTGCAATGAGTATTTACATGGGGGGGGGAAAAAAAGGTAAAATAGACAATATCTGAAGGACAATCTCTAGGCAGAAGAGAGTCACACTGGTTTTCAGGTCATTTCTCAGTTCTAGTGGTAATAAGCATTTCTTGAAACATACTTCCACAGCAATTGTTTGACAGGTATTAGCCCTTATTTTCACTAGACAGAAAGACACAGTGATTATCTTTCATGTTGACTACTGAAGAAAACAAAGAAACCTATTGCTGGGCAGGAATCAAACTAAAAATGGACCATATTTTGAAGTTTTTTACCCCATATCCTTCTTCATACTTGATTGCCATAGGAGTAATTTTTGTTTTAAAGTACTTGCCCTTCTGTTTTGTTCTTTGGGTTTTTTTTAAATTCTAAGATGTTTGAAGTGAAAGAGACCTTAGGTTAAAAACCATATAATTCCTCCGTATACACAGGCAAAAGTGATAACCTTCATGAGAAATGACTGCCTAATTCTAATGTAATACAAGCCTAGTTCTCAGCCAACCAGGGTAATTTTTTCAGCAGTTGTTCCTGAGACACTAACTTTACAAAATCACGATATTACTATGTAGATGGCACATTTTAGTACACTTAATATCATGCACCACAAACACATATACCATGTCAATGTAAAACACTTCTGTGCATGCTCCCTCCCATAGCTGGTTGCGAAGGGAAGTAAAAGCTTAAAGGATAAAAAATTAAGGTATTCTGGATGGAATGGGAAGTAAAGACAAGCAGTGGATAAGTAGAGGTTAGAATATGAAAAAGTTAGGATATGAAAAAGTATCAATTTAAACTGACTACAGTCTCAAAGTCCTAACCTTCTTCATTAGTAGCTGCATGAGCTCTGTTTAGCTATTTTTAACCCACTTTCTGGAGTGAGAATCTAAACAGGGATATTCAGTAGCTTACATTTATTTTATATACGAGAGAAAGTAAGTTAAAACTGGCTGTTAGTTTAGGAACTGGCACTAACAACTGAGTTCTTGGCAGCAGCAAGGGAAAAATACAAACTATTCACAGAACATAAAAGAAAAAGAAGAGCAAGGATCAAAAATAAAACGATAACATGCAAAATTTCTAAGGGTCAGGAAAATACTTTAACTGTTTCTCAGTGTTCTTTCTTGCCATTTTATTTCACATCAGGAAGATTTCTCCGGGTTTCACCTACATTGTTTGAGTAGTGAATCCACCAACCAAGAAAAAACATAGCCTAGTTCCACACAGCAGAGAGGACCAGTCAACCTCATCAGCACAGGAAGAATATTCACAGGCATCCATGAGTAACAGAGCTACAAAGCAACTGCAGTGAAGGCCACAGTTCCTTGCTGGGTTTTACAGAGCATGAAAATACCTAACAATTCTCTTTTAATTTGTGACAGCTCAGAATCTATTTAACAGAACTAGAGGGGTTTTTTGTTTGGTTGTAGGTTTTTTTAGATTTGTGTAAAACTGCTCATGAAAAAGTCAGGAAGCTGCTATGGGATAGACACATCTCTTGTTTTGTGTAATTGGACCTAGCATTCCTAGCTTGTATTTCAGTAATCCCAGAGACCTCTCTGGAAACTTCAGTTTCTCCCTTTAGGTCTATTGACTTGGCTAATGATTTGATTTTTCAGTGCAATGCATTGCACTAATCACGCTTGGCAATCACAAACATGGATTAGCATAGCCAAGCGTAGGAAGACAGGGTGCAGTTTCCTGCCCAGCCTCAGGCAAGGGGACATTTTGCACAGCTGGCATTGTGCACGTTTGCAAAAGCAACGTAAACATGCAAAAGGCCCCAAGGCTTTACATTTTGACACATCCCAAAGTTCAGTCTAGTTGAAGTACTTCCTTTTGCCAAAACAAACTGCACATAATTGGGGGAAAAAAACCCACCACATGTTAAGAAACCCACAACATTCAGTCTAGCAGCAAAATAAAAGTTGTGTCGAAAGCTAGATCATCATCTGTCACTGCAACTACATTTACTAGAAAAGAAGAGGGGAGAAAAGTATGGTGAGAAATACTGAAGTGCTTGAAGATTTTCCTTTTGATAGTAATTTCTTCTACTCTCTTGTCTCAAAGTAACCTCAACCTTATAAAAACAGAAAGCATCACTGGCAAAGGATCTTCTATACAGTGTGTGTAGTTTTGCATGTCTGTCAGAGTGATCCTGGATTTTCTAGCAATATTTTAGTGAGGAAAGGAGAAATAACTGTAGTTCTATTAAGACTGGAGGTGACAATCCTCTTCCTTGATAAAAAGACTGCTGTTTAAACGTGCCATTCTTGCTTTCTGCCTCTGACCCATAATCAAAATCTTCTTTTGTTTCCAAAAAGGAATTGCAAAATTTTTGTCTGAAATTTGACTGGTGTTAGATAACCTTTCCACTATGAAGTAACATAGGTTTTGCCTATAGATATTCCTCTACAGAGACAAGTGTGATGCATGCACCAGTAGCCAGACAATACCAGAAAAAAAGAAAAAAGAAAGACATAAACACTGAAGCTGATTAATGTTTTTACATCAAAACATTTTCTAGAAAAAAAATTTGGATTTTTGGTAAGAAATCTTCTGTTTCAACTGAAAAACACAGTGATGTTTTCACCAACAACAGTAAATGCAAAGTGGTGACTTTAGTCAGGGAAGTAAAGAGGAAGAAAAGGTAAACAGACAAAAGAGCAGCTACAAACTGAGGAGGTACTTTTTCAGGGAATTGATGAAAAAAGGAGGAAAAACTTCTGCAACTGTCCCAGGACAAATATGGGGGCATTTCTGGACCAGTCCTTGATAAAACCCATTATGCAATTAAGCAGCACTCTTGGTGCAAATTGTTCATCAGCAAACAGTCTAGACACTGTATCTGTAATATAATTTATGACACCGTTAGGGTCCTATGCTTACCGTTCTTTCTCAACCCAGTTGTTCGTATATGTTAACCTCCTATAAAGTACAGAACCTTTTTACACAGTGAGAACTAATGCCAGAAAGTATGTGATTTCACTAACCCGCATTTTGAAATGGAAAGCACTTAGTGAATTACTTAGCTCTTTAGAAAAATCATCTTCAGGTTTTACCAGGTGAGACATTTTGCATGTGACAGTCTCAGAGTCCTTATCCAGTCTAGTTCTTTATACATGACACAGCAAGGAACACATACATTATTTTCCATTAGTCTTTTTTCTAAGGTTTTGGCAGGAGTTTTTAATATCTTCTGCTTGTTGCTCCATAGACATTCGACCAGCCAATGGTTACCAGGGATACACACTACCAAAATACTCTCTTAAATCAGGGTCACCATATCTGTGATACTCTACATAATCAGATAGCTGTAAAATAATCTACCAAGTTATCATGTTTAACAGCTTCTCAACCACATTTGCGCCTGCCAGGTTCTGTGCTGTGGCACAGCATTGTTGGTATCTCATGAAAGAAAAGAGTCATTGGACAGATGGGACAGCTCTCCCCAGCAGCGGTATTGCCAGCCAGATGTGTCAACAGCACTGCCACAAATCTGCTATTAAAGTTGCCAATAATTGGTGCCCTTGGATTTTGCTAGGTTGATATAACAGTCCTGTACAGAACAGCTACCCAAAGAAAAACTTATTTGGACTACAGTGGGTTTAGGATCTGGCTAAAACAACCCTGAGCAATAAATACTCTTTAATTCTGCATTTATTTTATGTGTTAGGACAAACAACAATCCGAACTACTGGGAAAAGGAATGTACTCATTTTTTTGCCTTGATTTTCTGTTTGGTATTGGTTGCATTTAAAGTTCTATACATGAGATTCAGTGTGGACACAATCACAAGGCCCCACCAGTCAGAAAGTCATTTCATTTAGTAAGCACTATCTCCAATTCTCACACCATGCACCTCAATAAAGAAGAATAAAGACTTTTCAAAAAAAATTAAAACTCATTTTCAAAGGAATGAAAAGACAAGGAATGAAGTCTTGTCAGCTTCTTGTGTGTTTTCATTAAGACTTATTTAGGACTGCAATATATTTTGTGTTTATTCTCCAGTTCCAACAAACTCTCTGAAGTGGCATGTGATAGCTTCTTTCTCCTTGCTCTCCTGTTCACCATCTGCTTTCCCAGCAGTCCCTTGCTCTGCTCTTTAACTTTTCTCCCCAGGATCTTAGTTCTAAGCACACTTCAAACTAAGCATTCAAGAAAAGACTGACTGGAAGCCTTTAAGCAATGAATAGTCCAAGCTCAGCTTTTACCCGTTTCTGTTAATGTAAACCTCCTGAAAAGCATATCCTGTCCTTCCACATCAACTTTTTGAGAGAAAGCAACACGCAGAGTGCCCAGAAAACCACCACTGTACCAGCTAGAGCTGATGTTTGCCATCTCCCCATTTCTCTCCAATAATGCAACCTAACATAAGTCAGAAAACATTTTTTTTCCTCATTCTATGAAAAAGAAATAATCTGTAGTCCATTTATGTGTTTCCATGTAGAGATTTATAATGCATCGAAGTAGTGAGTCAAGGAACTGGATTGCTTTTAATGTCCTTGCAAAACAACAGAGAAGCTCAATTACTAGGGCTTACTACTGCTCTCACTGCTAGTTATGTAGCCTATTTAGAAATCCTAAATACTCTTCTCAAATATCAAAGAAAAAAACCAACCCTTTTATCATTATTCCATTTTATGTACATGCTCTTCTCTGTTAGCTTCTTTTATTACCCTGATTTTCTTTGGTCTTCAACATTATCTTCATTCTCATCTCCTTTTTCAAAAAGGACAGTGTGAAGCTTATCTCAGCTTTGGTCTCTGAACTCCTTTTATTTGTCTAAATAGAATTAAAGGGGGAAAAAAAGACTGTTCAATAAGTGTTTTATTTGCTACCTTTGTTACACTTTTCCTTTTAAACTACTTCTAATATTTTTAATTTACTCTCTTCCATAGTATTTGTTTTTCTTTCTCTCAAAGGTGCCTGATCTTTCTGAATGTAATATCATTTTCCTTTTTACAGTACCCTCTATTGCTTACAAGGATGTCTTTTTATGTCTCAGACCTTTTCTGTATGGGCTCACCTTTCATTCTACTTTTACTTAGAACTACTGAACAAGCAGAAGTCCAAGCCCATGTTATTAAAAGTGTAAAACTTAAAAAGCTTCATTTTGTGGGTTTGAATCACACTCTCACTGTCTCTAAGTAAGAAAAGCTAAGTAAATACGTCAAGTAACAAGGCATATACAAGGCTAGATATAATGGATCTTTATACATGTGTAACGTGTCCTTATACAAATAAGTGATATCGGACACAGTTGTCTTGGTTTATATCCAGGTGGCCAACAGCTGGAAAGACTGAGGCCAGAATGAAGATAAGCTCCAGGTTTCCTGAAATCATAAACAAAGGCATGCATGTATCTACATTTCATGGGGCCCTGCCACTGTTTTTTGGCCCTAGGCATCACTAGCAGTATATACATTGCGACAGCAGACTTTCTATGTGTTTCTGCCATCACAGTCTCTGTGTCCACTGTTGAGCAAGGACACGTTGCAGCAAAATGAATACTGTAGATTGTACACCAAAAGAGATGTGACTCCACTGTTTATTATAAGAGCCATACTCTACAGCTTAATAGTTAATTCTTAGTAGAACAGAAAATCAAATGCAAACATATTTCTGTGCAGTAAATTTGGATTTTGACAGTGAGAGAAATTATTTTTGCATTTCACATAATTTTCAAGTATTAGACATTACAAAGAATAACCCTAATTCTTTTTAAATATATTTCCAAATTTCCCTTTCACGCTTGCCTCAAACATCTAAGAAACTTTGAGAGACCATTATCCAATTACTGTTTAAAAATAAAATGCATTAAAACTATGAAACCAGAAAGAACCTCATGCACCGTGGCAGCTGTCCAAGGAGCCACAGTGCCCAACCAACTGCCTGAAACGCTGGACTATGGCACCCTGTGACTTACGGTACAGTTAGAGAGATTTTTTAATTCTTTCCCCTCCAGTGGCCCACCTCGTCAGGAGAAGTGGAAAATGCTGCCACCCAGCCCGGCAGCCAGGCAAGCCCCAGGAGAGGAGAGTACCCTCAAGCTGAACACAGAAGCAGAGCCTGTGCCCCCTGTTTCCTGGTTAAGCGCTATAACCAATAACTTACTGGAAACCTCCTGTTACCAGTAAGCTGTCCGGGAGGTGGTAGATGCTGACACACATGCCATTGCACCTTCCAGACAGAGCCTGTGAGAGGCCTGGTACCATCCACACATTTGGCAAGCTCAGAAGTCACACCAGGATAGACATCGCTCTGCTCAGTGTCCCAGTCCTACCAGGGCAGGGGGGCAGGTATCTCAGTGCTTGGAGAGGAGCAGCTCTGGCGACAAGACCAACACAGATTTCCAGCATCAGCAGAATTGTCACTTCTTCAGAGACAGAATTAGTCAACTGAGATTTCTGGGATTACCTTACCACCAAGCAGAGGATTTTAGGTCACCGTGATGGACTCTAACATCCCTGGTTTGCCCAAACCCTCTTGTTTTCTTTCCTATTAAGCTCAAAGGGCTAATACTGATTGTTTCATAAAGTACACAGTGTATTTCTAGACCCTTAAAATGTTACACAATCTGAAAGAAATAATACACAGTAAAGAACTCCCACAAAGAGATTTTACTTGCAAATATGTTATGACCCCATTTTTCCGAGGTATCTACAAATGAAGGTGTCTACTGAAGTTTTCAAAAGCACCTCAGCGTGCTTTGAAACCAAGGTGAAGTATATCTTGAATATACTAATTTTGAATATACATACCTTGAATATACAAATACAACTGCTATTGGTAAATCTTTCAGTATTATCAATATTTAACCCATTCCTTACTAGTGTAAGTAGGGAGAGCTGAGACAAAGCCGGTGGCATATCACGGTTTCTCCTCATTAGATTTTTACATTTATGTATGAGATCAATCACAGCTTACATTGAGCTTGCCTTTCCATAAATCTTAAAGGATACAATTCTGACTCCGCATGTCTTAGCATAAACATATGCCTTGTTATTACTGTTTACCTTTTCTTTTTCCAAGTTTTATTCTATGAATGCTAAAATTGCAGTCACCTGTATATTTAGAGGAATAAAGGCAGCTGGGATACACATTATACACAGTGAATTTATTTATCCACATATGTGCTACTTATATTCATGGTTAGCAAGTATGAAGTCTGCAGTGACTGCATTGTTTTGTATGGTTCCAAGCACACGAGAAATGGCATCACAATTCCCCAGCCTAGCACAGGACAGCAATGTGGCAGGTCACCAATGTGCAAATGAAACTACCAATGTGCAAATGAAACTACCAGGTTAAATCAAATGCCATCCTCCGCATTGCTGATTGCTCTTAACACCTCACCAAAGCCTCTCTCCAAAGGTTCAGCTTAAAAGGCAGAAAAGCTGAGTGGTCAGCCAGGCTCTGTTTTTATTGCACTTCTCAAAACCTGACAGGCGGGTCTATCCCTACCTCTTATTCTCTGCCTTGTGGTATTCTTCTGGGTCCCTACCAGCAGCAGAAAGAGAGACACATTCAGGGACCATGTTCTCAGAGGCCAGAGCAGCAGGGGCTTAAGAAGCAGAAGGACAACTGCAATACTGAGTCACCTGTCTGCTGAACCCAGATCCTTTCCTCCAAAAGTGGCCATCTGAAGATGTTTGGAGATTGCTTTAAAAAAAAAAAATCATAGAATCACAGAATCATAGAATGGTTTGGGTTGGAAGGGACCTCAAAAATCATCCAGTTCCAACCCCCCTGCCATGGGCAGGGACACCCTCCACTAGCCCAGGTTGCTCAAAGCCTCATCCAGCCTGGCCTTGAACACCTCCAGGGATGGGGCATCCACAATTTCCCTGGGCAATTTGTTCCAATGCCTTACCACCCTCACAGTAAAAAAACTTCCTCCTAATATCCAATCTAAATCTACCCTCTTTCAGCTTAAAGATCCATGTATACCCTCCCGGTAGTAAGACGTGGGCCTTCTGACTCTGTGTCTAGACCAGAGGGGTCTTAGACCCCAATTGAGCTATTCTTTATGAATTCACAGAGTCACTTTAGAAACCCATTTATACTTCTAGCCCTCACAATGGTGCACAGGGACTGAATTCACAACATAATAGTACATTGTGCGAAAAAATACTTAATTTAGTTTTAAATCAAATAATTGCATTGGCTGACTCGAGTCCCTGTATTTTGAGAAACAGCAATTAAATTATTTTACACTCCCATTTTTCATGCTAGTCCTGCTTTTATAGTTCTCTATGATACGCTGCCCTTTTCCAAGCAGAAAGGTGTGATGTTCTGCCTTGTTCAGAACACGTTCCCTGCTGCTTACCCACCTTACTGCAATTAATCTAGATGAGTTATGGAGAGAGCAGTATTAGTGTGATTAAAAGTTAAACCTGAATAATTGTCACACCCCATATTTTGAATTCTCCTTCCCTCCAACAGAGTCTTGAAATAGCTAAATAAAGCTTACACTCATGCCTTGCACACCAACAAACGGCTGGGCTGTCTGTAAGCCTTTCAGGCAATCTTGCTAAGGTGGACAGAAGCAGCTCTAATTCAAAAAGCAGTGTTCTCTCAGAGGGGCTTATTATATTAATGTCGGCACAGCACTTTCAGACCTGAACTGGCTTAGGGCAAAGCAGAGGGCAAATTGCCAAAAAGGCTGGGTAGGCAGGTTGCACAGCACATAAGGTAGAGGGTGGAAGAAAAGCAGGAACATCCCTGATGTGAAGAGGGAAAGAGCGCACGGGTGAAAGCCTGTACCTGTGGATAAACAGGCAGAGTGTTCCTTTGGAGAGATAGGGAGCAGAACTGCACGCAGCCTTCAAGGTGTGACCTGAAGGACCCAGCTCCAGAACTAGGACCCACAGAAAAAAAAACAAAAACCAAAAAACTGCTAGATGTTTTGACAAGAACAGTATCTTTTATTCCTAAATAAAAAGTCTAAACAAAAAAAAAATTGGTTTTAATTGGTGCTTCATAATTTTTCTGTATTTCATTCCAAGATATTACAACAATTCGGTATTTCCTGTGAGGAAACTATCACCTAAATAAGCAAAATAAAATAATGTTGCCAAGAGATCTGAATAAGGAGATCTGAAACCTCAGCATTTCTGTAAAGGATTTTGTGATGTACTAGCAGAGTTAGTCAGCTAAAAAACCCGATATGAAAGGGGTAAGACCCCCTTAACTCACTTTACTCTTTACAGAACTATTTAAGTGTTTTGTCTCTGTAGCCCTGTGTAGCTAGATATTAATGAACAAATTATTATATGTAGGGTTCTTATAAATTAAATATAATTATATGAATGCTGTAATGACATACTAGGAGTTATATTTCAGTGATAAAGAACATCGGTTCATTTCTGAGTACCTATTTAGTTCAGGTGAGATCATATTTTGTCTGACCCTGTATGTGCTTCTCCTATCATAACCACCAAGCATTTCATTGCTAACTTACTAGTGAAATGAAACTTAATGAAATAAGAAAAATTAAATGTCATTTCAGGATTCTGGTGTTGAGTGTGTTGAGTTCAGGTTTTATGGTTTACAAAACTGTATTAATTCTTTTAAGCAATTTCTTATTTAATATCTTGTCATCTGTGATTTTTGTAAATTTCATAGGAATCTGTTGTAATATTTACATAGGTTTGGTTGTGTAATATTTAACCCATTAATCACTGTTGAATTAGGTTTTATAGTATTAAAAGAGATATAGTTTTTTCTAGGATATCCCAGTTTGTTGGGAGGTAGCCAAGTTTTGTGTTTGGGGTTTTTTAAACACATGATTACATACATGCTACTGATATAAAATGAGATTGCTCTTGAACTAAGACAACTACACCTGTAAACAGGATTTGGCTTGGTATTTATGCATACTTAAATTGCTTAATCATGATATTACCAACATTAAAAATGTGTGCCTTGCAGAATAGTTAATTTCACTAAGAAAAAACTTTTGCCGTCATTTTCTGATTTGGCATTAATGCAGCTATTTGTATTTAATATATTACTATTTTACCTGCTGCACAATTAGACTTGTTTCATTTGTCAGCAAGTTCTAAATTCTTAATAGAAAATAAAAATAATTATATTATTATAAATTGTGACTAAACGTATTTTAATGAAAATTTATTTCAAAATATCTCTTCCATAAAAAGTATGGGGGGAAAAAAGCATTAATTTTTGTAAGCCCAAACCCATTATTCTTATTTAACAGTGCTATTGTTATGATGATTGACTTCAACTGCTTCTTTTACAAAGAAAACCCAACAAATGAACAAAAACCTACAGGAGCCACAGCAAATATCTAGTTTTAACTAAGTAAATAAGTACACTAAGGGAATCACCTGCCTGCAAGAATTAGGTAGTTGTTGAAGTGGTGCCAAAGTTGTTTTGTCAACATTTGGAAGAATGAGAGAACACAAGCAACAGGATGTTCACTGGAGCAATACACAGGTGGTATGTTGCTTTAAGGGTAAAAATAAAACCAAAATTTGAGGGTTTTTTTTTTCTCCACAAGAAAAGAAGGCTGTAGCAATAACGTCAGAGCATCAGGAATTCCTGGAAAGCAGACTAAGAGAAAATGAGAGTATGCAACTTGTGCCCAAGAAATGCCTTGGGACTTCACAGTATGGTCTCATTCATCAATCCCAGAGCAACAGGACAAAAAAATCTGATGGTCTTCCACTTATTAATATGGCAACAAGGGATATAATCACTGAAATCTTTAAGTTGACCCAGCAGAACACTTCTTTGCAGTTTAAAATGTGAGATTTCAAGATGACGTAGCTGACTAAAACCACTAATTAATATTGTTGAATATTAACTTTCAAGTCTGGAAAATACTGGGCTCTCTTCAATTCCATTGAAAATACCAACATATGACAGTGCTGTCTTTTAATGAAAAAAACACAAGGCTGGAGTAAACATTAAGTGTGATATAGGATCCTACACACTTGCAATTGGAAGTATTGTTGGCTTTGGTTTTTTTTTAAATTCTACACTAAGCCATTCTGAAACGAGGCCAAATCCTCACCCTTCACTCAACAACTTGCTTGAATACCCTGTCTTCAGCTGAGACTAAATTCTCCAAATTATCTATAAAAGGAGTCAGTAGATTTCCTGAGAGGAATCTCCTTTCTGAAGAAATTCTAATAGAGTTTTTATTTTAAGTCTCTCTTCAAACACAAATCTCTTTCCCAAGGTGCAACTCTAATAAAGATAGGTGAGATACTTTACTTCTTGCTGCGTTCTTTAAAGGTGGGTCTCAATGTTTATCAGCCCAGCAATTAGTAGGACTTTACAGCATGTAAAATTTTGCACTTATGTCTGAAACTTGTTGGTGAGCATTCACAGAGCAGATAGTTGGACAGTATTTGTACTTGAATGACACAAACAGAAAGTTGTTTTGCAATTGTCATCTAGATTTGAGATCAGCATTCCATGTAATATTTGAAATTGTCAAGTGGAGCCATCTAAACTCTGACAGCCTGAAAATAAAGGTGGTATTCACTAGCTTTTAAAAAATAAAGGAATTGCAGTATCAAAAAAAATCCCAAACCAAAACCAACCAAAGAAAGCAAAGCCAATAAAATGCAAAAACCAGCCCATCTGGCTGAACAGTTGGTCCCAGAGGGTTGTGACCAGTGGCATGAAGTCCAGTTGGAGGCCAGTATCTGGCGGTGTACCCCAAGTGTCAATGCCGGGTCGGATTCTGTTCAACATCTTCATTAACAATCCTGATGATGGGGAAGTGGGTAGCATCAGGATGATTTGAGGGACAAGTCTGAAATAGGCCTACAGTCCTTGGACACGTTACTGAGAGTCCTAAACTGCACTTGACAGAGAGATCACCAATACTTACAGCCAGCTGTCAGCAAAGTGGAAAGAAAGAAAGAAACAGGCACATTAACTTTAAACTGGGCTCAGCAGGCCATCACGGCCTCTGAATTAAGATTCACAGAACTTTGTAGACAAAGAAAGAAACATTTGTCACTGCCAAGGCAGATGTTGAATATAAAGCAGAGATATCCTGCACATGCAGTTTAGTTTTATGTATCAGGTAAATAGCAAATGGTCAAGTCCCTGAGAGTCGACACACAAACGCAGTAAAGTCTCACACAGTAAGTGAGAAAATGAGTCCTAAAAATCCACATTCAGATGCTGAAACCATTCCATGAGAGGCAGGACTCCCATGAGACATGGAAGAGTATTCAGATTCAGAACAATAATTGAACAATGTATAAACAATATTAGACAATTAGGACTTTTGCACACTTCTTTGGAGCCACAGAGCACCGAAGAGGCAGGACTTTACAATTCAGTTTGAGACACAGTCTCTTAAGAAGCAAATATCTACATGCACAAAATAACACTCTTTCCATAGACATGCTGTCTAATGCCAGAATTTCTGTGAAAATTCAAAGGGCCATGTGTAGTTGGAAAGGTAGAAGCATATTACATCGGAAATGCATCAGCCTACAACAGAGCAAAACTACTCCCAGTGCCAAGACCTTGTTGTGACACGCAAACCATGCCCTTCTCTGTTATGAACCCTGGCACTACCAGTACCATTCCTACTTTTTGTCTGAAGAAAGTCAAGTTATTCACCTTTGAAATCTGGTGTCAGACTCTTTCCTTTTCTGATAAGAGTGGAAAGTTGCTCTCAACTCCTTTACCCAGGGGTGAATAAGGATCAACTCCATGGCACTGACAAATCAGACTATCAGACCTGTCAAACAGCATCACACAGGAAGGGTGCCCAGACAGCTCCAAGAAGTATCAGCAGACCCTTTCCAGGCTCAATTTTTCTGAAATTACAACCTATATTGCTTTCTAGAGGATAAGGAGAGTAACTGAACTGGATGGACTGGAATGGTCTGCCACAGTATATAAAGTTGTCTTATGCTGAGATGTACAGTACAAAGTCCCATTTGTACTGCCAGTAAGAAACGTGAGAGCACTTCCTCCAAGGAGAAGGAATTTGAGAACAATACATTTGTCTCCTCTCATTTAAAGCTGAATGTCACACACCAGCATAACACAGCTATTAAGTTTTTGGCAAGGAAGTAGTGTCTTGAGAGTACAAAAGTCAAAGCCAAAACAGTAAAGAAAAGGGAGCTGAGTTCTAGAAGGTGTTAGAAAAGTATTGTAACTTGGTACAGTGTCTTCGATGCAATGTCACTCAGAAGAGATTACACAGGGTGCAGCATCCTTCAGAACTAAGATTTGAAGAGCCTTAGCTGTCAACACTTTCAGGTCATGTTAAAATTTTTTTAGTGACTAAGATATTAACGATCTACCTCTACCTATCTTTAAGACTTTGGAGCAGGGCACATTAAGAATCAAAAAGCTTCATCTAGACATCAGTTCAGAGGCTAGTAGTAGATGGTTGTTCTGCAGAGACAACACAGCTCTTGGGTATGACTTTCCACCTAAACAGTGGGTGTATAATACGATTTTGAAAACTGCCCTCTCTCTGCTTCAGAATATTTGTTTTCTGCTCCTCAAACAGGCGGAGTACCTGAAAAAAAAGAAGCATTAGGTTGGGATAGACCTCTGATAAGATCTCAGAAGGATTATAGGCAAATACGTATATATTTCGTAACTACTTTAAGCTGGTTTATATACTGTTCAGCCTTAATACTTATTTTTAAGCAAGCTCTACATGTGAAAAACAAAGTAAAATATTCCTCTTTGACTTACCAAACCTAATTTTCCTTCAAAAATAACCCTAATGCAAAATAAGTTTATTAAATCATTTAACAAATATAATTATTCCTAATGTTTTTCACAGAAAACATGCAGAGAAGCCATTAGCTGGCTAGATAGTACAAAAGGCACACATTTTTCTAAGGTTTATTTCTAGGTATTTAAACCAATTTTATAATTCTTCACAGTAGCAATCTGTAAATTCCATTTAAAGAATTCAAATATCAATAAACTATCAAGAAAAAAAATGTTGGATCTGCTTCTGTGTCTATTTCTACCATTCTGCTGTATGCAGGTTAATTTTGTAACTGGAAAAGGAGTTTATCCTTAACACTGTATCATGGCTTTAGTTTAATTGGCTTAATTTTGCTTGTTTGCATCTCATGAAAAAAACCACACTATTCTTTCACAGCCTGTTAAATAGTTTTATATGTCATATCAATTTTGTATTTAATATCATTTGCTCACACCTCTAACTTGTCTTGTTTTATTCATTCTAAACGTAGTAATATAGAACATTCTACTTTGTGGCATAGGTCATTATTTCTATGAGCATTTGTTAATGTTTGAAAAGTTAATCAGTCATTTACAAGAATACTTTTAAAAAATCCTTTCAGCAAACGTCAGATGTTCTTGAAGCAGAATGTGACGTGATTCCATGATAAATTTTTTCCCTGTCAGATATTGTCATTAGTTGCAAAACAAGTACTCATACATAAACTCCTCTCCCTGTGCTGCGAAAGGAGAACATATACACTATTTTCATTGCTGACATAAAGTTCTGATGGCTGCCACTTTTACTTCAGAATGGCTCCTTCCCTCAGCTGTGCTTCTAGTAATAAGTTACTGATATAAAGATAGACACCTGTCAGAATTTGCTTCCCAAGGCAGTAGTAAAACCATTTTCTTTCTTCTCTACACTGAGCAGCTTCAAAGTTACAAAGACAGGACAGAATGAGTGAACATCCTAGAATTATAATAAGGTATTTATCAACAACAGTAAATTAAGACACTGGAGTAACTGCTGTTATTCTTTGCTGCTAATACCAATCTTAAAACTTATAAATTGAACAAACACACAAGTTTGGAGCAAGAGACTCTAATTTTAACTTTTTGACTGATTTGGTGGGAACTCAAATCTCTCAATACTCCATCTTTCTTTTCCATAAAATATATCTGGTAGTTCGTTCCTGAGTCTCAAGACTCCTGAGGAGGGTGGCATGCCAGGGTGGGGAGAATTTGGTTTGAAACTTAGCTTTCAACTCTTACATCAAAAATATACTATCCACTTAATGAAATTCTCCATTTCCTTGAAGGGAAGACTATATAAAAATGCAAACTAATGCTGTATCCAGGAGTTCTGCATAAACACTCAGACAAGAAGTAAAATTAAACAGAGCCCTGCTACCTACACTACAACCAGTTTCTGCAATAGAGCAATGCAACAGTCCTCTTTTTGTAAGCCCTTCTTTCACCACTCTTTGCAAACTAAATTACCACTAGGATTTATAGCAGACATAACCCAGGTTCTTTCTGTTAATTGATTTTATACAAACTATTAAGTGGTTTGTGCTGTGCAGACACTGATGAAAAAAATAAAAGGACAGTTTTGTGACAACCTTTGTGCTTGCAAAACATACTTTGTCACAGATGAAGTTACTGAAGAGAAAGAATTAAGGTAACTTCAGCTACAATATTTTTTCTAATGATATCTTGTTTGTCCATTAACAGTAACTGATGGAACAGGCTGCATCCAAAAAAATGTAAAGCATAATTCCTTTTTTGTCTGGTTTCATTACAAAGTTTAGAAACAAAGCCTTCTGACCAACCAATGAAATGTATTACTCAAAGTTATCACCTCTCAAAAAGTTGGGAAAATACCAACCCCCATGCCCAGCCTCTGAAATCTTATATATGGTAGTCCTCTGACTGGAAATGGAGTGCAGCCATCATCAAGTGGTTTAATTTTGGGTTTTTCTCCACTGTTTTGTCCAGCAAGACATTGACATCTTCAAAACTATGTATTTTCTGAACTTACACAAAGACAGAAATAAATCTGAAGGGATTATTTTATCATGGCAGTTGTGGGAAAATGTTACATTGTGCTCAGGAAGAACAATCAGTATGAAAATTCAGAAGAATTATATATGAATTATCAGTCAAGTTAATATCAGTTCCTGCCCAAAGGAGACTTTTCCTTCCTCATAGTAAAGTAGAAAAACTGCTTACTGGAGCTGAAGTTTTAGGGCAGGGGGAAGGAAAGGAAAATTGCTAAAGTAAAATGTCATAAGATGTCCTTTGGAAAGGATGGGAAAAACAATGACACTAACTAAGTCTAGTCTTTCTTGCCAAATATATGCTGCTTCGCATAAATTAAACATCCACTTTAACACAGAAATAATCCCCCATACTAAAAATTTTCCCTAAATTATGTTTTGCTGTTACTGTGGAGTCATCATCAAGCTCTTCTTCTGTGTAAGTCTTCTGTGCAATTAACTAGGGTTTCAATTAAGTTTTTTTCAAGTGTCCCATTATAACCATTCAATCTCCACAGTCATTCACAAAGACATGAAGGAAGCACAGGTTTAGACACCCACAACCTCTAGGTGGATGAGAAAAATGTGACACAGGATCTGTAGGAGGCTTTCCGGTCTGGCAGCTAGAACTAAGCAGAATATCAGAAGTAGTCTAAAATTGCATGAGACAGCTATGTCTAGGCACACGATACGATCCCCAAATAGCAGCCACTGGTAAACAGTACATGCACAGTCTTCATGAACCATGATAAAGTACAGGAGGATCTTAAAAGCATTTGCTACTCCTGTTTCCTACAATGTGATGTTAGTATAGTGTAGTCAGTGGCAATATCAAGCTCTCTTAGTTAAGAGAGCTTGTGAGAAACAACAGTTATTTGTCATTATCAAATCATCAGTTTCCCCAAAGCAACAAAGGACACATCACTCTTCAACTTACTGAAACATACATTGTACATCATTGTTTTATTTTTTTCCTTATTATCACTTCACCTTCAAATTCCAGTGCCCAACATCTTACTGCTCCCCTTGTTACTAAGGCAGATGGGAGCCAGCAAAGTTCATGACCTTGATTACATCAATTTGCATATTGATCCCATACTTCCCGAAGCTCCTCAGAGACTACCAAATATCTTGCCTGGTGGCCAATATATGAACTATGCTTGTCATAGTTTCTCCCATCAGAGTCTCAAATCTCTCTGTGATGACCAGCAGAAAGGTCCAGAAAGAGCTGTGTTTACAGTCAAACTAAATAAAAATTAATACCTTGTGCAGCAGTAGTGGGAGCTAAAGAAGAAATCTGCCCACGACCAGAAAACTCTATAGGAAATCTGACATGAAAGGACACACATTTCTGTGTGTATGATCTTTGTATTTAAGAGAGTAAATAGCTTATTTCCATCTAACATTTTTTTTGTGCTCTCAACATTGATGAGTTTGCAAGCAGTTACAGAAGGATCTCATGATGATGAGCAACCAGGCAAAAGAATCGCAGATGAGATTCACGGGTGATGAGCAAACCCTGACTGCATACACAGTAACAAAGGAGATTACTATGCTCATGAAAGAGGTCTTATAGTCACTGTAGATATTTCTGGAGAAATAAATGGCAAAATGCTCTCTGGTGAACAGAAAGACAGAACATTAGGAAATAAGTATACAACAAAACAGAGATCATTATGCCACAGTGTATATCAGTATGTGCTTAAACCCAGAATTATCTGCTCCTCTGCATTTCACAAATAGACTGTTACTAGAAAAAAAAAAAAAAGAAGAGTGATAACAACATCTCTGTGTAAAATATAAAGGAACACAATTAGATGCTATGGAGAGTGAAAGGAATGATAAAAGATGTACAACAGAAATCCATAAAACAAAGAGCAGCAGGCAGCGGGTGAATAGGGTGTGACTATTCACTGATGATAATTGAAGTGCTAACTGTCGTCAGATTAAAAATATCAGGCATTGAGCTTAAAGGAATTCTTTTAACAGAGTAATCAAACAGCCTAGTTACATTAGGATTTTCTAGAACATTACGAATGAGTTTGGAAAAGGCTCAGACAAACTAATGGAAGAAAATTCCATCTTGAACAGGGAAACACAAAGAGATACAAACACCAGCTCAGGAAACCCTTACAGCAATTTGCTGGAAACTGTATAGTGGATTTATTGTGAAGGAGTAGTCAAATTTACTGCAAACAACTTTTCTTTGTAAATTAGCAGCAATCCATCAGGATAACGTCTGGAAGCACATGATATTCTGAATTTGAAACCTAAAGTGCACAACTGGTCTTATAATTAAAATCACATTACTTTTGCTCCACAACTGAAGTAAACAACGAGATTTTTGAAAACCTCATCAGGACTGTGATTCCTGCAGAATGAAGGTGAGACAGTTTGAAGGGGAGTCAGGAAGAAATTCTCAGGTATTAGAAAAGTCTTTCCCTTTATGGTTCATATAAATTGCACACAGGACAGTTTCTATAAAAATTAATTCATAGTCCAGTAGCCAGGCATTATTTTGAGAATCAAGAGAACTTTGTCCTCCCCTTCTTAACTCTGCTACTGACTTATTGCATAACTCCCTCACATCCTTTGCACTTTAATTATCTTACCTACAAACCAGAGATAAAATATTTTCAAAAACAGCCACTTTATTGAGATTTATGAATCATACTGATCATCAGCCTACAAAATGATCCTGATGGAGCAGCCCTATTCAGAGACAACAATGGACTGATTTGAGTAATCTGGCAGAGGTTAGCAAAGAATGATTATACGTTAGAACAGCTCCAAAAGGTGTCTTTCACCCAAGTCTCTTTTTTAAAGATATTGCCAATATCTTTATTCGTTTTCCTGATGACCCCCTTTACAAGATTTCTAGAAGACTATTCTCTGAGATTTTAATGAAATTTAGCTCAATACATACATGCTCTTTTTCTGGCAAATGGAAAGATGATAGAGAAAGGAGACTGTCAGGATGCTCTTTGTTAAGAGAATGGTCACACTTGCATGTAATTTCCATCAGATGTCTGGTTGCCCACACTTTCTTAGGATGATGGCAACTAGTTTGAAGTAGTTTTCCAGTATTAGGTACTTGAATACTACATAAGAAATGCCTTGTTTGTCCAAGTAAGACCTTGAGAATACATAAGTGTCAAGGTCTACGTTTCTATTAATAATTGGGTTTTGACCTTTACCAAGCTAGTAGCCAATCCAAGAATAGTTTAGTTAGCTAGTGAACGTAATATTTTAAGTCTATTCCTATGCAACAATACACTTCTGATAGTTTTGGGTTTTTTTATAGTTTAAAAAAAAATAGTCTGTGTTTCTGTCAACGTAGATTGTATTAATACTTAAGCTCCACCTTTAGTTGAATATTGTGAGATGACTGGTGGAGAGCAGGGTGGTCCTCCTAATACTGGGCTGGTTGATGTTTGTGCTGGTTTTAGCTGGAAAAGTGTTAAACTTCTTCAGAGTAGCTAGTATGGGGTTATGTTTTGGATTTGTACTGGAAACAGTGTTGATAACACAAGGATGTTACCATTATTGCTGAGCAGTGCTCACACAGAGTCAAGGCTTTTTCTGCTTCTCACGCCACCCCACCAGCAAGGAGGCTGGGGGTGCACAAGAAGTCGTGAGAGAACAGAGTTGGGACAGCCGACCCCAACCAAAAAAGGGATATTTCAGACCATATGATGTCATGCGCAGCATAGAAAGCTGGGGGAAGTAGATGGAAGATGGGGATGTTTGGAGTGATGGCATTTGTCTTCCCAAGTAACCATTATGTGTGATGGAGCCCTGCTTTTCTGGACATGGCTGAACACCTGCCTGCCCATGGGAAGTCATGAATGAATTCCTTGTTTTGCTTTGCTTGTGTGGGTGGCTTTTGCTTTACCTATTAAACCATCTTTATCTCAACCCAGGAGTTTTCTTGCTTTTACTCTTCCGATTCTCTCCCCGACACCACCATCAGTGAGTCAGCGAGCGGCTGTGTGGTGCTGAGTTGCCAGCCGAGGCTAACCCACGAGAACATTACACCAGGTCTCTCTAGATTTTGATAGTTGTCTATTCCTTGTATACATAAATCAGAGAGTTAATATTGCCTTTACATATCCCTGTATATAGTATGACTTAGCTTTCTAAGAGAACTCATGCTTTCCCCTGTACACTGACAAACATGACCAGCTAGGTCATATTACCTTACTGTGTTGGGACCTGTTGCAGGGTGTTTCCAGTTGAGAATATTTGAATCTGGAACATGCATTTACTCACAGATCCTGTGTGATATGTGTACATTTAGCCAACAGGACACTGGGAGAATCATATTACAATAAAACAAATATATTGAAAAACCCAGTCAGGTTACAGTCACGTATCACCTTGAGGCACTTTGCTTACACCTTCATAAAAACATAAAAACAGTAAAAGATCTCTAGTTTGAAAAATGCAGTATACACAAGATTGTTTTATGTATCCTTAGATATAGGGGTAGAAAGAAATATATCAAAGTCCTGATACACAGATCTATCAAGATGACCACTTTTTAGATACAGAAATACACCAGTACGAAACAGTCAACCTGCCATAGCTCAAATATGATTAAAACAAGTATGTTCATATTTCATAAGCTGTCTCACATTTAATTTGTCTCACAAGTAGAAAATATAAACTGTTGATATGTCAGAATAATACCTTGGTGCAGTCAACAATCCCAGTGAATTAATATGCCTGAATGTGGTATGCTTTCATTGATAAATGAAAATAAACAGAGTCAATTTGAACAGTAAATTCAAATTGATGACACATCTGAGCCAGATTTCATTTCCTACAAAATGAAACAAATTCACCTTACAAGGAATCCTAGGTTGAACAACAAAGACTGAATTCAAGTTTCACTGTGGTTGTTATCGTATGAGGTATTCTGGTAAGAGTTCAGCCCCACACAGAAATGGCTCATTTGAAACTGGCAGTGGTATTTTGAAAGGCAACAAGGAGGAGAAAAAAATGAAAGGAAGAAAGCTAACTCTAAAGCCAAAAAACAAGCACCAGCCCCCAACATCCACATCCTCTGTGCATAGGCTCAGTTGCTCAGAATCTAAGCTGGACCTTCAAATCAACCTTACTGACCTTAAGATTTCATTGATATTGAAAATGCAACAGTAGTTTTAAGAAAAATATTCCTTGGTGTGTCAACTTCAGTTTTCAGCATCGAGCTTTCTTAAATAATGCTAAAGACACACAGTGCTGTGTCTCAGCTTGGTATGCCTTTATCAAGCTGACCCAAATATAAGGACAATGAAAGGCAAACACTGTCTTTCCAACCTGTTTTTCTGTTTCTTGTTAGATTACACATATATGCCTCAGTACATGGTATCCTCTCCCAGGTCACATGAAAAGAAACATAAACATATTTTAAGAAATTATGAATACCTAAAGCAGACTTGAGTATCTGCTTTTAGACTGCTAATTTTTAATTTTTAGTTCTTTACAAGGCTGTTAATTTAAACTTATTTTTGACATCAGCTGTCCAGTTATCTCCTACTTTTACTCTAAGAGATATTAGGCAATTTACGTATCTTTGATCATCTTCACCAGATCTTTTTGAGGATGATCTTTGACAACACACCTTGAGATTTATGATGGAACTTTATATTATTCTAAAAGCAAAACTTAATTTTTACCTAGTATAAATAATTTATTTAGCATAGATTAATCATATTTGCTTAGAAGAAACTTCATTTAGAATTTTTACTATCACTTTCTTTATCTTTCCTAATAGTCTTCCAGGTTTTTGTCACAAATGAGCTGTTCAGAAAAAGAGGACACAAAAACCTAAAGTGGAAATAGCTGAATCTGGAATGACACTGCTTACAAACATACAAGTTTGTGTAAGATGTGGGCAAGTAACGTTGTATGGTAAGTAACAATGCTGGCAACTCATACATCCCACATAAAAGCCAATGTATTTAGACACTTTGAAAATTTTAAAATAGTAAAAGCAGTAAAGGTTATACTAACATAATCTAGCAGTAAACGTGCAATAGACATAACCAAAAGAAGAAGACTGCTGTGGAAAGGTTGCTCGCTTTTCATGACAGGCAACAGTCTCCATGAAAAAGTGAGTTTTCCATGATAAAAGTAGCTCAAAATTGCTAGACTTGCATGGTCAACACTATCCAAAACCAAAACACTAATTTCAGTGAAATAAGGAATCACATGCACCTAGAAAATATAACAGAATTCATTTCTATTGGAAAAAAAAGCCATCTGGAAGTTTGGGGATAACATATTTGGACAGTACACATAGGTAAATTTATTTCCTTTGAAATTATTATGAGAATGAACTTGTCTGTCTAGCTACTGGAACCTGTCGGTGCAACCCTGAGCAGAAAAATAAGTCCTTAAAAAAAAACTTAAAAAAACACAGCTCACCTAAATTGACCAAAGCATACTCATATTTGAAAGTCTAGTGCAGAATATTTATCAGAGATGACAAACATTACAGCCATTTATTTGTGTGTCAGTCAAAAATGAAACAACTTTAATACTACTGATACTATGTCAGATATATAACTGTAATCGAATAAAACCAGGGATTTACAGGAGCATACTGTATTTAAGACATCTCAAATTCTAATAATTTTACTATGATGGACACTGCTTGTTTAATTTTTCGCTCTCAGACTCTGTATATATTATTTTAAAAAAGAAACAAATGGTCTCAGGGTAAACCAGCAGAAAAAAAGGAGAGGAATGGCTCATTTTTTCAGGATAATATGGACTCTATCCAGGGTATCACAGAATGTTAGAGATTGGAAGGGACCTCGAAAGATCATCTAGTCCAAACCCCCTGCCAGAGCAGGAACACCTAGATCAGATCACACAGGAACTCATCCAGGTGGGCTTTGAATGTCTCCAGAGAAGGAGACTCCACACCCTCTCTGGGCAGCCTGTTCCAGTGCTCTGTCACCCTCACTGTAAAGAAGTTTTTTCTCATATTCAAGTGGAACCTCCTATGTTCCAGCTTGAACCCATTGCCCCTTGTCCTATCACTGGATGCCACAGAGAAGAGCCTGGCTCCATCCTCCTGACACTCACCCTTCACATATTTATAAACATTGATTAGGTCACCCCTCAGTCTCCTCTTTTGCAAGCTGAAGAGACCCAGCTCCCTCAGCCTTTCCTCATAAGGGAGATGCTCCATTCCCTTAATCATCTTCGTGGCTCTGCGCTGGACTCTCTCCATCAGTTCCCTGTCCTTCTTGAACTGAGGGGCCCAGAACTGGACACAATATTCCAGATGCTGTCTCACCAGGGCAGAGTAGAGGGGGAGGAGAACCTCTCTTGACCTACTGACCACCCCCCTTCTGATACACCCCAGGATGCCATTAACCTTCTTGGCCACGAGGGCACAGTGCTGGCTCATGGACATCCTGCTGTCCACCAGGACACCCAGGTCCCTCTCCCCTACACTACTCTTCAACAGATCAGTACCCCAGTTATACTGGAACCTGGAGTTATTCTTGCCCAGATGCAAGACTCTACACTTGCTCTTGTTAAATTGCATTAAATTTTTCCCCGCCCAAATCTCCAGCCTGTCTAGGTCTCGCTGAATGGAAGCACAGCCTTCTGGCATGTCAGCCACTCCTCCCAGTTTCGTATCATCAGAAAACTTGCTGAGGGTGCACTCTATTCCCTCATCCAAGTCGTTGATGAATATATTGAAGAGCACAGGTCCCAATACCGAACCCTGGGGGACTCCACTAGATACAGGCCTCCAACTAGACTCCATCCCATTCACCACAACTCTCTGGGTTCTTTTCTCCAGCCAGTTCACAATCCATCTCACTACCCAACCATCCAGATCACACTTCCTCAGTTTAGCCACGAGGATACTGTGGGAGATGGTGTCAAATGCTTTTCTGAAATCGAGATAGACCACATCTACTACTTTACCATCATCTATCCACCTGGTAATATCCTCATAAAAGGCTATCGGGTTGGTCAAGCATGACTTCCGTTTGGTGAAGCCATGTTGACTGCCTCCAATGACCCTCTTATCCCTGATATGCCTAGAGACAGCATCAAGAATAAGTTGTTCCATCACCTTTCCAGGGATGGAGGTGAGGCTGACCGGTCTATAGTTACCCGGGTCCTCCTTCTTGCCCTTTTTGAAGACTGGAGTGACATTCGCTTTCCTCCAGTCCTCAGGCACCTCCCCCGTTCCCCACAACTTACCAAAGATGATGGAGAGTGGTCTAGGAATGACTTCCGCCATCTCCCTCAGCACCCGCGGGTGCAACCCATCAGGACCCATTGATTTATGGACGTCCAGATTACTTAACCACTCCTTAACCCAGTCTTCATCTACCAGAGCAAACTCCTCCTTTATTCTGACTTCCTCTGGGGCTTCAGGGGTACGGGGCTCCTCAGGACAGCCTCCAGCAGTTATAGCCAGAGGAGGCATTGAGTAACTCTGCCTTCTCACAGAAGCAAAGCCTGAAAGCCAGGATTGCTCTGCCCAGCAGGCAAGCGGGAAGTTACTTATGAATTCTCTTGGTTTCTAATCTGTCCTACATATTCACTTTTCCCCCCCTCTATTTAAAACCTAAATTCTTCCTAAGCAATATTCTAAGAAAAGTCAGCTCTTTTGGGTTTAAAAGCCATTTCAGTCATTGTCTTTGGGGAGTCAGTTAATAAGTGAACAGCTAGGCAGATGCACTTCAAAGCCTTGGTCAGCTCAGTTGCATTGCACTTACAATAATGTTTTCTGAAGTATGACTGTAATTATACTGGGCATAGATTCTCTCTAAAAATAGAACTCCAGCAAGCTACAAAGGCCATGGATGTTCTTTGATTCTGAAGATCTATACCATATAATCTCTAGTATCTTATCAAGTACCACTTGGTTGAAACTGGCTGTTAAAATGTTTGTGAATCACATTTATTCTGTGACATTTACCAATTTGCTTCATACGAGTAGCACTGTTCTTTGTGAAGCCATGCCCAGTAAAATAGTCAGTCTTCAAATCAAGGAGAGTAAGTTATAATACAAATTAAACACCACCGAGTAGAACTGAATACACAAGGGGTCTCTTGAGTGTGGAAAGGTGCTAGCTCTGTTTTGGTGTAAATCATGTGACAAAAAAGACCTTGAAGAATTTTTTCCAGTTAATGTCGTATTTAGTAAAGTAATGATGATTAGAACACCACTGGCTACAATAAGTTTCAGAACTGAGACCATAAGTTTTAAAACAGACGTACTGCAGAGACTCTGCCTGCTGTGATCATTAGGTATCCATTGGCATAACTCACCTGAACAGAGAAGATTAGATTTTAAGTTAAGACTAGAAATTATGCTTTTATTTTCTACACCCTTTAAGAAAGAAAAAAAATTTAAGCAAGGTATCAGTATCTCAAATCAGTTTGCTGAAAAGACTTTGCTCAGCCACATTAAATAGTGAATACCTGTACCTTGCTGACCGATATCACGTCTGTCTTACTAGGACAGGACGCAGCCATCTATTCAACTTCCTCTTGCCTCACGCATTATTGCATTTATTAGGTGGGGATACAATAGATATATTTTACGTGTATGGTTTCACCCCTGACAACAACCCTTACGAAGACAGCAGTATGATACCATATGAGCATCATTAGTTCTTCAGCAAGCCAAGTCAACACAGAGAAGGCTGGTTGAAAAGTTACTTCTTTCTGTTAAGCTGGTAGAAAATTAACATTTACAAATCAGGTTGTTCTGGGCTTAATTCAGCAGGTGCATGCACAGAGGCAGACACTTCACCCATTCTCTTGAACTCACTGTTTGAAGTAAAGAGAAGACACTTCCACACAGCTTTATTTTGGGATGGCTATGTATTTGGCCAGTTCTCAGCAGCACAGACCTACTGCAGGTTAAGAGTGCCTTTTCAGAAGCAACCTACCTTTCTTCAAAAAGGTATTAAACTAATTTGAAGTAATTCTTGCTGCAGAAGAGGTGTATGCAACAGCAGAAACTAGTCAGAAATACTTAGCCTAAAATAAAGTCTCACACATCTGATCTGCACTAACCCTCCACAAACAAGGCCAAAGTCTTGTGCTGTTTTCATTGCTGTGCTAGCCTCAGAATAACCTGTTTGTAACTGATGTCACTAAATATGCCTGCATTTCCAGCATCTTAGGGTTTAACGGAACTAGGAGGCTGTTGAAAATAAACTAGGAAATTAATAACGCACCTCAGCTGCTGCATATGAACTCCCTGTGTGGATATTGAATTCTACTTGGAAGAAGCATCTGTACTGCAGTAAGAATGGAGACTGCAACCTGTGCCACCACACCTAATTTAATTTCACTAGCTCACATACCAACAGCTTCAGCAAGAGAGGCATAGTTACTGACCGTGTAAGCAGTGCAACAGCACTGTAGTGATGGACCTAAAAGAGAAGTGAGCACCTGCAGGTAGCTGGACAGCAAGGACCCATTTTGTTTATGATACAAGGTTTGTGCCAGCCGTACCATGGCACTGTCAGCAGTGAGGTTCCTGTGGGCATCCTCTAACCAGCTGCAGGCAGTCGGGCAGATTAGCATAAGCAGTTTGAACAAGAGGTGGGAGGTAATGTAGTTTAGTTTGCTTGAAGCAAATGGTTGCCAGGACAAGGAAGGAAATGCAGTATCAGATGATCAAAGTCTTTACCTCTTACTGCAAGCAAATGATTCTGTTCCTTCTCTGAACCAAAGAACCTGGGAGAGACCAGCACAGCCACTGAGTCCCAGTGCCAGTCCCCAGAGGGCAGCATGCTCTGTAAACCCACCAAAGCAAACATGACTTATGATTAATTCAATTGGAAGAGGTGCAGACAGCCACAGGAACTTCTTGACGAAAAACAAAATAAAAGGAATTTCTTGAGTGACCCCCCCCCAAAAAAAAAAAGGACTGAACTTATTCTGCACAGTTTCTTTCAAGTGGTGGCTCACGTGCACAAACCTCATGTTGCAGGCAGGGCTTGGAGTATCCACCAGCTTGTTTCTGTAGTATGAGCCCTGCATGGAGACGCTGTGGAAAAGGGTACAGTGAATCCCAGCATGAAAAGTTCTGGGACTTTTTTCCCTGTTTTCAATTCAAAATTCTGCACAGCATTAGCATGCTTGCCTGGTAATCCCTTAAGCAACAGCCCAGTTATCTAAGTAGCAATGATCATTTCTTCTAACCCTAACGTCTCTACTTTTACGGGCAGATACAGGCAGGAAAAGAGACACCCACAGAAAGGCATTGTAGATTTTCACAGAGGAACTCTAATGCAGAAATCTAACAACAGGCAGCCAGCAGGTCCAGGAAAGGGATTACTCCCCTCCTGTTCAACACATGTGAGACTGCACCTGGAGTACTACATCCAGTTTTAGCATCCCCAGGGCAAGACAGATATTGAAATACTGAAGCAAGTCCAATAGATGGTCACCAAGATTAGTGGGGAGCTGGAGCACATGGCATTCAAGAAGAACTTGAGACAACTCATCAAGTATTATTCTTCACCATGATGTTAGTCACACACTGGCACAGGTGCCCAGAGAGGCTGTGGAATCTCCATCCCTGGAGAGACTCAAACCTTGACTAGCCAAGCAACCTCACCTTAGTTTTCACTTAATAGAGCAAGTTTCAGATGATTTTCACAGGTCCCTCCTAATCAACATCAGTATGCATTTCTACATAGTGATACCAGCTCCATATTTTCCTTTCCATTTCTCAAAAATGCACCCTTCCTTTCAAAGAAATGCTTTAGTCTTCTCCCATTTGTTTTCTTTCCTTAAAACAAAGTCACTCCCATATTCTCATTTTTCTTTTGCTTCTTACAAGAAGCTTCAAAACACCTTTTTATATCAGAAAAGTTCTTTTCTTCATCCTGCTTAGCTAGAAATGTTCTGCGCTCCCTGGCCTGCCAGCTACAACACCTCTCTAACCTAAGGAATCTATTAGTATCTGGAAACCAGCTCCCTAGGAATTAGGTCATTACTTAAGAGAGAAGACTAAACTGTAAAGGTGACTTAGCTTGTTAGAAGCTATTCTTCTGTAACTTCTATAGCTTAGAAGCTATTCTAGAAAGGATAGACAACTGCTTCTTAAGCAACTTTCTTGATGACTGTAAGATTTATGGCTGATGCACAGTGTCTCCCTTGCTAGCTGAGAAAATGATGTTTCAGCAAAGCTGAAAGAGGGGTTTTTGTTTCAAAATTCATCTTTCTTTCATAATTATTTACTGTGCATTTTGTGACATGGAACAGGATGCTTAATTATCCTAGTACATGATCAATGCATATACTTGTGCGTACAACAATGACTAGAATGTCATCCTAGACAAAGTTGAGAGATATTCTATATGACAAAATATTCTTCATCACATCACCGCTTTCATTTGCCCAGTACAAATGTTTCTTTTTCTATTCCTAATTTTGGTTTTGGAGTTTCTTCTGGTTTTCTTTGGGTTTCATGCACTTCAAGTTATTCCATGGTACCACTTAAAGCATTATATTGATATCAGGATTCATTTCCTGCAAAATTATGAAGTTAAATAGATATGATAATATACACAGGTCACGGAGTTCCAATTGCTAGTACAACTGTATTTTCTGCAATGTATTTTGGGTGTTTTCTTCTTTTTATTCCATTCTTTCAGTAATTTAAGAACTGAGATACAAAACTCATTAAAGTTAGGATTGCATTAGATGGTCAGAAAATAAAAAAATATGCAGTGTAACCAGGAGGAAGGAGGGCAATTAAGACAACATCTAAAACAGTGTTCCTGGGCCTAGACTTGTATGGAAAAATATGCATTGAATAATATTTGAAGATTTTATTTTTATTATGTCCTGTCTGTATAGCACAGTTCACACACCTCATTGCAATACACATAAGGTTCATAAGTAGGTAAGGCACATACAGTAAAATGTTTTGGGGTTGTTCTTCTAGTTTTAGCTAAAGAAAACAAAGTCTTTTCCAGCCCAGCAAAACAGCTTGACTGACAATTACAAGTTAATTTATTTATATCAAGCTTCTCGGGTCACAGAAGAGATTGACACTAATCACCAACTTGCTGCTCCATCTATTTCACTAACAATAGTAATAAGCTAGCATTACTTTTAACAGAATAAAAGCCTGATGTAAACAAACTGTCGATCAATGTTTAATTAAAATATAATAAGGAACGGGAAACTCAGTTCTGGGTACTGTTTAAGGTTGCATGGCACCATTTACATGTTGCATCATGTGTCACATCTGCTTATTGACAAGTAAGTATACATGACACCTGAGCACAGAGCTACTGAGAGCACACCATGCATTTGAATATTCAGTTCTCATTTTTTGCATATTGAGGAAAGAATCTTTACCTTTTGCATTCCTGCATAGATCAACCATCCACACAAGGGTCTCACCAAAATCCTGTGGAAGTCTGTAAAAGTCTTTCAACTTCCATGGGTTTTTAATCATGTTGTATTACTCCAAAATAAATCCCTTCTCAAAACATACATGCTTATTGTTTATTTCACAAGCAAATTCCTAGTTTGTTGATTTAACTTAAAGAGCACATACAAATTTGGCAAGAAAGTAGAGAAAACTGAAGTGCAAGCACTTGATTTTTAATTCACACAGCTGTTTAATGTCAAAAAGTCACTAAGATCAATGTAATCATACAGAAATGTACTTACTTGATTTTATTATTTATAACTTGGGTTAGTTATTTATGGAGTTTTAATGGAGAAATTCACACACTTGGGCCCAAAATTCATCACAGAGCAAAAATGTATCTGTTTTCATATCTTGTAGCCTTTATACCTCTAAGCTAAGGTATTTATAGCATTAGCAATTTTCACAGGTTTTGCCTCACTCACACCCAAACAGAATAGTTATAAGTGTAAGGTAGGGCTTTGTTTACATTATTTTTGTAATACGGTAAAACAACATGAACCTGGCTACAAAAACATGAAGCAACAATATTATTTTGTTATTCTGCATACTCACCAGGGATAAGAGTTATGATAAAAGACATTGTAAAGCATCAATTACCAAAAAAGTGACCAGGACTAAGAAGTTCTGCATTTATGAATTGTTTCACACAGAACCTAGCTTAGGACCTAGGCCTACAAAACAATGCAAAACCTCTTCTACAGAAAAACAAAACCTTAAAGACACTTCTGCACTACAAGAATTCACCTCAGAAATTATTACAGTCACATTCAAGTCAACCTGCATGAGCCAGCTCAATTCCAAAGGATCTAGGAAAACAGACTACAAAGCCAAGGCCAGACATCTGGATGATAAACCTGGCAGTACAGGGCTGCATTGGGTGGCTCACCAGCAGGCATCAAGTACCAGCTTGGAGGCTGTGGCATAATTATTCATCTGTGAGACTAGGTGAGAGGCTAAAGCTGATCTGACTAAACTGATGTTTACATGGGGTTTGGATTAGACCTTTAGTTCTTCTGGCTGCCCAGATGCACCTATTCACAGAGAAATTGTTTCTTCCTGCAAAGTGGGGGGGTGGAAGAAATAATTTTGGATTTTAGCTCAATCTTTACAAGTAAATAAATAAAAACATCAACTGGTTTACATTACTTGTAAAACTAACGCATGTCATGATTTTTATTATTTCTGCGATAAAAGTCTTCGCTATGATACTATGCCCCTGTGATGAGAAGCCATGATGTCATACTTAGTGTGTCTGAAATTCCCATTTTGACAGGTACATGGGCACATACAGAGACAGAAGACTGTTGTCTGTAACAGAAACACATGCAGCAGCTTGCAGTTCTTCACAGGATGAAGGTACCTCTGAACAGAAGTCTTATTGTTTTAAGACTGTTAAGACTGTGGAGAGAAGTCCAAAAGCAATTAAAAGGGACTTCAGGGCACTGGGGCATTCGATTAGAGGATCAGGAGCACAGGTCGTGTTCTCCTCAGTCCCCACAGTGGCAGGGATGAATACTGAGAGGATCAGAGAACACACCTGATCAACACCTGGCTCAGAGGCTGGTGCCAGAGGTGCAATTTTGGGTTTTTTTGATCATGGGGAGGCTTATGTGGCACCAGGCCTGCCAGTGACAGATGGAGTTCACCTGTCTCACAGGGGGGTAAGGATTCTGGCTCGTAAGCTGGCAGGGCTCATCGAGAGGGCTTTAAACTAGGTTCGAAGGGGGAAGGGGAAATTCCCAGGCAAATTACAGACAAGCCCAGGGGTGGCACGGTGAGGGTAGGAGTGGACTCTACAGTTCAGCTCAAGTGCACTTACACTAGTGCACGCAGTATGAGCAACAAGCGAGAGGTATTTAACAAAAGAAAATCCAGCAACAAATGCCCAGAGCCTGGAAAAGGTTCACAGGCTGGTCTGAGGGTGGCTGGTGGGCAGCACACAGAAGGTCCAGCCTCCTTGGGAGCCCAACTTAAGTGCTTCTATACGAATGCACGTAGTATGGGGAATAAACAAGAGGAGCTGGAGATGTGTGCACACCTGAGGCATTATGATCTTATTGGCATTACAGAGACATGGTGGGATGGATCGTACGACTGGAGTGTTGGAATGCAGGGATACAGGCTCTTTAGGAAGGACAGGCAGGGGAGACGAGGAGGGGGTGTTGCCCTCTATGTCAAAGACCAGCTGGAGTGCATGGAGCTCCACCTGGGGTGAGATGAAAAGCCAACAGAGAGTCTGTGGGTCAGGATCAAAGGGAGGGCTGGGACAGGGGACATTGTAGTGGGGGTCTGCTACAGGCTGCCTGACCAGGGAGAGCAAGTGGATGAGGCCCTCTTCAGACAGATAGGAGCAGCCTCACACTCACAAGCCCTGGTCCTCATGGGGGATTTCAACCATCCTGATATCTGTTGGAAGAACAACACAGC